>CM067854.1:65245000-65697500 GCA_034642435.1 Megalocaria dilatata
AATGGTGTTTTCGATAATCTTATGTGAGGGTACGCCTTGAAGTGTTTGAATAATCTAGGGTGTGAGGAAATCGCATTGTGATATAGTTATCTTAGCGGAAGAGAAGCAAGAGTGATTGGTTAGCATGAATAAGTTGTGAGAATGACAATGAGAGGTTGTCGGCCGTACTCCATAGTGGGTCCTAAGCTATGAAACGTATATATTAATAGGATATTGGAAGAGCTCGAAAGGAAAAGATATGTGAGGTGGTTGCATATGCGGATGGTGTGCTCCTCCTCGTGAAAGGGAAAAGTCGTCTCACTCTTGAGGAAGGGGGAACGTACTATATGAATGTGTTGAGTAATTGGGCTCCTGAAGCAGGTGTATGATTGTCAGAAAGCAAGACTGTATGTATGTGGGTGAGAGGGAGACTGGCTCTAAATAGGCCTCCTACTGTGCGTTTGAATGACACAGCTAGTCAATACGCTAGGAGTGTAAAGTATCTGGAAGTGAGAGTCGAGAGGGATACAGATTTTCTGGTCACTCCTTCGATGTACGGAGGAAATTGGTGAGATTGGTGAGTTTCTTGAGCAGAATCATGCGGCGAGACTGGGAACTGCAAAGAAAGGCGATGAGTGTGATGTATGGTGTCATATTGATAGTTTGCGAAGAAGGGATATACAGCTTCTCCTGAATAAAAAATAAACAGACAAGTCTTTGCTGTTTATTCTCAGGTTACATAATCACATGTTTTCTCGTTCCTTTCATGTAAATAAGTAATTGCTTTTTCTTATTTTAAAACTAGTTCTTTCACTGTTGTATACTTACTTACCAATCCTCTTATACACTGTATTTGTACCTAGAAATTTTTTAAACGAAAATATCCACTGTATATCCATGCACAACCGCGAGTTTTATGGGTCACTTGTTTTGTTCACTTATAGTTGAAAAATGTAACCTGCAATCTTTGGTAAATAAACATAATTATTATTATGTCTAAAGTATTCGACACGTATGTAGTATATAAGTGGTATGAGTCAATGAAATATGCATATACGAAAAAAGCTTTAATAGGTATCGGAGAGTGGTTATATATGCATGTTTAAGAGGACGGTATCCACAGATGCTATGAATGTTTTGACGGGTTTCCCTCCATGAGATCTTGTGGCAAAAGAAAGGAATGCGGAGTACAAAATGGAGAAGAGTTTGGCTCTGAATGAATTTATACATATGATAGTTGTTGAGAGGTACAATGAGGGCGTGATTTAGGTGAAGGCAAGGTTGAATGGCAGAGAAGAAAAAATGAGAGTAGAGTTGGGAGAGAAACCCAAAAGTTTATTCCAAGGGTGAGAATGAATGGTTCTTCCCTGGTTTTTGTCTGGGATACCTGATCACGGGTCATGGGAGCTTGAATGAGTTTATGTATAAAAGGGGTGAATAAGAGTGTGTATAATATAAGTTGTATGATTGGGACGTATGAAAGATATGAAAAAATGGAAAACTTTTTTAGTGCAATATTTCTTAAGAGAAGACATAGACTCGTTGAGGAGTCTCTTCCTGGGCGGTCTTTGGCTGAAGGCGAGAAGTGTTCGGGACTGTGGAAATGGGTTGAGGTCTGTCGACTGATCTCCAAGTAGCGAAGGGGAAGAAGTGGGATCGTTGAGTTTTATTTACTTCCGGGGTCTTTAGTTGTTAGTGTTGGTTGTTCCGCTTGGTGGGGAGGGTGGTCATAAGAGGGGTGATAACTGTAGGTTAGGGCTGAAATTCGTGACTTTAGTGTACGGTGTATCATAACCCTGGTTTCCTGCGCGTACTTATTCTTATAGTAATGACGGATGTAACTTTACCCCCGCTGACTTCAGCAAGGCCTTTTTTTCAAGGTCCTAAAACTGCAAGGAAATGTGTTGCCGCAGCATGTCCTATCAATGACGCTATGAAACCTACCACAGAAGGGCGGTGCTTTTTTTGAATTCGCAGAGATTACACCATGAATCAATCAGGAATTTATTGCTACTAATTTCATATTAGAAAAATATGTTCTCCAATTTTTAACTCTGTATATAAAAAAACAGAAGTTCAGAGAAAGTCTGACAATTTTCTGGTAATTCTTGAAAGAGATGACAAAGAGGAATCTGTTCAAGTCAAAAAAAATCTAATGAAAAAGTTTATTCACCACCAAATATAACTTGAGGACATTAACTAACAGCAGTAGTATTATTGTAAAGAAACAGAAGCAAATCCAAATAGCAACGCTTCCGTTCAAGATATTTTTCGAATCCAGCACAATGTTATGCCTCATTGTAATTATGTTGTAGTAAACTAGTATGAAAACCCAAAGAAACTATGGAAATGGTAATATATTTGATTGGACACATGAGCTTCCATACGTATTTCATGGTTGTTGCCCACCTTCAGATAGCCTTAATGTTTCAAATTGAACACAATAATTATGAGCTATGGTAATAGAAAGTTATACAATACAAGACAGTGCAACGTACATCTGTATAACAATTCTAAACTCAAACAAGCCCGATCAGGTTTTCTTGATCGCTGGGACGTGAATAGCAGACATGCGCACGTTTCGAATTTGTTGATTCATACATACACGATATACCCAAGCCAGCCAATTCAACTAAAGAACTGTATTCCTGATTTTTTCAAACGTTACAAACGAATAAAACTTTCGTGATGTTCAAGTCGGATCATGTTACGTGGTGGTGCTCATAAATAACATATTTATTAGCCAATACAGTTCTTTACTTAAATTGGCTCACTAAGTTGAGTCGTGTATTTATATTTGCGTTCACTAGATGGCGCTAGTGTATGATTAATATCTTAGTCTTTCTGTGCAGCATGAATATACGGAGGTGACAGATTTGAAGTCATTGTACATAACAGGGCACTGATGAGAACCAACAAGTTCTAAATATGCGCATGTCTGCAATTTATGTCCCAGCGATCAACAAAACCTGATTGGGCTTGTTAGAGTTTAGAACTGTTTTACAGATGTATGTTGCACTGTTTCGATCTCTAGAATTTTCTGTTGCCATAACTCAAACACCTTATTGTACAGATCAGCCCTATTGATTCATTTGAAAATTATAACTTTCAAAACATGCTTGGTTATCAATCAAAATTTCGAGATTTTGATGCAAGGATTAGTTTTTGTCAATATAACCTACTTCAGTAGACTAGTAGCTAATCCTTAATTTAGCTGCGAGGTCTTCTTCAATAATGTGTCTGTTTCTCAAGAAGTTCAATTATTAATTTTCACAACAAACACGAGCTCCCAAGAATCCACATGAAATTGTAGAATCTCATTTGCAAGAACAGTTTTCATTGGAATTCTGGAGATATAATATTGACAATTATTTGATTGGTGATTGGAAAAGTATGGAAATAGGTGGATCGGATAAGGTGAACCTCAGTCATAACGTGGCAGATCCCTAGATGAAAATGGTTGAGATTGATTTTTGTGGAGGCATCTGTGTCATCATGACACCAGCGAATACCGTAGACGAACTTATAAATAGCATAAAAGTTGCATTCGAAATAGTTAGAAATGCTTCAAGTGTTTGAAAAAGTCTGACCTTCTCTGGGTAGCAAAATAAGAGCTTATATTGAGAAATACAAATGCTATAAGAGAAAAAATTCATAATCGAATTTTTTTCTATCTCGAAAATAAAGCAGTTTCGGATTCATGTTATTTTCATTTGTACCTCAAATTAAGGAACACTCTATATACATAAGGCAAGTGGATCTTTTCAAATACACTCCTAATTTCTAGTCCTCAGAAAAAACGTCTCGATGGTTTTTCCAATAATTTCCCTATTAATTATTAATGTTTTTTGACATTAATGTTTTTTAATTCTGCAGCTTGTTTGCTGATAGCTAAATGTTTAGAAACTTGGGCTGGAAATCGAATGGTCTCGGCTTCAAGTCCAGTTAAAGTAGGAAAGAAATTTTCTTGTTGGACAGGTTTCGGCCACTATTTCACTATTATGTCGAAAATTAACAGTGGTGCAACTTAAAGTAGCGTAGGGACGCAGTTACAAAGCCTAACCAGAACACAACTGAACTACTAACTTTACAAGCTGTAAAAGCTTCTGAGGGATCTTCACGGAAGATCTAGATAGGAGTATCAGGATAATGTATCATATCAATAATAATTTATATCAATATCTGATTTTGCTCAAGAGAGCATAACCGAAGGTAGAAATTATTTACTGTTATTTGTTTGATGACATTCTCTGGCAAAATTTTCTTGTATTGTAGGTTTGGCAATAAGTCTTTATAAGCCTATAATCTATGGTCATATAGATGATATAAATGAAACTTATAGTACTATCTCTATGTTTTGGTTTGCAATCAACTGAAAGGTCCTGCTTAATTTTTTTTATCTTAATATTCAAAAACATGACGCTTTTATATGGAGCATTATATTTATTGATTTCGTTCAACAAATGTATTAGAAACAATACTTATCTGATGAAATCATATTATAACGAAACAGCGGATGTGAAATTGAAAAACGGCTGAAAATTAAAAATGCTTTTACTTACTTTTTTAATTCAGGATGAATTTCCATGATATAAAGACCAAAGATCAAACAGATTCTTCCAAACTGGAAAGGCGCCTGGGATCGGATTTTGATGGAGGCCTAATTATCTAAAAGATAATTCCCATAAGGGAAGTATCTTCTGCATCCTCAATGATCCGGTGAACATCTTCCTTTATATACTACTCTGTCAAGAAAGTACCGGCAATTTTCAATTAAAACAACATTTTTACATTCAATCGTCAAAATTTATTGGGTCGCCTTCAAAATAGGCTCCATTTGCTCCAATACATCTATGCCAACGGCACTTCCAATTATCGAAACATTTTTTATAGGCGCTTTCCGGGATGGACTTTAGCTCTCGCGCCCAATTTTGTTTTATGGCTTCAATCGACTCAAAACGGGTGCCACAAAGGGGCAATTTTAGTTTTGGGAAGAGGAAAAAGTCGCAGGGAGCCAAATCCGGCGAATACGGTGGTTGCTGAAGCACGTTGTTGAGTTTTTTGCGAGAAAGTCAGTCACAATCGTAGCTCGGTGAGAAGGCGCGTTATCGTCATGCAAAATCCATGAGTTGTTCGCCCACAAATTGGCCGCTTCTTACGGATACGCTCACGCAAACGTTTCATAATGCCTAGGTAATACTCCTTGTTTACCGTCTGACCCTCTGGAACGAATTCGTAGTGCACCACGCCACGGATATCGAAGAAAACAAAGAGCACCACCTTCATTTTCGAGCGGCTTTGGCGTGGTTTTTTCGGTTTCGGCTCATTTTTTGCCAACCATTCCGATGATTGCTGGCTTGTTTGCATATTGTACTCGTAGACCCAGGTCTCATAACCAGTTATCATGCGTTCCATGAATGTAGAATCGGAATTACAGCGATCCAGCATGTCTGAAGCAACCTGTTCGCGATGACGTTTTTGAAGAAAATTAAGGTCTTTCGGTACGTGTCGTGCGGCCACCTTTCTCATGCCCAAAATATCAATCAAAATCGTACGTGCGGACTCGTGTGATATCTTAAGATCATGTGCTATCTCTCTCAAGCTGGTACGACGGTTTTCCAGCACCCTTTCCTTAATTTTATCGACGTTATCTTCGATCGAAGCCGTCGATGGGCGACCACTTCACGACTGTCCTTGAAGGCTCTGTACCACTGATATGCACGAGTTTTCGATAGAGCATTATCACCAAAGGCCTTTTGCAACATTTTCAATGCATCGGCACACGAAAATTCATTTGCAACACAAAACTTTAAACAAATTCTTTGCTCAACGTAATCACCCATAGTAAAAATCGGCACGCACTCTGACATCGACTGACTTAATCAGCTGTTGCAAACACACTAGTTGACAGATCCCGCTCAAGCTTGGCATAGTAATTAAGGACAGTGGTACATACCGAGGAAAAAAAAATTTTACCTGCCTCATTGCCCCGCCAGATTTAAATCGATAATTCCCGGTACTTTCTTGACAGAATGTATATCATTTCTTCTTAATGATCAAGACATCTTCTTTTATATCTATCTTTCTTTTCTCTATCTCCAGATTTTTTGAGAAATTTCAATATAATTTATCCAGTTATTCAAGTGAATAGACTTCAGTCATGAATCACTTTAATAGATCTGAATCTCGGACGACTGTTGGTAGAATGCTTGCTTTATTGTGATGGATATAATGTATCAATATCTTATGTCATCAAATAAAATGGAAGTATAGAGCATCAATTCTTGAATTTCAATAATATGTATAGTCATTGAATGAAGGTATTTTTCCAATGTGCAAATTACAAAAATTTTGTTAAAATGAAATAAGTTAATTCATTGTGTTTACTTAGGCCAATTAATGTAATATGAAGCCAAAGATCAAATTTCATCTCGTTAAATTTACCTCATTTATTATATGAAAATTTCCCTTTCACCGTCCCAGGACGTTTGTGGTTCGAGGTATCTCTTGACTATGACTCTTATTCAACATTTTTTGAGTTGACTGGAGAGCTCTCGAAGTGTGGTTCTTCTAGTGTTGTCATTTGATTTGTATTACATGTTAAATAGTATTATATGTTTCACACTACGGATTAAGGTACAATAACTTGTTTTGCTACCGAAACAGTTTTATTAATCAGCCTTGATCTCGAAAATATGAGTTGTCTTTTATATTAATGTTTTTATTCCACAGATTTTCCTCATGTTCCTTAGAACTTCGTGCAATTTTAATAATTTCGTCATTTATCAAAATGGAACCTCAATTTTTGAAGGTAATATTGAAAGGAATATTATTAGATTCAGATACTGAATTGTTTCAGCCGCTAGTTGATCATAATTAGAACAAATTGTAGAAATTACTATGTTTTACTACCAATAAAACTATATTTTACACATTTTCTTGAGACTTCGGGAAATGAACTATCCCATCATCAGACAACTATATATGTCTGATGATGGGATAGTTCATTTCCCGAAACTCGAGTCACAAAAAAATGTGTAAAATATATTTTTATTGGTAGTAAAACATAGTAATTTCTACAATTTGTTTTAATTATTAGATTTAAATTTGAGTGGAATATGCATTCATCAAGCAAACTCAGTAAATGAATTCATATTAAATATAGTACAGACTTTACTTCAGAATTCGTGTTTTCATTATCTTTAGAAGTTCTTTTAAACATCTTAGTATTTTGGAACTTATTTCGGCTCACACCATAATTTTTCTGTGACTTGAACACAAATCAAATGTCATTTGATTGAGTTAATCTAACTCATTCTTTGACACATTTCTTTCTATAGTCGCAAAACGATTGTCATTCGAGATATATTCTGATTTTGATATCATTCATTTCATATTTTTTGAAATTGATGGAGAGACTACTTGCATCTAAATTTGAGTTTATGGGTGAAAACCCCTACTCTTTTCATGTGTTGATAATAATAATAATAATAAATTGAATTAACTTGGATTTGAACAACAAAAAACAGACTGTGACTGCAATTGTATGTTCGCTCATTGGAACATTTTACTGCTGAGTACCACACGGTGGTATTTTTGGACCAAAATTATTCGAACCCTATGCCCTTGACGCATCCAAGAGCTTTATATTTTCACAGTTTCATCAAAATCTGAACGATCTTCAAATTGAACTTTTTTTGAACCCGAAAAAACTCTGCTAGCCTTAATTATGGTGGAAAGTGACCTCGAGATATTTTCAGAATAATTAGCCACTCAAAAGCTTCGTGAGCTCATTTAAAAATTTCGTATCTTAAAAAATTAACATGAATGAAGTATGCGGTTGGCACTTGGTAAACAATTATAACAATTTTATTTAAAATAATTCACACAGTTTTTATGTTTCACAATTTATTCAGAATCCTGACACGTGTTTGGGTCTTTCGACCATCTTCAAAGGTGGTCGAATTATTTAAAATAAAATTCTTTAAAAAATATTCACGAACAAATTATGCCATAAAATGTGAGTAAGAGATTTATATCCGTTTCCGATGTTTTCATGTTGATTGGTGTTATGACTTTTTATATTTAAGTAAAGTAAATGTTAGTTAATTTTCTTCATTTATATTGTCTCACAAATATCTACTCCACTGGTGTATAAGAATGGCTCACTTATAACTTGTACGGCTTTTCATGCAATAAATATTATTATTGTTTCAGATTTTTTTATGTTTCTTGAGAATTTGCGCATTTCTTGATAATTCTCATTATCCATTGAAACAAAAACTTGTCTAAGATGAAATTAACTTTACATATCGAATAAAGTCAAAATTCAGTTTTTCAAAGATGACTAAAGATTAAACCAGTCATTCAAAGACTGAAATTGAGGAATATGTAAAACGAACACAAAGAGCGCATAATATGAGTCTGAGAATAAAGTTTTATATTGAAAATAAAGAAAAGTCTTTTTTTTCTAAAATAAAATAGAAAAACTATCTGATAAATGAACATATTTATTTAATACACACGGTAAGCACAGCAAACCTCATTTAATTTTTATATACTTAGTTTCATTTTTCTACATCCTTATACTAGAGGTATTGTCACAAATTTTTACATGTACACTGAATCATAGCGATCACAATAATTGGCATACAAATGAAATTTTGATATGCAAAATTTAATTTACACTTTTTTTACACTGTACATAAAGAAACCACACAGAATGACATCTGTTCTTCCAAAAAAATTCAAAATCCATTTGAGTCCACATCTGTATGCGTAGCTCTGGAACACCTGAAAAAAATCTACTGTCAAAAAGAGAAATTGAGAACTAGGCGGAAATTAAACGAATTTGAGTTTTCGAATTAACACGAAGAAATAAATGTTAATGTAGGTTTTATTCCAGCCCACATTTCATCGAATTCAGGGAGACATATAAAAGCGATTAAATGGATTCTGGATAAATAAAAGGATCCTCTGTTGATTGCTAGATTTTGATGTATGTTCTGAAACATACCTGTTGAATTTTAATGGCCGATAAAATACCTTCAAATACGTAGAAATTTGAAATTCTAAGGTATTAAAATTTCGAACCTTCAACACTTAACGGTATAAAAGATACTTGAAGTAGAATCTTTGAGACTTCAATTGGAGGGTGGAGCGTTAAATTGGAAGATGGTACTTAAAATTGCTTCCACATTAATATAAAGCATTTTAGAGTAGATCTCAAGCTGCCTACTGTCTAAGTCCAAAAGACTTCGTTCTGCGAATTTCGAGCCCATGATGGCAAGAAAATTTCGCTTATCTATAAAGGGTCTATCAACAAGAATTTTAAAGGAAACGTGGTGTTTTGTAAAGAGCAGGGAGATTGTCATTTCTGTATAAATTACAATCCCTCAGGTAATTAATAATATTAATAATATAGTTTATTTCATAAATAATGAGAACCAACATCTGCTAGCTTTTCTTCTAGACGGTAATTCTTTTGATAAAATTTTTCATTACGTTTCTGCCAAAATTGGCCTTTGTATCATGAACAATAGCTCTTATATTGTCTTTCAGTCCTTAAGACCTTGCTGGAGCATTGCCGTAAAGATCATCCTTGACCTAACCGTAAACAACAAATCTGATATTGTTGAATTGCACCATCCAGTTGAAACTCAGTATAACATAACATTAATTTTATTCTCATAATCAGTGCAATCATACAAATGAAAAGAGGAACACCTCAAAAATAGCACAACTTTAACAAGATCTGAAAGAATATTCCATAAATTTCCTAATCGAATCTGGTTCTATATCTACAATAATTTTAGCTATTTCGATTTTGAATTTTCTTAAATAATATACATTGATGAACTCCTTAGGTAGTACATTGAGCAATCTTATACACATATATTTTGTGTTTCTTTCAGTAAGTGTCAAGGAATTTCTCGGAAAAAGGTATGGAACAGTACGTCTTGTGTTGTTTTTATTCAACAGATCATTAAAATATTGGGGATGTTTTCTCACAAATAGCAGACATTCCAAAACATATAGTCCCAGAAGTGTGAGCATGAATTTTTTTCTAAACTGACCTCTGCATGATTCTTTATATTTCAATCCTTTTATTGCCCTCAAAGCATATTTCTGCAGAATGAATAAATTACTGCTGTTTAAAATTACTGCTTCCACCCATATGACAAGCCCGTACCTTCAGAAGTGAAACAAAATTTGCATGATAAACTGCTTTTAAAAGTTCCATGTCCACTCTCCGTGACAATACCCTGATCATGTACAAAACTTTATTGAATTTTTTTCTGACCTGACTTACATGATCCTTCCATTTCAGGTGACAATCGGACGAACTCCAAGAAATTCTGTTGAAGACAAAAATCTGACCTGGGTGTTGTCCAGAATTATTGACTGACGATACATATTTTCAGACTAAATCGTTCTAAAAAGCACACACTCTGTCTTACTGACATTGAGAAGTAACTGATTTTGAGTGCACCAATGCTGTACTGAATCGAAGGCTAGTCTAGTTTGTTCAATACTCGAATTAAGATTCCTGCTACGCAGTCATAAAGCACTCGCATCGTCAACAAACAACAAGAGGTCGAATTCACTGATATATATCAGAAACAAAATGGGTCCCAGATTACTTCCTTGGGGAACTCCTACGATGGAATATTTATTCTCTGACATAAGAACCATTCCTTCACTTTCAAAAACGAACCCTCTGAACTCGATCAGACAACTTCAATTGACAATCGCGAATATTATTTAAAGAGAGTTTCTTCAGAACGCATTCATGATACACGCTATCGAATGTCTTAGATAAATCTAGAAGAAGCCCAATCGGCACTTCATCACTCTCCAAAGCATCAACAATATCACATACTAATTCATAAATCGCTACAACAGTACTTCTGTTTTTTAGATAGCCATGTTGTTTCTCAAAAAAAATTCTGAACTTATACTAGAATGATCAAAATCTACAGACCAAAAGTTTCTCGAATATTTTTGCGAAAGAACTGAGTAAACTAATTGGACGAAAATTATTGACATCATTTACATTTCCTTTCTTATGCAGGTTTGATTGAAGCTATTTTGAGAGCAGATGGAAGTATCCCTTCAGTGAATGGGTGGTACATAATATGAGACAACGGCCCCGCTACCACCTGTATAATACTACAAGATAGTTTGAAGAATACGAAGTACCTAGTTATGAACTCGGACGCTCCCTTCGAAGTACTCATCAACGATGATGTGCACATCCAACAAGTTGACAAATTCATGTACCTAGAAGACATAATTAACAAAGATGACATTGGCAAGAAGGAAAAAAGAACCAGAATTGAGAAAGTAAAAAGAATGTCTCAATGGTCTTTGGTGGGATCGAAATATATCAAAAAAAGACTAGGCCGAACACTGGTTGAAAACAAAAAATAGAAAACAGAAGTCTAAAATGGTTTGTGCAGGAGGATAGGTTACCGAAACAGGTTTTTCAGTGGACTCCTGTCAGCAGAAGAAAACAGGGTAGACCAAGGAAATCCTGGAACGATACAATAAAGGAAGCAATGAAAGCCTGTGATTTTAAAGCTGATGACGCTCTAGGTAAAGAGGTGTGGAAAAGGGTGACGGGAAGACTCAAATAGATTATATTTAATTATAGATTTATACTGTAACTCTATCTATCGTATTTTCGCATAGGCCATGCTTATTCAAAAATTGGTTAGCTGTTACAGAAATGTCTGGCAAAAAAAGGTATTTTTATATATTTTTAATGATTATTTTGTTCATTCAAATCACTCCTTACGGAAGAGATTTTGTGTCCGAATTTATCAGGTTCTTTCTCTGGGGAATGTGCTATATATTGTTCAAAAGAGTGAAATAAAAGAGGACTTCTTGAATTATAGGTTGAATATTTTTTGGTGATGGAACTTGGGATTCTTTATCATCGAATCGAAACATGTATGGGGTATTTTTTAGGGTGATTGAACTTTCGATAGGGATAACTGTGATTTGACATAAGGTAGAAGCCATGTTGTTTTGATATTTCTGCTCAGTAAGCATTGACAAATTATCATGGAAAGACTAACGCCGCAACAACATTTTCAAATTGTTGAAATTTATTTTCAAAATCAGTGTTCTATTCTTCAAACATATAGAGCACTTCGTGAAATTTATGTTTTATATAATTGTCCATCAGATCAGCATATTCGTCGAACTATTCGAAAACAAATTAAGTTATTCAAAGATGTAAGATATATCACCTACTCGACGATGTTACTGTATTAGTGAAACGATCGTTGCATCATAAGAATAATAAATTTTGTGATAATCAGGATTGAAAATCCTGAAAATATAAAATTTCAGATTCAGAATATAACCTGCACATTAAGATTCATTTAAATACTGATTTGAAAATACTGTTCGAGAATTCATAAACTCTCAAGTTACTGATATTTCATTTGTGCGTCCCCAAGAATAAACTTAAAATCAGAATTTCCATTGATATATCATCCAAAATATTGGTTAAACTCTATAGATTAGTAAGATTCAGCCAGGAAACTTGATCTCCGTTATTTGAAATTCTAGTTAAGTGATTAACGTTATGATATCTTCATTATAAAAGAAATTTGAAGAACAAATTGATAATTCAAAGGTAAACTTATTATACTTTAGAGGATTCAGGAGAACTTTAGACCAAAAAAAATGTTGAATAAATCTCAAAATCTGCAGGAATAGGTCAAATGCGCTAATCCTTATTTTCAATAGTCTATACTACGTGAAAATTTATTCATATAAATTTTCAAATTTTTTGAACTATAAAAATTTTTTCAGTTAGTAATTACCTTGGCAAACTTGGATACATTCAGGTGTTCAGAGAAATATATTGGTCAATATATAGTTCAAGGAATTGTACGAAAATATCCCAACCATACATAACATCTTGCATCAATTGTAGAAAACCTATTTTCATTCGAAATCGTTCTGCTTCGTCTGAAATATTTATTTTGGCTTTCTTAGCCACGATATCCTCGTTCACTGCAATGACAAAATACGGTCGTTTCTCTCCGCCCATATTTCATTCGTATTTCTTCAAGGTAAACAAAAAGCTTTTTCATTATAACCTACAGTGAATGGTTGAAATATGGGAAAAACTCGAACATATTGAGACAACCTATATCAGTAAAAATAATTGAAAAATATTTATTGATACGAAACTCTGACTCATTCTTCAATGAATAATATACTACTCTGTCAAGAAAGTACTGGGAATTTTTAATTAAAACAACATTTTTACATTTAATCGTCAAAATTTATTGGGTCGCCTTCAAAATAGGCTCCATTTGCTCCAATACATCTATGCCAACGGCACTTCCAATTATCGAAACATTTTTTATAGGCGCTTTCCGGGATGGACTTTAGCTCTCGCGCCGAATTTTGTTTTATGGCTTCAATCGACTCAAAACGGGTGCCACAAAGGGGCAATTTTAGTTTTGGGAAGAGGAAAAAGTCGCAGGGAGCCAAATCCGGCGAATACGGTAGTTGCTGAAGCACGTTTGTTGAGTTTTTGGCGAGAAAGTCAGTCACAATCGTAGCTCGGTGAGAAGGCGCGTTATCGTCATGCAAAATCCATGAGTTGTTCGCCCACAAATTTGGCCGCTTCTTACGGATACGCTCACGCAAACGTTTCATAACGCCTAGGTAATACTCCTCGTTTACCGTCTGACCCTCTGGAACGAATTCGTAGTGCACCACGCCACGGATATCGAAGAAAACAATGAGCATCACCTTCAATTTCGAGCGGCTTTGGCGTGGTTTTTTGAAGGCTCTGTACCACTGATATGCACGAGTTTTCGATAGAGCATTATCACCAAAGGCTTTTTGCAACATTTTCAATGCATCGGCACACGAAAATTCATTTGCAACACAAAACTTTAAACAAATTCTTTGCTCAACGTAATCACCCATAGTAAAAATCGGTACGCACTCTGACATCGACTGACTTAATCAGCTGTTGCAAACACACTAGTTGACAAATCCCGCTCAAGCTTGGCATAGTAATTAAGGACAGTGGTACCAACCTAGGAAAAAAAAATTTTACCTGCCTCATTGCCCCGTCAGATTTAAATCGATAATTCCCGGTACTTTCTTGACAGAATGTATGTGCGCAATAATAAACAAATAAAGTAATACAGAAAACTATAAAGAATAATAGAAAATCATCGGAAATGTTTATTACAGCATACCTGAATAAACATCAGATAATTTCGTAGATTAATTTCAATTAATGATAAGAAATAGGAAGCTACAATACAAATTGAAGACAAATAACAACACTTATTTTAACACGTAATTAATAATTAACACTGACTAACGACCAAAACGACTTTATTTGACCTTTATTTCCCCTCTTCACTTTTCATTTCAAAAGGAATGACGCCCATAGAACATCTCGATATAGGTTGAATTAAATTAGTCGTAGGCCGACAGCAAGATAGATGATGAAGTTTAAAATTTCAAAACGTGGGGCCCCGAAATACTGGGGTTGTTTTTAATTGTTTTTTATATTAGTTGATGTTTCATTGTGAGCTGAAACTTTTTGCATTACTATGCTGGAATTGTGGGTAATAATTATGTTGTATTTTCTCCTCTCATGGATTTCATTTATTGCTTTTATTTAAGCTTGTATAAAAGGTTTTTTGGATTTATTCACGACTTATGTATAGGTGTTTTTATATCTATATCGGAAAAGACATTGCCATATTGTTTTCATTTCATAATATGTATAAGTTCATTCACTAATGCTAATCTTTTGTGAAATGGGTCATTCAATGGTTACTTCCATTTTTTCATTATCTATCGACTTTGCTCCCAAAAATCATAGTTGGTTTCCTTTCACCACTGATAATGTCCTTCTAATTGAGAACTTAAGGGACTTTCAATGGGAATGCCCCGTTTTTAAATTGACATTACTCACGCATAGCAGCCACCGTTTATTTGTGACATTGACAGTTATATTTTTCAATGTCTGCCATTTGATCATATCACCAACGTTCATAAATAATCCAAATTTATTATGAAAAATCGCGATCTGTTACTCTAGCTTGCCGTGCTTTAACCCCAATTTTTGGTCGTTATAATCGTCCGTATAAAACAACAGTTGAACGTTTAGTGAAGGAGTTTGAAACAAATTTTGCACTTCATGATGTGTGAGACAAAGAAATGCAAGAAAGAGAAGAAGAGAATAATGCTGCGGTACGTGAAAGTGTTCGTGAGTACAAAAGTTTATCGACCTTGGTTTAAATCCATACAAAACTGTTTTAACCCAAGAACTCAAACCAACAGATCATTTAAAGCATTCTGTATTAAGCAATTGCTGCTCAGAAAAAATCGGAAATAATGCAAATTTTCATGAGAAAATCATTCTCAGCGATGAGCTCATTTCTGGTTATGTTAACAAGCAGAATTGCCATATCTGGAGTGGTGATGAACCTGAACAATATCAACAGCTGCCATTATATTCTGACAGAGTTACTGTTTGGTACGGATTTCATGTTGGAGGAGTCATTCGACCTCATTTTTTTTCAACGAAGCTCGTGAGGGAGTAACTGTCAATGGAAATCGTTATCGTTCAATGTTGACTGATTTTTTATGACCTGGACTGATTCGTCTTGATTTGAAGAACATGTGGGTTCAACAGGATACTTGTCATAGTGCCAGTGACACCATGCATTTGTTGGAAATAAAATTCGGTGATTCGATTACTTCAAGAAATGGACCGATAAATTATCCCCCACCTCCTGCCATTCAACTCATTGGACTTCTTTCTTTGGTTCACAGCAATCATCCAGCAACTTCAGACTATTTACAAATCAATATTGAACGAGTAATTGGGATCAACGACTTCATTCCTGCCGGCGTTTTCGTGGTGGACATTTAGATGATATTTTATTTCATAATTAATGGTATTCATTGTGCTTCATAATGAAATACAAATTGAAATAATTTTCAAATAAATAATGTATTTTATTTACGGAACAAAATAGGGCGCTGTTAATGAAAGAGCCTTTATATTACTCCCTTCACTTTTGATTTGGCAAAGGGATACCACCGAGCTAGTCGGTGACAGATTGAATTGGATTAGTCGGAAGCAAAAAGCAAGAATATATTCATAATTAGACATAATCTGCAAAAGAACGGAGCTAAAACTTTGTATCTACCCTGTTGAATTCCCTTCTTCTATAATTATAACCGTTTTGTCGATTTTTCGTATAAAACTTTTAATGAGCATACTTTTCTAGCTTATATAATAGTTTATTTTCATTCTTGAACTTTATTTTATATTTTGCTATCAATTTCAGTTGCTAAGTAGTTTCTATAGAATATTATCGTATTTGTGTACCACTTGACGAACGGATAGTATTAAAAATGAACACGTGTTATTCATTTACGGGTACAATGTAGTCATATGTGGACATTGTCTGCATAAAATTCGGAAAATAAAGACAATGTGATATTAGGAATAAGTGACTGTTCTTTCGAAGAATAAATCATAAAATGATACGAAAGTTACAACAGGGACTAGAGCTATCAAAGTATCTTTCAGACAAAATGCTGAAAAGCGTGTGAAGTTTGATAAAGGCG
The DNA here is from genome assembly GCA_034642435.1 of Megalocaria dilatata. NCBI lineage: Eukaryota > Metazoa > Arthropoda > Insecta > Coleoptera > Coccinellidae > Megalocaria > Megalocaria dilatata. Next base: position 65,261,618 of record CM067854.1, read on the forward strand.
TGATATCTTGAAATATTATGAAAGTAGGCCGCAAAAAGTGAAAAGTACGAAAAGGTTGAAACATATGCACTAAAATTTTGAATTCCTGATTGTTTCGCATTCTCATAAATGAAGTATCATTTACTTCCGAGAATGAAATTTCGCCTATAAAAATTATTCATAGTGGATGAACTAAAAATTGAAACAGTAATCTTAATTTTCAGGAAGTTCAAAAGAACAGATGAAATTTCAATCAATATTGATAAGCTCACTTCAGAGAAGCTTATGCAAAATTTTAAATCGATACAGTAAAAACTAGGATCGGCAGTTTACAAGAAAAACACCAAGATTCGTTTTTCATATTGCCTCAATATCTTCGTTATCCCAATCTGTAGGTTTATCATAACCAAGCCTTAGAGAGAAATACACAAAAACATATTAAAACATTTTTTACGTTTTCTGAATCTCCGGTTTTACAAATCTTCATTGTGATTATCATCAAAAAAAAATTGACAAAAGCAATGGGAAAATAACACAGAATAACATCTTGTGAAAACTTCTCGCGTATTGAATTCAAATTGGTTAAATAGTATGAATATACATTTTCCTTTCCCATATATCTTCCAACCTATTAAATTCCCTTTGAAAAGTCTGGGATATTCTGAATGCTAATTTTCTTCACAAAGATGAAAAAATATTCTACATTATTAACGAAAATCTACCCTCACAAGTTTGGCGAAACTTTCACTAGTATTTTTTAGAACAGTTCGTTAGTTTACTCATTTTCGAAATGGAATAAATAAGGAATTACTTAGTTTTCTATCATTATTTTATTTATAATGAAACAGTAACTCGAGTTTCGTAGTTTCTACATTTTCAAACTGGTCTATAACAAGCTGCATTTCAAAGGTTTCATATATTTGAGAAATTGTGGATTGTGATAATTTTTGAAATCCTGCATTCTTCTGTTCATGATGTAGTATTTTAGGATTATGTGATTCTGGGAAAATACAATTTTCGATGCTCTAATGAGGCTTCATGATATTGGAACATTTCTGTGAAAATTCTCCGGTTTGTCCTAACTATCGCACTCATCACAACTTAATTTTTAAACTTCTGAATTATTTACCATATAAGTGGAATATATTAACAATCAGAAAAAATACTGGAATACCTCTGTTATTCATTCGTAAGGTGAAATTCACTTATGGGATTACAATTCAATATTAAAATAAATTTTCTGGAATATTCTGAAATTTCGTTTGATATAATTAGAACATCTACAACGACAGATACAACCATCCTCAATGTTAACGGCGATATTGGCATTAATACTCATTCTCCCTTCAGCTAGTTGATAGCATAATCATTTTCGGCTAAGGCAACATTGCGAGAAAGTTCCATAGCTCTATGAACTATGAATTTGTATGCTTTTCTATGTCATAAGACCAGGTAGCCTGACCAACAAGACCCGTCTAGCTCTATCTATCGTCTTTAAGTATTATGGTCTTCCATAGTCGTCGTGGCTGAGAGGCCATGTGTTTAACAATGTGAGTTAAATGTATGTTTCGTTTATACTCGTATTATATTAGGCCCACCTTAACTCCTTTTGCTATGAATAGAGGTATAAGTATTTTTTTTCTATTCAATATATGTGTATCTAATTAATGATAATAATATGTGTATCTAATTAATGGTGCATTAATTAGATACCGACAAGTTGACAGCCTAATATTTATACGTGGTAAATGGAACAATTAACTAAATAAGTAGAAATTGTTAAAATATGTTCACACATCGTTCAATTAAGGAACCCGGAACAGAAGATTAAAATTCGTTATTCGAGGAAAAAAACGTCAAGCTCTTATATCCTAATTACCATGTTGTTGGACGCATTCACATGGATTACATCATTCCATGAGCAGACGATGCTAGACTACCTCTGTCTTATCGTCATTAAGTCTGTCGTCTTATCGGCTTTCGTAGTCACCCTGTCTGAAAGGCCACGTGTTGTACATTTTGAGTAAGTTGAAAGTTTCATTTATACTATTATATTTGGCTCGCCTGAACTTCATTTGCCTATATATCAATGATCCGTAGAACATTTTCCATTCATTTAATTATTATTGAAATCAAAAAGGAGCTAAGTGAAATCAAACAAGATAATATAGATAATCATGGCGTAACAAAAGTTATGAAATCTCTAATAAACGAAGAGAAAAAAACTAATTCTAAGACTAATATTTTGTTGTGGAAATTGATCTTTTTGATATGAAGATTGTACTGGAGACGATTCGCGTCGTCGGTTGTGTCCGACATCTTGATCTTACTGTATACGTGATTTGAAAATATAGATTTAATCACTCACGCCATACGCAATATAGCCGATTCGCAATTTAAAATTAGAAGCATAATCGCCACTTTCGCTATGCAGTTGGAAAACTATACAATAATATTAGAAAATAGGGCTTTTACTTCAGTGGAACTACCCAACGTTTATTCACATTTTTTTCAATGAGTTTTTCATTTTTCTTGACTTTAGATTTAAAGTACTAGTCCATTTTTTCTCACCACTTTGAGAGTTTCCGCAACATATATCTCATTATCAAAATGGGGAACAATAATGAGAACTTTGTAAGACCTTCATATGTTGGACCAATTTCAGAGAAAATATTTCAATTAATTGAACAACTAACATCAGAACACCCTCATACAAAAGTTCCAGCCTATTTATTAATGTCAAGGACAAAAACAACCGGCTTATAAAATCAAGAGCATCAAGCATAATTTGAGCATCAAAAATATAACTCCAATTTTGGGCAATATTTTTTCGAAACAATTCATGTTTTCCCAGACTTGGATAATAATGAAATACTACATCTGGAACCGAAAGGCAAGAAATTAGACATCCTGGAATCAACAGAAGTTCATTGAAATTATCATGATCCAGCTGAAAAATCATTTAAGGAGCAAAAGAACTTATAGTATCACCCACTTTTAGAAGTTGTACACAAACCAAATCCTTCCTTGAATATATAAAAAACCATTGAAATACAACTGGTTATACACTACTTTTAAATTGGGATAAGACTACGAAACTCGGGCCAGTGTCTGCTCAGTGATACAAAACGAAGTAATTTCTTACTTATTCTTCTGTTACTAGTTCAAGAATCAGACAAATTCCTGCGACTGCTATTTGTTATATTTTGTGAGTACTTCGGAAATATAATATTCTATTCATGGCATTAGTAATCAAAAAAAACTATTCTAATTCTTTCCCAGTAAGAAAAAGAAACGTAATTATTGAAATAATCGAATAGGAATGAAACAATAAAAATATCTGCCGAGCGCCTACAATGATGGAAGGATTTCTGCCTGTAGATGGTTTTTCATTCCACCACAATAAAACGAAGAAAAAATTCAGGAAGGCCTTATTTATAATAGGTGCGGACTCGTATGTCACTAATTAGCCGAATGGTAGACCTCTTTTTACAACAAAAAAGGGTTTCGGTGTGTAAACTGTAGCAAACGAACCGAGAAATTGGACTTGTGGTTGGTCGATTCCCTCCTTTAACGTACAGATATGGGTCATTTAGGGAGAGTTATGGTATTTTCCAATGTAATATTTCCGGCAAATATTTCACAAAGCCGTAATAAAATTAACCAAAAGTGAGTTATTTCTTGGTCTGTAAAGCATGAAAGGTTATTAATTATATTCGAATATAAAAGATAGGAATTATTCAGCCTTAATTCAACCTTGTACTAATGAAGGTATAAATTCATTTGAAATTTCAAACGGAATTGAATCACGATACAAAGAAGACCTAAGTATTATTGCAAGATCAAATTTGAGCATCAAAGAGGTCAATTGATTTCCTTATTCATAACATTCGTTAAAGAGACAAAAATTACTGAGTAACTATTAGTTATTGATAAGTATTCAGAACTTCGTACAGAATATTCTGTTGCCTCTTAAAAATTTGTTGATATCGATGAATAATAATAATAATATCTTGGGAACATCGTTTCTATCGGAAGACGTTTCATACATACTTTAAGATTTTTTAGGATCATCTCACTCTCAAAAGTGCATAACATTATTTCTAAAAATTATTTCACGAAATAACAACAATACTCAAATATACAGCTTCCCATTTTCAACAGGCTTATTTTATAAAATAACAAAGCTCACAGCGAATTTATTAGATTTTAATTTTATTGGTGTTAAAACTATTAGCTCTATTTTCTCCATACTTAAAGATAAGAGAAAATTATGTGATAATTCAAATAGCTTCAAATTCAGAATTAGACCTTCCAACTTATGCAATATATATTGAAATTATATACAAAAACTATCAAAAAAATTTTCTTATATATTATCAATATAAAATATTTTTCAATATCTCGTAAAAAACTTTTTAATAACATGAAACGTATTAATACAAATGTATTTGAAAGTATCCGGAAATAACAAAGCTCGATTGTAATTATTTAGTTTATATTTTTAATTCTTGAATCAGAAAATTTTAACAAAATATTCATCTTATTTATACAACGGGCATTCAACTGTTAACACTTGACTAAAGAAAATATGAAAAGGCTTTTTACTTGATTGAAGAATTATAACGAATTTGAATATCAAAACAGATTAAATCTGTCAGTCTTCTACAATTTTAAATTCAAAAAAATATTTATTCAAAAAACTTTTAGAATTAAATTAATGTCTACATAAGCAGCCCTTACATTTAATAGACGTATACAATCAAAACTCAATATACAATATCAAATGGAATAAATAAACCAACAAATATAAATTGTCAATTAAAATTAATAACTAAATATTTGAAGGAACAAAATTTTGTTTCTGATCTTACCATTATGAACACCAATTCCTTCTCAAAAACATAAAACACAAATTAGGGACTTCTCAAAAAATATAATTAATTTGAAATATTCAATATATTCAAATATTCAAATAAGTTCATTCAAAAATCTCTCAAAACATGCACTATATCAACAAAAAAAAACAATTAGACTTCTGATAATCTCTTCATCGGTCCTAAATCATATTTAAAAAATTAAGATTCTTCAAATATTTATTTATTAAATTTAATTGACAATTTTTATTGGTTGGTTTATTCATTCCATTTGATATTATATATTGAGTTTCGATTGTAAACGTCTACTAAATGTAAGCGGTACTTATGTAGACATTAATTTAATTCTAAAAGTTCTTTGAATAAAAATATTTTTGAAATTAAAATTGTAGAAGACTGACAGATTAAATCTCTTTTGATATTCAAAAAAACTTTACCAAACATCGAGGTACACCCGAAACTAGATCACCTTCATAGTTTTCGGTAATAGTGGTCCAGGACTGTAAAACTAATCGAATGAAAGCATCTTTATTTCGTGGAGCTGCACGTTCATCCCAAATCTTCATTAGTCCCCATATGATCTCAATGGGACTTTTATCTGGCTGAAATGGTTGTCACTTGGTGTTCTTGTATACATGCTTGAGTATAGGCCGAAGTATGGCATCTTGCATCATCCTGCTGAAAACGACGCCCATCTGATATAAAGCATGCTGCCTTTCAAGGAAAACATTATTTAGAATGTCACAAATATTTTGCTGTTAATGGTACCATTAACTATACAGAGAGGCCTAGCACCCTCCGAGATATTGCTCCACAAACAATTATTTTGATGAGAAATTTGGAAATTTAAACGGTAACAGGTTGTTTTGATAGGATTTTAAAGTTATTTTCACCAAGTTGGAAACAACTTCCATCAGATATAAAGACATTATTAAAATTATCTTCTTGAAAAAGTTGACAAAATTGTATCCTTCCTTCCTTTTGTGAAAGTGTCATTATAGTGATTTTTTTGGTTTCTCTGATATGTAGCCTTGTCTCTTCAGTAACATACGGACGGTTTCTGGACATACTTTCATATTTCCTTGATTTCCAAGTTTGTCAGCCAATTTGCGAAACCCCATGCGCGGATTGTGTCGTCCTTAGGCCAATAAGGCGTTTAAACTGTTTCCTTTAATCTTACGCGGTGTTCCTGATATTGGTCTATACCTCATATCCAAGCCATTTTTTATCCTCTTTATTGTCTCATTTACAGCACTTTTCCCAGTTCAGTCAATTGCAGTAATTTGTTAACGTTTCGAAAACCCTTTCTATACAAATATTCTACCTGTTTTCTTTTTCCTAGTAGCGATATTATTTCTTGAATTATATACATGTTGGCAATCATCAATATTTGACAAATAGTGCTGCAATGCAACTTTGGCCATAGCCGACTATCTGCACAACCTATTTTATACAGTAGTTTTGTCTTAGAATTAGAAAAAATTAGAAAAGTTAGAAAAAAGAAGCATATTAAAATTATAAAAAATAATAAATTCCAGATACTTTCTAAAAGGACTATAATAACAAAACCATATAAGTATGTATATGAACATAAGAATACAAGAAATACACTATCCTTAAATTTTCTGAAATTCTCAAAATGAAGGATCCAATAAAAATAATTGAACGAGAACTTCAACATTCCAGAAATCGATCTATCTCAGTCTCCAGACTTCATCAGAAATATACTGAATTCAGATTAAAATCTTGTGTAGAAATATAACATAAATGTTATATCGATCAGAGAAGGCAACTTCTCAAAAATAGAATTCGACAGACTAATTATAATTGTCGATTACAGAATGCTAGTCAAAAGATAAGACACCCCTATTCGAACATCATTTTACAATGCAACAGGTTTTTGATTTCAATAAGGTAAAAATCCTAGAACGTTATAATGAACGGAACCTCAGTGAAATTATGTTTAAATAAAATGCACAAAAATTGAAGTAGATAATTTGCGTACTCATAATGATATACAAAGTAAAATAAAAAGCGACTTTGTTTATGTATTGATGTATTAAGTTAGGTGTCTACCTACAGTTAACCTGCCTGAAATGGCAACAGTAAGCAAGACAGCTTCAGAGCAACAATTATGTATAGAAATAAACAAAATGAAGATTCTGACTTGTTGGGTTTTGCAGGCTTCAAAAAAGTTTCCTTCTGTTAGAAACACCTGAATATCTTGGTTTAATATCGGGTGGGGCTCCCTCTAGCTCTTAGTAGTACTTTTGCTCTATTCGGCATTGTGTCAATGGAGTTATCAATAAACGTCTGAGGAATGCTTTGCAAAATGTCCGTCAAAGCATTGGCGAGCGGTTGTAATGTCTGTGGTTGATCAGACAAGTGGTGTTTTTACTGTCATATAAGACAGGTGCGCCCATTAAAACGAATGCCTTCCCAACCGCACACTCAACAGTCACTGAAAAGAGTTGTCAGCTTCAAAAAATGTTCATTATACTGTTTATCCCGTTTTCGCCACACCCACATTCGCCCATTAGATGGATTCACCTGTGAACAGGCAGGATCTCAATCTGTACGAGCTCCATTTCTCATGTTCAAGAGCCCAACGATAACTTACAGCAACTCTCTACTCAATGGCGGTTACCAGGCGGACCTTCTTGCCTTCAAATTGAAACTGTGCAACCAATTCCAGATTTTTTGACCAAAAACTATTCTACCGGTAGCTTGCCGGAATGAACTATTAATTCGAGATGATCTGAAGAAGGGATTTTGTCGTGCAGTTAACCGTATTAGCCGATCTTGTGCGATGGTTGTAGTACCCCCAAAAGCTAACGCAGCACTTCCGCAAATATGATAGCGATTCCACGCTCTTCTAACTATACTTTGGAAAGCCAGAGACGGTTGGCAACTTCTTGTTAATTTAAACATTCGTTCAACCAACACACTAATTGTAAAATTGTACGGTTTCTACACGTATGTTAAAGTCGTGACAATTAATCCACAACTGATACTACACAACACCAGATCCAATATCCTGTAACCTCTAAAAAATTTAGTGATATCAAATGAACAATGGAAAACATCTTGGAAACATCGTTTCTATTCAAAGACGTATTGTGCAATATTATTTTTTCACCATCATGGTATAAATTTGAAGTTCATTTATGAGAGTACGCATACTTGGTGCTGGTGAGTTGTTTCGAAATTTATATACACTGCATAAAATAAGGATGATGCCATAATTCGAATATATTTTAAAAATCTATTGTCTTTCGGTTTTTTCCATTGTAACATAGTTTACTATTTTTATGCTATGATTCTTGAAAGAAAAAAGTTTTGGTATTTTGTTCAAAGTTAATTATGATACCAAAAGTTTAATTTGATAAGATTTTAGGTCACATAAAAAAATTTGGAACGTCAGTAGCTAGTTTTGCCTCCTCTGGTAGTGACAAAAGCTTGCTAACGACAAGGCATGCTTTGGATCAAATTCTGGATCACAGTGATGAATATTGTCACATTCTTGCACGAGTATATCTAGAAGCTCTCTAGAGTTTTTAGGAGCTGGAACAAGTTTTCGTAAAAGACTCCCATTCCAAATATGTTATATCGGATTTGAAGCTGGACTGTCAGTATACAAAACAATACTTGTGATTCAAAACTTGTCAAAATAATCAGTGAATATCCCTGCAGTGTGGGGTCGTGTGTATCATATATAAACATTGCGTCTTCTCGAAGAAAAACCATAAATGGTAGCTCATGATCTAATTGAACCGCTGTAAGTTACTTATGAGCAGTCAAAGTCCAATTTTCATAAATACTGTACGAGCTTCAAAAGAGACGCCTCCGCGTGATATCTCAGCCGTCACCAAAGGAAGTCTTTCAGCGCTTCAGCATATCCCTTACCTTGACGTGACACTCTTACACGCATCTCTGATCCCATATGACAAAATCATGATTCATCGTAAAAGAATACGCAACGCCAATTCAAGTGTTCTTACTATCCTTGCAATACGACGTTCACGAGAAAGCGAGAAGCCAGTAGCTCCAGTTCGAGAAGATAATCCAACAGCATGAAGTCGCTTTTAAATTGTCCTCTCTCATTTACATTATTCACTTTTTGGTGATTATTTGAAGGGAAACTGCCGTGAACATTCTATTTCTCGAAACACTAGGAACGAGAATGAAGCAATTACGATAGAATCATCCCATATGGATAGTAAACTATGTTACAACCGCGAACACAAAAGATTTCCAAAATCAATGCTAATTACATGATGACTTGAATTTCATGCTTGTCAGTATAACTCATTTGTATATCTGACGATTATTGACGTAAGTCGACACACGATATGTCCAACGAATATCTAAATTATATTGTGGCAGAATCGCCTAGAGTCAGAGGTGAAGTGAAGGCTATGATAAAAATTTCTGGCCATTAAAATGAATGCACGAATCCAAGATGAAATATACATTCTTTAAAAGCTACACGCTTTATAGCGAGCAACCTGCGATGTCGGTACCATGAATACTACCCGATAACAACGATCGAATCTACGTTCAGACTACTCAAGAAGCTACTCGTAAGTACCCCAGCCATTGTGAAGCAGTGTGTTGGAAAAGTATCGGACCTGAATTCATATATTGACGTCAGAGCTCTGCTCGCTCGGCCTCTGCGAGGTATGAGCGTAATCAGTAGTCCCTCTCGAACTCTCTGAATATTGGAGTTACCGGCCAGACGTCCTGGATCTAATGTCTTTTGTCCGTTCTTCGCATTTGTCCTTAAGACGGTTATTATGGTTGATAAATAATGAGTTTAGGGATACGATTCTTACAACAATCTTCACAGTTGAAGCAATCAGATCAGTCACGGCCAAAAAAATTATGAGGGCACTACGAGGCACTACGAATTTGCTTCAAAAGATCGGACGATCAACAAAGAATATTCAAGGTTGAAGTTCTGAAAAGACTGCTGTGAGAAGAAAACGACCGCAATTCTGGTCAAGCAGTGCCTGGCTCCTTTACCACGAAAACGCGCCAGCTCATTCATCAAACATTGTGCAGCAGTTTTTGGGAATACACAAAATTGTATAGCTTCGTCGGCCTTTGTACCGTCCCGACATAGCTCCCTGCGTCTTGTGGATGTTCCCAATATCGAAAATAGCGCTCAAAAGAAAGGGTATCGACGACAACGAGGCGATTCAGAGTAATGTGACACACGAGCTGAAGGCCACTCTGGAATCTCTGGGAGCGTGTGGTTTTATCAAATGGGAACTACTTCGAAGGATTTTATAGCCCGGATGACACACCAACGCGGATATATGAACTAAGGTCAGATACTTTTCTATCACACATGAGATTCATCGTCAGCGTTCAACCAGAGGGCAGATCCATGATCGAACCGACATGAGAAAACAAGGAAAATTTCAGTGAATACCAGTAATTTTTTACTGCACTTCTGGATCTGAATATTTGACAGTTCCGTTTAAAAAATATAACCTATACAGGTATGGAAACGACAGTCAATGTTGATCTAGAGGACTACGAATGTCCAATGGATCAGTGAAAGAATCAAAACCTCAGCACGATGCGATGACGAATAAACGACTTTTTTATCTCAATGGCCAGTGGGGAATGCTTCGATCGAAACGAGGATCTGCACTGCTTTCAGCAATCAGAATCATTCGCACTTCAAACGTGGGATTTGTTGGTCCATATCGGTTGAAAATAAAGTAAATCGAAACGTTCAGTGTACAAGAAAAAATTCAGATCATAAAATGATAGTATGGGTGTCAATCAATTCAAGAGAAAATAAACTCATTTATTGTTGCTTTTGAAGATGGGCCTATTCCTTCAGATTCGGCTATTTCTAAAATAATTGAAAAATTCGAGAAATGTGGGTGTTAACGAACATGCAGGCATTGCAAGATTGATAAACCACCAAAAATTAGTCAAAATCGTCTGAAAAAAGAAGTAGATATGTGTGCTGCTGCTGAAACCAGTGCACCTTGTTCGAGTAAACAAATTGCTGAATAAGTCGATATGAGCGATAGTTATAAGGTTCAAACAAATCAAGAAATTTTTCCAGAAGACCATATCAAACGAATGGAATTTTGTGAAGCTGTGATGGAAAGAGTAAGTGAAAATAGTTAATTCCTTAACGATATCTTATTCACTTATGAGTCAGCGTTTCTTGATTGTTTCGGTCTCCACTTGACGGGAATTCATCGTATATGATTTGAAGTAAAACACTTTATTTCCGCTTATATTTATTGTTTACAACAATTGTTTCGTCAAATACATATTGACTTGGTAGTTACCATACTCACCCGATGAAGACAATATGTAATTGACGAAACAATTGTTGTGAACAATAAATATAAGCGAAAATAAAGTGTTTTACTCCCAATCATATCAGTCATCGTTTGTCTCGAATAGAAAACATAACCCATCAGTACTAAGATATTGGTCTACGAAGAATAAGCATTTGAGTATTCCAGTATCCCCAAAAGCTAATGTCTGGACAGGAATACTGGGGAATTACATCATAGGGACATTTTTTATCGATGGTAACTTTAACACTGGCAAATATCTGGAGCTGTTAGAGAATGAAATCATTCCGACAGTTCGGCAGCTACCAATTTATTTCGATGATGTCTGGTTTCAACAGGATGGCTGTCCAAGTCACAACTCAAGAGTAGTCACACAATATTTAAGGACGACCTTTTCGAAGTGTCATTTCTACAAATCGTACGATCAAATGGCCCCCCAAACCACCAGATTTATCTCCCAATGATTTTTTTCTTTGCGGATATCTGAAAAATTTGGTTTCTGGGCATGAAATTGATAGAGCGAAGAATAAATAATCCAACTTTGTGCCAAAATATCAACTATGCCGAATCTGCTCAGAGATATGAGATTATCTCTTCATAATAGATTTGGCTACTGTTTGGCTGAACAAGCTGGTTTATCTGAATATTTAATTTTTATTTGTCGATCTTCGATTTTACATTTTCAAGAATTTGTTTTGTTTTCGAATTTCTTATTTTCGTTATTTTTTTTTTATTTTCAAGCCAGTTGTGGCGAAAAAGAACCTAAGTACTCATTTTCGCAGAGGAAAAAAATTGTGTTATTAATCGTGGCAAATAAATTCCTCGCATACAATGGAATAAGTTTCTCGTATTCATTTTCAACCGATATTGTTTAACGAATCCCTATTTTGAAGTGCAAATGATTCTGATTGCTGAAAGCAGTGCCATTGAGAGAGAACAGTCGTTTATTCCATACGTGTATATGCCATAGTAATCATGTTTTATTTTTAAATATATGTGTTCGACCCTATAATATCTTTGTCAATTCAATCTGTAAGAATATTTCTGATTACAAATATTGTACAATAGCTGAATTTTCTAGGTATCCATGAGTGAAACCAACGTTTCTCAGATTTTAGACATTCAATTCAAGATTAATGATTCTTATCGCAGAAATTTCTATATTCTAAATTGATTTCATTATAAAAATTTTAAACATAAGCGTAATAAATTGTTGTTATATATTCAGTGGATCAATTCCATTGTTGAGTCTTATTCAATTAAATTGTTGTAGTTTTTTGAACTTGCGAAGTCTTGAAACATTTCAAACAGTACTTGTATTCGTTCTGATGAACATAGAATTTCACTTTTATCTAATTTGCTCGGCTTTCAAAATAGTTATGGAGTATATTTTGAGAACATTTGAAGTTCTCCATTTAAAGTAGTTCGTGTCGATGAGTTATTTTGAAATCTATATGATTAGGCATGTCTAATTTGTATGTCAAGAAAGTACCGGGAATTATCGATTTAAATCTGGCGGGGCAATGAGGTTGACAGAGTAGTATATGACATTAATTTAATTTAATTTCTGAAGTTATACCTATTGAATATAATTTTTTGAAATTAAATCTGTAGAAGGCTAATATTAAAATATTTAAATAACCCTGTATAAAGTGATCCTAGAAAACTCCAGCTACGACTATGGGCTGAAATTTCATAAAAAATGTTCAACAGTAAACAGTATTGTTCGCATAAGTTATCAAATTTGTATTAATGCACTCGGGTGATGGTGATATTAAAGAGTGGGCCATCTAGAGTTTGCATTTTGAAGTAGTCGTTATTTCAGGTCTGCCGACACTTCTGTCTTTCTAACCGATAGTTAGTTTCATATCGGGAATTAACGAAATCGATCGATTTACACTTGAAAAAAATTACGGAATATCAAAAACTTATTCCCAGAGTGGTGAGTCTTATATGCAAACTGTTAGTAATTTACGTGGAAAATTCAATCGAAATGAAATGCCCTAACGGAAATTTGTGGATCAGTTTGTTGGTAAAAACTAGATCATTACATATATATATATATATATATATATATATAAATAAAATGAAAATTACCATGAAGAAGTATTTGCTTATTACAGAATAATAGCTGGAACTAATTCTCAAGAACCTCTACATATTTTAAACAGAATAATAGCAATTCTTCAGAACCTTCACAGAGTTTAATCTTAATGAATCTCATGAAAACATTCATAATTAAATTTCAACACACTGTATCACTTTATAGGCATATATATTATATTGTCATCACATGTGGTGGAAATTAACTGATAAAGAATCAAAGGAAATATAAAATAATGACCAAAATATTTAGACATCACCTTATACATATATGTTTCGATTGGATGTTAAAGAATCACAACTTCCATCACTAAAAGAATTTAGCTTATAATTCAAAAAGGCCTTTTTTATTTTCCTTTGTTAAAGAACAATATATAGCACATTCTCCAGGTGATGCATCTGATAAATTCAGCCCCAAAATTTCTTCAGTGAGGAGTTATTTGAATAAACAAAACAATCATTTAAAAATATACGAAAATGTCTTCTTATCACTAGACATTTCTGCAACAACTAACCGATTTCTATGAAGATCATTATTCTAAAAAACAACCCATTCACTTTCTCGTCCAGTGAGCACACTGAAAACATTGCTGCTATAGCCTATACTGTCGGCCAACATCAACTCGTGCTCAAGTACAGAACATTTGTCGCACTACGCTGAGAGGAATTTTGCATAGAGACCTTGATATAAAAGCTCACAAAGTTCATCTAGTGCAAGGAATGAAGTCTCGTGACCATCCGATGCGTTTACACTTCTCTTAGTAGGTTAGGTTAGGTTAGTTGTTTTAATCAACAAAACATCTGTGTTGGTGTAAGGTTGATCATCTCTACCGTTTTTAATTATTCAATAAATTTCAGTTGTCGGACATTCTTCTTCTTCGTTGTGGAAGGTAACCAGTTCATTGCACTGGCTTTGTGATTATAGTTTATACATTTGACCATTGTGATCTATAGTGTCAGAAATTACCTGAGGTGCACCCCACGCATTTGAATTAATAATTCTATCCCTTCAGGATTTGTGTAACTTCATATGAAATTTCTTAGTTTAATTTTAATTAATTTATTTAATTTTTGACTTTTTTTTTTCATTTTTATATTACAGCTTTGATACAGTTGACATTTTATCAGATAAGAACTCAAGCCAAGCGTAGGCCGATTTACAATCAAGGTTTATTGGTTCATAATTCGTTCATCATTTGTTATTGGGTATTTGGTTCAATAAGGTATATCGAGTGGCTCTCTGTGTAAGCTTTATATTTTTGTTAAGGTATTTTTTTTATTATTTCTCTAATATATAGTTATTAATTATTGCTAGCTTATAATATTTTCTGTTTTCTCTTTGGTCGTATCGACCACTGCACTGTTTCTAATAAATGATTAAAATTGGATTTTCGGGTGATACTTTCTTTTCTGCTACTCTGGTAGAGGAGTACGCAGTTAGTTTTCTTTCGATATATAATGTCATAATGGTCAATACTACGTTTGAGTACTGTTATGAAATATATTAATAAAGTTTTGATACCTATTATGAATTTGTGATCCACGTATTGAAAGCCAATTGGACTCTATTTATAAAATTTTCATATTAATTTATTATGAATTTAAAGTATAAGATATAAGGCTTCTATAGATATGAATTCTATTGATAAAGTCTGGTTTGAAACTTTTTTCTACAAACCATTGTATATAGTCAGAATATATTATGGGTAGCAGGCTAACTTTCAGTATATTTTGAATTTTATAATTATAAATGGAAACATTTTTAATTTCAATTGATTTTGGTATTATAGAGTAAGTTCAAATTTGGATTTCTAACTCATATTGAAAACAAAGTTAACTGAAATAAAAAAATCTGTGAACTAAATTAACCTATTTCTACGTTCTTATAAAAACCTCACATCTAGCGAAATTATAGTAAATATGGAATGAATTTAAAATAGGAAATTCAGAGAATTAAGATGGTTTGTGCCATAGGTGAGTCTGTCTTTCACTTAATCAATATTACTTTTAATTGCTTCCTTGTTCTGTTTCAGGAATTATTCTGGATTCTTCAAGTTTCAATTATTTACTTCTAGAACTTTCCAAAGACTATCCAGCCAACTATGTCATTTCTCTTCATTGAGTATTTTTGTTATATTTGATTTAATTGCTGAAATTTTTCCTTATGTATTCAGGTAACGTATTTGTTGATATCAGTTTCTTCTCACTTGATATTTATTCTCTAAATGTTCTGGGAATGAATACATTAGTGGAGTAATTTCATAAACAGATCGACATAGTCTAAACTCTGCCGATTTCTCTTACAATTTCTCGAAAAATTGCACTTCTCAAAAAAAATTATTTGAATTGGTCAAAATTCTTGAGAAATTATGCTTTCACTAAGTATACTGTATTTACTATATTTCCTGATCTGAAACTAGTCTAGTCTGAATTTTCATCTAACTTCTGGTACCAATTTTACTTCATTCCGTTCTGTTTTAGTACAAAATTCCTCAAAAATTATTTGAAGTGTCAAAAGTTTACGAAGTTTTTAACTTCTGATGCTTCCAAGTCGATAATTATGTACAATTACCTATGAAATTGATTACATTTCTTGAGTTTACATGTTATTTGCTTGAAACAACTTGAATTATGTTCACTATATACGAATTTTTGAAATTTCTGACATGTATAGTATACACTTTGTTTCGATAATTCATTAAATTTTATAATTTTTGGTCTAGCATGCTTTTTGTCAATATTTTTAGTTAGATTAACATAGATTTCATGATAATGACAAATTTTTCCGTCCTTTTCTCCACTAATTTCAGAATAAATATCCAAATTCAAATTACTTCAATTTCTTACAACTTTGGCTATCCTAAACATTCAATTGTAAAATGAATGCTGTCTATTAGTTTAAAAAGATACCTCAAAGAATTTTCACTCGACTAGTGTTTGCGTACTCCGAACAAGCTATTTATTCAAAATTTCCTTTGACAGTTCATTCATGTATGTACTATTAGTTCTTATAATGGGTCAGAATATTTTATGTACAGAATTTAATTTATATAGGGTGTTCACATTTAGAAGGGCCAAACTTCGATGGGAGTTATTTTCAACAAAAAAGTCATATGAAACATGGTCGAAATGTTGATGGTTATTCTTTGATTTTACCTACTACTCTGTCAAGAAAGTACCGGGAATTTTCAATTGAAACAACATTTTTACATTTAATCGTCAAAATTTATTGAGTCGCCTTCAAAATAGGCTTCATTTGCTCCAATACATCTATGCCAACGGCACTTCCAATTATCGAAACATTTTTTATAGGCGCTTTCCTGGATGGAAAGCGCCGAATTTTGTTTTATGGCTTCAATCGACTCAAAACGGGTTCCACGAAGGGGCAATTTTAGTTTTGGGAAGAGGAAAAAGGCGCAGGGAGCCAAATCCGGCGAATACGGTGGTTGCTGAAGCACGTTTGTTGAGTTTTTGGCGAGAAAGTCAGTCACAATCGTAGCTCGGTGAGATGGCGCGTTATCGTCATGCAAAATCCATGAGTTGTTCGCCCACAAATTTGGCCGCTTCTTACGGATACGCTCACGCAAACGTTTCATAGCGCCTAGGTAATACTCCTTGTTTACCGTCTGACCCTCTGGAAGGAATTCGTAGTGCACCACGCCACGGATATCGAAGAAAACAATGAGCATCACCTTAATTTTCGAGCGGCTTTGGCGTGGTTTTTTCGGTTTCGGCTCATTTTTTGCCACCCATTCCGATGATTGCTGGCTTGTTTGCATATCGTACTCTTAGACCCAGGTCTCATCACCAGTTATAATACGTTCTATGAAGGTAGAATCGGAATTCCAGCGATCCAGCATGTCTGAAGCAACCTGTTCGCGATAACGTTTTTGAAGAAAATTCCCCACCTTTCTCATGCCCAAAATATCAATCAAAATCGTACGTGCGGACTCGTGGGATATCTTAAGATCATGTGCTATCTCTCTCAAGCTGGTACGACGGTTTTCCAGCACCCTTTCCTTAATTTTATCGACGTTATCTTCGATCGAAGCCGTCGATGGGCGACCACTTCACGACCGTCCTTGAAGGCTCTGTACCACTGATATGCACGAGTTTTCGATAGAGCATTATCACCAAAGGCCTTTTGCAACATTTTCAATGCATCGGCACACGAAAATTCATTTGCAACACAAAACTTTAAACAAATTCTTTGCTCAACGTAATCACCCATAGTAAAAATCGGCACGCACTCTGACATCGACTGACTTAATCAGCTGTTGCAAACACACTAGTTGACAGATCCCGCTCAAGCTTGGCATAGTAATTAAGGACAGTGGTACCAACCTAGGAAAAAAATTTTACCTGCCTCATTGCCCCGCCAGATTTAAATCGATAATTCCCGGTACTTTCTTGACAGAATGTATTTTGATCACTACACTTTTCAAGTTTTTCCATAAAATCAATTATATTTCAGTTATCTTTGAAGCCTCATCAAATTTTACCACACATCTGGAAACGGCATCAAATTTGCTTCAAGATAAGAAGTTCTGTGTGCCAAAAATTTTTATTGCGAGCATGGTAAGGATATAATATCACGATTCTAAAGTGAAAAAAATCAGTCATCTTTTTTCAATAGTTTTATCGATGAAAAATTATTAATTATGGACCTGCTTTCTTTTCAGCAAAAAATACCTCATTTAGTGTGATTTCGAAATACATGTCAACTTTTGTGCTAGCTGCTTGTACTCTACCATAATATTATGGCTAAAAAGATAATAACGAAAAGTTGAAATATTCCAAACGTAAATTGACTCTATCCTGAAGCTGCTTGTGATTGAATATCAAAGTAAACATTGAATTTAAAATATGACAGTTTCTTTCGCTTAATATTTCAGAGTATTAGTGCGTTTTCTTAAATCTAACGAATTAACTCAATTTATATTAAGTATTTTAGAAAAAATCGAGAAAATTATGCCTGTTTTTTCAAACATCGAATATCTCTATATGCTGGTCATTTATGGATTTGCGAATTGGAAATGCTCGCGTAGCAATTAAAGAGCACGGTTTGCGTTTTCCCAACAGACGACAACCAAATTGAAAGACATTTGTACAAGTGTTCAGGCGATTAGGTGAAACAGGCTCATTTGATGGTTTACGAATCAGATAAGTTGGTCAAAATTGTCATCAAGGAGGACCTCACAACAACTACTCGTTGAATTGGTTTTACATTGAGGATTCACCATTCCAGTATACTGAGAACCCAAAAAAAGTTACATCTATATCATTTGAAAAAGATGCACCTGAAGATGCTGAGACGAGACTAACATTTTGTAAATGGTACCTGCTAAGTTAGGAGAGTGAGGGGGCGATTGGATATTTTGGATTGATGAGGCCACTTTCACGAAATAGGGTATGATAAATTTGAGAAATAGCCATGTAGGGAAAAGAGAAAACCCCCATACGACTATTGTTTCTCACTTTCAACATGAGTTAAGGGTCAACGTGTGTTTGGAAGTCATAGGAGGTGAACTTTTGGAACTAGTAATTCTTTACGATTGCCTCAACGCTGAAAAATTCATTACATTAATCCAAAGGAGCTTACAGATATATTGGATGAAATGCCCCTGGCTAACAGACAAAATGTCTGGTTTCAAATGAATGTCTGTCCAGTTCATAATAAGCGGAATGTACTGGACTTCATGAATGAATATTTTGGGGTGCAATGGATTGGAAGGTACGGTCCGGTAAGATGACCACCAAGGACTTCCGACCGAACTCATATGGATTTTTATGTCTGGAGCACCTTGAAACCAAAATTATATCGAATTAGCATTTAGACTCGAGAATATCTGATCGACAGAATGAAATTGTGTTTTGCAGAAATCTATCAGAAACTTTGTGAACTTTTGCGCAGTACTGTAGATTCAGTGCGAAAACGATGTGTGAAATGTATTGAACAAGGCGGTGGACATTTTGACCAATTGTAATAAGGAGTAATGTTCTGTTTTCTTTACATTTTTTCATAAAATCTGTATTATTAATATTTAGTTTATTCGTTTAAATTATTTCGATTCGACAGATCAATTCATGATTTCCATGAGAATTACTTCAATATTCAATCATAAAGAGCTTTAAGAGTAAATTTAGCTTTGAAATATTTCAACTTTTCGTTGTTATCTTCTTAGCCATGATCTTATGACAAAGGACAAGCGGCCAGCGCAAGAGTTGATATGTCATTCGAAAGCACACTAAATGAGATATTTTTGCTGAAAGAAAAACTTCCATAATCAATCATTTTTTTTTCGATAAAACCATTGGAAAAATATGACTGATTTTCTTTACTTCAGAATCGTGATAATTATCTCCTTACCACGCCCGCAGTTAATTTTTTTTGGCACACATAACTTCTTAACTTGTGACAAATTTAATGCTGTTTCCAGATATGTGGTTAAATTTGGTGGTGCTGCAAAAATAACTGAAGTATAATTGATTTTATGGAAGAAATTGAAATATTTCGTGAAATCAAGAAATGTTGAATTGAAGAATAACCATCAACATTTCAACCATGTGTTCTATCATATTTTTTATTAGAAATAACTTGTATAATTTCCCCTTGAAGTTTGGCTCTTTTGAAAGTAGACACTCTGTATAATCAATTACAGTACTTGTTTATATTCACTTAGGTATATAATTAAAGTAAAACAACTTAATTTCCGCTAATTTATTTAATTTCACAACAATTGTTTCGTCATGACAACATGACTTTGGCGAAAACTCATCATAATTAAAAAGTATATAGGAGACAATATTTTTTAATATTGATTTTCAGTTCCACAAGCTGATACATGGTGGTCTATTTAACTGGTGTCCTATTACTTTTGGAACATCGAATTTCACAACAATTGTTTCGTCATGACAACATGAATTCGTCAGGTGAGTATGATACTACTTACTTAGTAGTACCATACTCACCTCATGACATTTTAAAAACTTTTGTTTTGCAAATGGGTTGAAACCCGAAACATATATGGCAACAACATAAAATTAAACTTTTGTGAAACATATGCCAAGTGATTTATTTACCTTATTAAATATCCAAAAATGGTTTGCAAGAAATCAATATATTTGAAACTGTTTTAATTTGGAGACAGAACAAGAGCTTGAAGAATCGAACATTTCTGTACGTCAACAGATGAGAAGAAGAACGAAAGATTTCATAATTTTATATCTTGATCATTCATAGGAAATTGAAATATTTTTTAAAGATATTATTAACGTCCCAGCGACAGCCCCTCATGCCTATCCACACCGTTATATCCCTCTATCAATAATCGAGCCATCTCTTGTTTCGAGTTTAGAAGACTCCGAATCCTTCGAAATAAACGTGACGCGACTTCCAGGTGATGCACTTCACGTCCTAGTCCCTAAAATCCCGTCTGAGTAGCACGAAAATCCAGGAAGGATTGCGGCGAAACTTATGTAGACCTTATAAAACAAATCCTTTTTGCGACGCGAATTCAGGAACCATCGGGTCGGAAAAGGAGGTCTCCACTTCATTTTCGTTTCTATAACAAGATATCCCCTTTATGAATACTTTATGAGAGTGGCTGCCGCCATTTTGAGCGGTACCAGTGTATTGAGTTTGAATACCAAATGATAAAAGATGTTACAGGATGTGACGAAAATGAGATATTTCCCGTTTATGTTCAACCCTGAGAATATTAAAGTGAAGCAGTATAATACAAAATAATATAATCCATTTAGGAAATACTGTAACCATCATTGTATGGTGGGGTCAAATTCTGTAGTCTGAGAGTGCTGCAAACCTAACAATTTGTCACAAAAGAAAGTCATAAAAACTCAAATCACCCCACCAAACAAAAGATGTCAGCCTATAATAGTTTTATTCATAGACTATTCAATGTCCCTTTGAATTCAGATATTTTTCAAAAAGAATTAATTATTAGTAAAAAAAGCGTCAAACGACGGTTCCAAACCCTTTCTTATAGATGAAATGGTATCCAATAAACAAAAAATAAATGACTTGAAATCTCGCGTACCCAATCATAAAAGAGGACAATACACATAAATATTCTTCGTTATCTTATGTTAATGAATTATCTGAAAATATTGCTAAATATTTTCAATTACAACGCAGCTTTTGAAACCATTAATAACCTTATTACCTACATAAAAAACAAAAAGGATCGAACAAATAAAGAAAATGAATCTGAAGTTTACAAGTTGACTTGTAACGATTGCCCTTCAGTATACATTGGCCAGACAGGTAGATCATTCAAGAAGAGAATACAAGATCACCAAAGGAGTTATATATCTGATTCCGTACATTCCACATATGCTAATCATCTTAAGGAATTCAGGCATAATTTCAACAATAACTATGAAATTATCCACAGTGAAAGCGAAAGTTCTAGATTAATACTTTTAGAATTTCTTGAATCCAACAAGTAGAATGCCCTTATCTTTTGAGCGATCAAACAGATGTTAACTCCTTTACTGAATGTTTTTCCCTAATAGCATTTTTTAGCGGCAAACTCCAATAAACACTTTGAGTTTTTATGATTTGTTTTTCCATTATTTTGTCACGTACCTAACAATGTATTTAAAGTGGGTTATACTGAACACCATCAGCTAGTAAATAACAAATCGTGGTGAAACAATTGTGGAAATGAAATACTGTCTCCTATACATTTTTAAATTAAAATGAGTTTCCACCAAGTAAAGACCGAATCAATCAAACAAAATTCTCCTTAGTTTTGAAAATGGGTTGAAACATATATGTATCGTTCATTATAGAAGTGATGTAACCGCTAATTTCTTGAATATATATTTTACTGTTCAATGAAAGCAAATTTAGTCATATCTTTCATTTGAAAAGTGAAGCATCTGCAATAGTTGCAGTGTACTCCGATAGATGGTGCTTCTGGTTTATCACAGCTAAATTTTCAGTGAAAGAACAAAGAGAGTCCGAAGTCACTTCAAAGGGTGAATTATCGGGTGTTTTTTTAGAGTGATAGTAGTTTAAATTAAAATAAAACACATTTAAATTAGGATTGAAGCCAATTTTTTTTATTTGAAAGATAATTTGATGACATTTTGGACCACTTTGTCGAGTAATTCAGGCCTTATTTAATCAATAACACGAGTTATGTTGGCTTTCAAAGCGTCTATTGTTTCTGGTTCATCAGCATAAACCAATGACTTGACATAACCCCAAAGAAAATAATCCCGTGGAGTCATGTCGCATGATTTTGAAGGACAATTAATTGGATCATTTCTCGAAATAATGTTATCGCCAAATCTTTCTTTAAATAAATCAACTATTACGTTTGCAGCTTGAGGTGTGTCACCATCTTGTTGGAACCAAAACACTTCTGGGTCGATACCATTCAAATTTTGAAACAAATAATCATTGATCATCGATCTGTAATAAGCACCATCATTCACTGTAACATAAGCTCCAGCATTGTTTTTAGAGAAATATGGACCGACGATGCTTCCAGCGTGTAAAGCACACCATACAGTGCATTTTTCAGGATGCAGTGGAACTTGTAGAACTTCTTGAGGATTGTTTTCACTCCATATACCGCAAATTTGCTTGTTTACATAGCCGTTCAACAAGAAATGAGCTTCATCACTGAACAAAATTTTTGCGATAAAAAAGTGGATCAACTTCAAGCTGTTCAAACGACGCTTATTATGGTCAAGTGGCTTTAGTTCTTGAATAAGTTGGATCTTGTATGGGTGAAGACCAAGATCTTTACACAAATTTTTCATGTGGTGGATGCACTGAGTCCAACTTGTTGTGAACGTCGACGAATAGACAAATCTGGATCATCATTAACACTATGACTTACAGCAGCGATATTTTCTTCCATACGTTCAGTTCTTTGTCTTGTTGTTCCATCAAGTAGAGAAAATATTGTCGGAAATCCGAAATATGAGTGTGGAGAGCATCGGGCTCGTGACCGGGAGGTCCGGGTTCGAATCCTGTTCAGGTAGAAAAGAAATTTTCTAGTTGGACGGGTTTCTGCCACCATTTCACTGTTGGGTCAAAAATTAACAGTGCTGTGACCTAAAGTGCCGCAAGATCGCAGTAACAAAGCAGATCCGGCAAGAGAAAACCTCAGTAGCATACTATAAAAGGAATCTTTATTTATACAATCCAAGAATACATTGGTTTAATAATAATGTAGGATGCATGAATGTCTGGGACGAAATTGAAGGGGGAAGGGGTTCTCAGGATATTGCAACATATCTTATTGAGCACTTGAAAACTCACGCGGTAGCACCAAATCCTATAATTACGTATTCCGATTCTTGCACTGGACAAAACCTCAATATCAAAACAGCTCTTTCTCTTCTGAAGCTTTTCAAAGATGGATGTGATTTGAAAGGAATAATCCCCTAAAATTCCAATTTAAGGTAACGTTAAATTCGGACGCTCTTTTTGATGAAGTAGATACCTCTATGATAGGATTCAATCCAGACACGAAGTTCATGGCCTCAACCTGCGTCATAGATATCTAGTCCTGGTTACGCAGCACCGAAAAGAAATTTACAGAAACCTTTTTCGTACACGATTTTTGACGCCTTGAATTCACTGCGTAATATAGACCATCTTCGACAGATGGTATCTTCTTTCAGGAGCTTTATATCCATCAACATTTGGAATGGTTCAACCATATAGAATGGCTCAGTGAGAAATTGAGGTCAGTGTATCTGGTGTGAGGTTTTTGATTGATTATGTTGGGGAAAATTGTACCAAAAATATATATTTTGCAAATTGAGAATCATCAGCATATTATGGTAGTTTTTTTAGGATGCTAGTATTATTATAAATAAAATATTTCTTATTTAATAAAGAATGATAAGAATATTCAACATAGCTCATGTTGAATATAATCGTCACCCATATAGTGGTGTTTTCAAAAAGAATAGCATACTTACGTTACATGGAATTTATATATTGGAATGCTAAAAATTACAATTTGAAAATAACTGTATATTTAATCTAGCACTGAATGACTCAAATTTTGTGAGATCTAGAGATTTTTATTATCTGTTACACATAAAAAAACATTCGAAATATGTGTGTAAAAAATTCTTCAATCATCTTTCCCAATAGATGAAGATTTTTCAGTCTGTAAGAAATTAATAAAATAGTTTAAATGTCACCCTTTCGCAGTTAATATATTGTTTGGTAATGCAGATTGCATTAAAAATTAATTATAAATTATCTCCCTTTGAATTAAATGAGGTAGTGAGCCCTCCGTTTTCGCAAGTAAGTTATTATTGTTATTATTGCATAATTATTATTACCATATTCAATGAATGAATTTATTAAAATTTCAAACGAGGGAAGTTTTAACTTTCAAATATAGTTCCACTATTTAGTGTCTTCCGAACAATGGAGCAGGTTCAGATGACTGTGTTTTGTTGAGTTTTGAAAATTATTCGTCTGGGTATCTCGAGTTTCCATGCTTTGCTGATTATTTGTCTGCCAATTATATCATTCGCAGTTGTGATTTTAGGAACTATAACCTCTTTTTCCAAGTTATGTAGGGTTTCAACTTCTGCTGCCAGTCGTCTGTTCTTCTTCAAAAACGTTTCAGATTTCAATGTTCTGTTCCAGTAAACTTCGGAAGTAGTGTTGTTGAGGACCATATTATCTTCTTCGTTATTATCATTAGGAGATATTGATCTTTCAGTGATTTATAAAAAATTGTACATCCTCAATGATGTGAGTATATTTCTTCCATCGAATATATATCGGTCATTTATTTTATTGTGTCGGTAATTAGTTCACAGAAACTCCTGCTAAACTATATAGAGATGGTGCATAATTTGCCATTTTTTTATAACTTCATTAGAATAAACAAACATAAAATTTCAATGGAACGTGTTCAATTACTTTTTTTGATGCGTGTTCGCCATCAACTGCAAATAATTATTTTGTTTTTGTTAGAATGAAGGCGATTCCACGGACAAAGAAGTTGCTATTCTTAGCGGCAATTCACAATTAAACATCGAAATTATAAATTTGAAATTTCGTATTTGAAAGTTGAATAATGGCGAACATGTTCGAGAAAAATTTCCGATAATCGTATAGTTATATAGAAAATTTGAAAACAATATTTTTTAGCAAAGCGCTGCCGGACTCTAGAGCAACAGTCCGGTGATGAAGTTAAAGTTTACATTTAGATGTAATATAACGACAAGAAGGTTTATATAAAATTTAGTGAGCACCGTAGGCGTCTGAATAACTGTTCCAGACTTCACGTCAGTTTTTGTTTGTATGTTCTGCATGTTTGTTGTACGTAAACTATTTAGCAATAATCGCAAATCAACTTCCCAAGTTTCAAGTGTGTTTTGTCGTCATTATCATCAGAGTTTCGAATAAGTTCCAAAACAATTTCTCAAATTAGGTTCCTTTGAAATTCTGCAATACTTTTCTTGAAGAAATATATATGTCAACAGAATATATACTTTAAATTGTCTTTTGTGTTCTTGTAATCCATGGTCAGAGTTGATTTCAAACCTTACATCCAGGTAGTTAATTGAGTTCAATCGAGAAATTTGGTATCATTCAAAAACATTACCAAATCCTGTCTGTTACATATATGAAAATCTTCAATATACAGTATGTTCTTAAACTGGAGGTACAAACGCAGAGAGGTACTTGGATGATTTTAATAATTAAAATCTAATAAACATGGATCCGCAATTGCGAGACTGATCTTGAAAAAAAGAAATTTCCAGAGATACCTCAGATGTCCACTTAAAAAAGACCCAAATTGGCTATATTCAAGAAGTGAGTTTTACAAGGGTTTATGTGACAACTGTCGTGAAAGATTCTCTAAAAGTAACAAAGATAATTTACCGTGTCTTTTTTCCATATGATTACACATCATCAAAAATATTAATAACGTAAACTTTAATTTTCAGACCAAGTTTTCATATCAACACGCTCATAACAAACAAGATCATAACGATAAGATTTGACCCTAAGCAATGTTGATTCAGAAAGATAACTTGAGAAGTTTCTTGTTTACGAAAACCGAAACTTATAACTCGAATAAACAAGAAGTTAACTGGATACTCTCTACATTAATTAGTTTCTTGGTGAAATTAAATTGGAATTACGAAATTGGAAGTAACGCGCTATTAAAATCAACGGAATCCAGTAGAACTCATCGATAATTCTCAGTATTAAAGATTGAATTGAACCATATATTTTTATTAGAACTAATAATTCAAGTTACAAAATATGGGGAAAAAAGCGCTTATTTTTTCATAAAACTGAATTGATTGTATAATAGTTGGTAAATGGCGGGACATAATATGTCCATGACAATCATTGAAAGGTATTAATGATTTTATATTATAAAACTGTGTGTTCTCGTCCAAAAATACATTTGATTTAATCTCCTAATTTGTATATACCGCTTTTTTCAGACGTTTCACGACAGTCTTTCCTATTGACTAAGAGTGAACCTAAGTTTTTCTTCTTTGTACAAATAATATAAATATTATTTTGTTTTACTCTATTGATAATTTTGTTACTTATTTGTTATATGAAGTTTATGCTATGGAATTTTTCTTTTTCTTTGTCCTGAAGAATAGAGTAAAGAGAAGCTAGAGCTTTTTATGAGGTTTCTTAAAAATTAATTTATCTATTAGGATCGTATTGTAACCATTGTTTGACGTAAATGACTTCAGAACTTTAATTTCTTTGTTAAAGTTTTCTATTGAGAGAGGGGTTGATAGTAACCTATATATACAGAAGCGAAAATGAGATATTTTCATTTTATGAGGGTGGGAACTGTTATTATGTATTAATACATGGCCACAACATTGAATATGATCACAAATAGCAAGAGAGAAATATTCATCGATAGAAATCAACAAATTTATTGGTTTCATTCGATGAATATTTCTTTCTTGCATTTGGCCTTTCGACGTGTACCTTCTACCTATATAATATTATTATTATTATCATTATTAATACAAAAACAAAGGGAGGGGCGAACCCATAAACCCTAAAATTAACAAAATTTGTTGCCTCAGTAGTAAACAGACCTTATTAAATGTCCAATAAAAAAACCCGATAGCAAATTAAGCCAAAAAAAACAAATTTTTATTAATGTCACAATAGTCTCAGCCAAATCACCCGTCCAATCCACTCTTAAACACTCCAACCGAACTCGCACCGACAATTCCCGCAGGTAGGGAATTCCACACTGTGAACACGCGATTCACTAAACAATTCTTGCGGCACCTGACAAAAAAGTTTTCCTTCTTAAGTTTTAAATGGTGACCTCTCAAACGAGTGTCAGAGCTTACACTATATATGTCCCTCAGCATGCCATAATTGTACCTCAATATACGAAAAGTGATAATCAAGTCTCCTCGTAGCCTGCGCCTTTCGAAGGTGCTGAGACCCACCATACATAATCTTTCCTCATAGCTTGGTCGTGCACCTCGAAACCAAAGTCGCTTTGCCTTCCGTTGTAGTTTTTCCAGTAACTGTTGATCACGCACTAAATCAGCATTCCACACAGGCCCGCATTATTCCAACAACGGTCTCAGGTAACTGGAGTATAATCGTATCCACGATCTCAATGATATCTTTCGGAACGATTTCTTTAACATAAAGAGCCTGCTATTCACCTTTTTCACAATTTTCGTAATATGCTCTGACCACGACAAATTCTCACAAACGGTCACACCAAGATCGTTATGGGATCGTACAGTGTCCAAAAGATGCTCACCCAGCATATATGTCCTACGCGAATGATTGCCGCCGAGATGCAAAACAACATATTTATCTATATTCAGTGGCAAAAGCCAGTCCGAGCACCATTGAGATATTGAATCCAGATCTTCCTGTAGAGTTTTGTGTTGGGTGGAGTAATTAAAAATCTTCGTGTCGTCGGCATAAAGAGCACAGTCAGACCGGATGTGACGAGATAAGTCACTGGCATATAATATAAACAACAGCGGTCCAAGAACAGATCCCTGGGGTACGCCACTCTGTACCACTCTGTCTGTCGAGAAAGAACTCCCGATGCGAACGCAGAATTCTCGGTCAGACAAGAAGGATTTTATCCAAAGGAGAAGTTTTCCCCGAATCCCCTGTCTAAAGCCGCAGTCCAGCTGTTGATGCACCCCAGTAGATTCGTCATGGTTGATTTACCCTTGACGAAGCCATGTTGCTTTTTTGGAACCAATTTGTGTTCATTTGCAAAATTAAGAATTTTATCAGCAATGATAGATTCCATTATTCTGCATACAACCGGTGTAAGACTGATACGGCGATAGTTATTAGGGTCAAGCTTACTACCTGTCTTGAATACTGGTGTGATGGAAGCTTTTCTCCAAAGAGCAGGCACTGTAGACTCATTGAATGATAAATTCAATACAATAGAAAGTGGAAAGGCCAAGTATTCAGACAAGGACCTCAGGAGTAGTGGTGACGAATGATCCGGTCCAGGGGAAGAATTTTTCTTCAGTAAATTTAGATGTCGCTTTATATGATCTGGAGTGAACTCCATCTTTTCCAGGGAAGACAGCAATCTTGAAATCTTGATTTCTGGATATTGAGTTGGAGTATCCTCAAGTGTGTAAACCAATGAGAAAGTATCAGCAAGCAGGTTGGCGGTATCCAGACCATCCCGACATAACTCATCACCACTCTTCAACAATGGAATGCCCACCTTGGATATTAAATTTGAGCGGATATATTTGTGCAGCTTTTTTGGGTTGTTGGAGGTAGCAATGGATTCCTCATATCTTTCTCGTGAACAATTTATGCACTTTTTCAACATATTCAAAAACTCCCTGTGGGCATGGAAATCATTATCATCTTTAGAACGTTTATACTTACACCATAGTTTCTTTTTATGTTTTACAATGGAAAGAATTTCGCTGTTCAACCAAGGCTTAAGTTAATTCTGAACAATGGTTTTCTGCACGGTACACTGATTCCTATGGAAAGCAAGGGCATCAAGAAAATGTTTCCAAACGGTGTTAGGATCACAAGAGTCTCCCAGTACTTCCTGCCAGCTCACATCTGCCAATCTGGACTTTAATGCTTCTATATTTAACACATCAATCGTTCTGCGAGTTTTTTCAGTCATTTTCAAAAGATTGAGCTGTACTCGTGAAGTAATTGTCGCATGGTCCCAGCTACCGATAGGCGATCGAATGTCAGGTGTCGTTAATAAAGAGGGTTGATTGGTCAACACAAGATCAAGAATGGAAGGAGTGTTGTTTACTCTAAAACGTGTGGGCTCCAGGATCAACTGACGTAAATTAGAGTTAAGAAAAAAATCAAGATAAAGGTTTCTTGAATTAAGAGAATCGGTAGGAGTAATTTTAATCGGTCAAGAGATACCCGGTAGGTTGAAATCAACGATAACAATGAGATTTTCAAGAGAGTATAATTGCTCTAATCTTTCAACCAGTATAATTTATGGACGTATCACCGGGGCGATAAATACATACCAAATGAAAAACGGTCGTACCTTTATGTACTTTAAGAGCTATAAGTTCAATGTTAGCAACATCCTCAACAGATAATTGAGAGACACAGCAAATGTCTGAGACTGCTGACGATACATACACGCATACGCCTCCTCCTCGACGGTCCAAGCGGTCACATCTATAAAGAAAATATTCATTGATACTGTACAAGGAATTGGGTTCCACATCCGTTAACCACGTTTCAGAGATAAGAATAAAGGCGGGATTGAGATCCTGGACGGTACAAATAAGCTCGGTAAATTTCGAATTCAAACTAGCTATGTTCGTGTACAAAAACAGCCAATCGACAAATTTCTCTGTGTGATTATTGTCGACGAAACCTGACCATCTTTGGGATGCCTTGTGAATATTTTATAGTGAGATCAGTTTCGGCATTAAGTTTTCTGTTTTCGAACTCCGATCGCAATAGTTTCAAGCTCTCCTATTGGATTAGAGTTTTATCATCTACGACAGTTACATTCTTTGTGGACATTCTTTCAAGAAGCTTTCGTTTATTCCGCAGGATATGCCTTGCATCATGTTCAGTTTGCATAATCACCTTAATCATCCTAGGAAATTTACCGCCAGGTTTTCCAACCCTGAACAATGTAACTGGAGAATTCCGCATGCCCACAGCCTGTAAGACCTCATCAACAACCCCCGAATCATGATTTCCTTTCGCCTCCACATCACCCGTCACCTACTGGACTCCCCTGACAAGAACATTCCTTGCTCGATTAATTCTATCGACAGCCTCATTTGCAATCTTATCATGGGGATGAAACATCATCGAAGGTATTAAACCTTTCCTCTATGGATCTGAGGTTATCGTTTATTTCAGTTGACTTTGCATCTATAATTTCAATCTTAGATTGGAGATCATTTTTATGATCCTGAAGAAGAGCATTAAGTTTGGCGAACGTTTCTATGTTTGAACAACAGCCATTACATAGAATTTTGAGCCCACGAACCGCCTGTCTGGTCACACGATCCTCGGCTCGCAGATCCGTGCAAGCCAGATGCATACTCCCCTTGTAAGCGCTGCACTGGAGACTGGAACCACGGTCACGGTCAGAGACCGGCTTCGCACAATTCACGCAGACAGCCATGGGTGGGGCGGTGAGACATAGAGATAAGAGTGAAATCGAAGATAAACAATACAAATGGTAACAGAAATGTTCTCACCGAAGTGTTTACCCTGGAAAAGTAAAGTTCTCAAATGTAGCTGAACCCTCAAATTTCACTTCACAACTGTAGAATCCAAGAAAAACAATCCACACAAGTTCCACTTAATGTATCGACTTACTAATAATCAAATTTTATTATAAAGAAAGAGAGAGCTAAGAAGCTGCTCACTACTTGACTGTTCTCGATTAAAAAAAAATTATATTTTATTTGTGAAAAATTTAAAATTGTTTGTTTTATTACATTTATTTAATAGTTCTACCAGTTCTCATCAAAAGTCTCAACATGACATCCACCTAATGAATAAATTTAAGGTCGAAAATAATTCCAGCCTCTAAGATTCATTATTATTATCTGTTGATAAATTATTATTTTTTTAAAACTGTGAATTTAAGGGTGAAATGACAGGAGAGTTTATCGATTAAGATGTATCGAGCAATCCAAACGAAATATTCTTATTGTAAAATATGAATCGGAAAAAATTTTTGCGAAACAAGGTATAGAGGTGGCTTTTTTTACCCTTGCAATCATGCAATCATAGAGGAACACCACCAAAAATTTTTTTGAGTGCCTTCTCGCCCGCTTCAAATATCTAGTTAATTTTATTCTTGTTACTTTTTTGGTTTTTAGTAAAAAAATTAAAAACTGTTTTTCGGACGCCATCTTAAGGGGGCTGTAACTAAGCAGGGGAGGCTCAAAAACTAAAGTTTATATGACAGATCCACCCTTGTTATTGACAAGGAATCACTCCTTGAATCATTTCGCAACTATTCATATACACCGCTGTATATAATAAATCTGTAGGCATTCCTTTTGAAGTCCCAAGTACCACCAAATAGATGTTGAGTCGAGAGGGATGTAAAGTGCGAAACACATGTTCAACATATGTTTCGTATTCATATTCGTATTCTACCTGCATTTCTTGTAAGATATGATTATCGAAAACTAGTGTATTGGAACTTTTTCTACATATTTGACTTCTATCCGACATATTTTCGGAATAAGATTCTTCCAACATTTCGGCAACGAATAGTACAATTTTAGCGACGGTAGGAAATACTGGTCAAATTAATTTTCTGTATAATGCACCCCAGACAATATTATTTTAATTTCAAAAAATGAAAATGAAAAAGGAAAATAGCCTGAAGTCTTTAGGAAAACTTTCAATCAAATGTAAAATAAGGAACAGTCTGAATTATGACGCTGCAATAAATAAAATTTGCAGACATGAAGATGATAAAGACATGTTTTCTCTCTTGAATCAGTTTCTCTGTGTTCTGTTCTGATTTTTTAATACATATTATATGTTTTTTTATCCCCATTCTCGAGTAAATTTTTTTCGTAAAAAGTTTTTTTTTGCATATTGCACCTAATTTACTTTTGTTGAAATTTTCCATTTTGTTATTGATTTTCAATCATTTCTTATTTTTTTTCTGGATATACATTATATTTTATAAATAGACTTCAAGTTTTGCGTTGAAAAATCCGAGTCTCCATTGAAAATTTGTTTCGAAATAAATTGAAAAACTAAGGAGATATGCCCCCAAAGATTAGAGCATAGGTCCTGGAGATTGTATTGGGTGTTTTTTAGAGGGATATAACTTTCGATATGGATAACTGTGATTTGACAGAAGGTAAAAGCCATGTTTTCTTGACATTTCTGTTCAGTAAGCATTGAAAAATTATCATGGAAAGACTTACGCCGCAACAACGTTCACAAATTGTTGAAATTTATTTTCAAAATCAGTGTTCTATTCGCCAAACTCATAGAGCACTTCGTGCAAAGTATAGTTCACATGATCGTACATCAGAGTAGCTTATTCGTCGAAGTATCGATAAATTTCGGACAACATTTTCTCTATTCAATGCAACAACAACAATACAAAGAACTGTAAGTACAGAAGAAAATATCGCTCCTCTAAGTCATAGTGTTAATGATGATCCAGATTTGTTTATTCGTCAACGTTCCCAACAAGTTGCACTCTGTGCATCCACCACATGGAAAATTTTTCGTGAATATCTTGGTCGACACCCATATAAGATCCAACTAGTTCCAGAACTGAATCCACTTGACCATAATAAGCGTCGTTTGTTTGTTGATTGGGCCCTAGAACAGCTTGAAGTTGATCCACTTTTTAATCGTAAAATTGTGTTTAGTGATGAACCTCATTTCTGGTTGAACGGCTATGTAAACAAGCAAAATTGCCGTTTATGGAGTGAAAACAATCCTCAAGAAGTTATGTAGGTTCCATTGCATCCTGAAAAATGCACTGTATGGTGTGCTTTGCACGCTGGAGGCATCATCGGTTCTTTAAAAACGATGCTGGAGCTAATGTTACAGTGAATGGTTCTCGTTACAGATCGATGATCAATGATTATCTGTTTCAAAATTTGAATGGTATCGACCCAGAAGTGTTTTGGTTCCAACAAGATGGTGCTACACCTTATGCTGCTACCGTAACAATTGATTTATTGAAACAAAAATTTGGCGATAACATTATTTCGAGAAACGGTCTCATTAAATGGCCTTCAAGATCATGCGACATAACTCCACTGGATTATTTTCTTTGGGATTATGTCAAGTCATTGGTTTAAGCTGATAAACCAAAAACAATAGACGCTTTGAAAGCCAACATAACTCGTGTTATTAATGAAATAAGGCCCGAATTACTCGAAAAAGTGATCCAAAATTGTCTGGTCAAATGCGGTTTCTCAGAGCTAGTCGTGGTGGACATATGCCGGAAATTATTTTTAATACATAAATGTCATAAAATTATCATTCAAATAAAAAAAATTGGCTTGAATCTTAATTTAAATGTGTTTGATTTCAATTTAAAGTTCTATCACTCTAAAATAAATACCCGATACATCCGTTACTGGTTCAGTATAAACAAAAAAGTGGATGGTAATTACGACTGCCAACTTTCGCGAATTTATTCTCATATTCATTCAAATATTGAATATTTGCAGAGTTCAAACAAGATGCAGCAGAAATATGTGTTGAAAAACCCTTGAGACTTCATTATTTTCAATGTTTTGTTACCACAGTTTTCAAAGGTTACTCTTTTCGTGTCAGGGGGTATATATAACTCATTAGCATGGAACATTTCAGAAAAATAGCCACATGAGTAACGAGCATTTTATAAGTAATTGCTTATAGAATTGTCCAAGATAAGAAAGTTTTGTATGTTTCAATTTGCCAATAATTCTGATTCCCAGTCAATATCTTGAACGAACGTGGCAGATACGTTTATTGCGAAATTAAATGAAATATTTTACTCCTAATTTCTACTGGTTATACGAATAGAATCGTATTTCATTACAATATCTGAATTAATATACGACATCGCTGTAATCGAGGCCCCATGCTCGCTGACGCTTTTATGTAGTTGATATTTGTTGACATGACTTATTTCAATGAGTTCTATATTCTGTTAAAGAAATTCCCAAAAACTTGTATTGATGAAAACTGACCGATCTAAATAAAACTGCCTTATTCGTATAAAAAACCAATCGATTAATTTCAGCCACTTTCAAACAATACCTGGCTGGTATCCATTACGTATCTACATCAAAGCTCGATACGTCTGTTAGTCTGAACATGAAAAAAACATTATTGGTCTGGAACTGCGAGTGATGATATCCGTTATATCATGACTGAACGAGTCCCAGCTGAATTAATTAATCATTTTCCGTAATTTGAGCTAATTAACCTTATAATTGACCTGCCAAGGACGTGGATGGTTAACCTACCCCCTTACTCCTAGTGGCTGCTTATTTCGTTCCCCGTAATGTGGAGGCGGATAAAATCGGTTCCATGTCGGAGCACAACGGGGGACATAACGTATTCATGATCCGGAAAGAGTTAATTAATTTTGGCTGTGCAAATATGTATTTATGATAATGTACGGAAATACCTGGTTGGTTGTTATGAACTGAATGGGGCGAGGAATTTATTGGACTGGGAGGGCCTCCAAGACAGTTCCGGTTTGTGATGTGACAACGATATGTTGTAGAACATAACATGGGAAATCGCAAGGGATTTGCTATTTGCAATTAGGGACTATTTAGCATACGGAATTCCTTCAGTCTATTCTGCTAGGATGCGTGAATATGGAATGAAGCCTTAATTGATATTGTGAATACAAATATTTGGCTAAGTGTTGAAATTCTTAGTTTTGTTATTACTATAGAATGTAAAAGCCTACACTAATCATTGAATAATGTTAATAAACAAAGGGGAGCCGGGATTTTTTACTGGATAGAAGACTTTTTGATATCTTAAATATGAAATAGAGTAATTCTTTCATACCTCACTGCAATATTTAATGGCATGAAAGCGGACTTTTTGCCTCTTCGAAGATGTGCTAGATACATTTGAAGAGTTTTTATGCGGGAGCTTTATAAAGAGAGGATGTTTCGAAGGATTTTTTCAAATTATGTTCAGCTTTTTTAGAGTGAAATTTGTTTATCATAATACCGTTATGAACTAGTTCTATTTGCACTGAATATTTGTTGAGTAAATTCGATCATTATTCTATTATTTTCTTCATCCCCTTTTATTTATTTATTTATTTATTTAAATTTACGTGTCTCGACAACTATGGCCATTGACACGAGGTTACAATGAGAGTAAACAATATAACGTCAATAGATATTTAGATGCTAGAGAACAGTTCATAATCTCTTAGAAATCGTAAGATTGCTTTGATCTGGGTGACTGAGCTTAGTACATCATCCGGCCGTTCTTTGATACCATATCGTCTACGTACATCTGCATAGTATGGGCATATAGATGTCAGGTGCTTAACAGTAAGGCGTGCATCAGGGCAGTGTTCACATATATATTGAGATTATGGTCTGGGGGTATGTAGATACTGCAGATTGTGAGTTTTTGCGGGCACCAAACACAAACAGCCACTGCCTCAAGAGAGGTGTTCAGGTTAAGTTCTGTATGGTACAGGTCTGAGTAGATGAAAATGGAGGCCCCTCCACTAGCTCTGGCAGCAGTATTCCTCATAAAGTGGTAACCAGCGTAGTTCTTCAACTTCGGGTCGTGACTTGGCTTAAAATTAGTTTCCTGTAGGCAGACTATATCCGGTGATATTTCACTGATGACTTGCTGAATGCGCTCTAAGCGAGGGTAAAACCCGTCGCAATTCCACTGAACTAGCTTCATTAAGATGTTTTCGCCGATGTGGATGTACAGTCAGATGAAACATCTCCATCACTTGTTGTGTCAAAGCTTTTAAGACTGTCAATATCCGCTGCATCATCCTTCAGTTCATTTCTAAGTTTTTTCGATATTCTAGTTATTCTGTTCTTAACTGATCTTTCCACGTGAGGGTAGATGTTGTGAAGGTCTTGCAGAAGCAATTTCACATTGTTTGTAAATCTTTTGGCTTCAGAAAATGGTGTGGAACTTCCAAAAGAATTTTCTAAAAATGCCACGAGGTAGTTGTATGGAAGGTTGAAAGATCTTGGGTCTTCTTGGTACGCTTTCGATATATTATGCTTTGTTGGCTCACTCAGTAAGTTTTCTTCAGCGGATGTCCCCAGTTTGATCTTTTTCTTAGATCTTTTAGTACTATCAGTATGGGCGGCGGGAGCTTTAGGTGGGGCCATAGATTTTTCTTCTACGAATACAGGATTTTTTTCTTCATTGATGACTTCGGAATCGGGTTCTGGTTGACTAGTTTGGTCACTAGCAGATAAAATTTCTGCAATTCCTCTCTTTGTGGCTCTTATCTCTTCAGTTTGAGGGATAGATGGGGAATCAGTAGTTATTTCCGTATGCCCGTAGTTTTGAGGAGTTGACACAGGGTAAGCATCATGTGAGGGTTGTGAATTTGGGCAGCTTGATGCAACATGGCCAGATTGTCTACAAATGAAGCATTCCATTCTATCAGTCGAAAGGAAGATACGATTTTCATTATCATCATGCTGAATAAGAACAGAGGTTTGAAGTTCGAAACTATCATTTGGGGGGAAGACGTAGGCTTGTCTACGAAAACTGAGTATGTGGGAGTAATCTTCACCGGGGATACCGGCCTTGAGGAATGAAACAGGGGATGCAAGTTGTAATCCAAGGTTTTTTATTACTTCGGTTATACTTTCATGTGGAATGCAGGGGGATACATTGGAAATAATGATTCTCTTAGTTGGGGAAATTAATCTTCTGATGTTTAAATTTATATTACCAATAGCTATTGATGAGTGAGTTTTTATTAATCTGTCAACCAGTTCTTTGTTGGCTAAGTAAATGCATATCCTATTATTTGATATTCGAGAAGCGAAAGAAATGTTCTTGGGCTGGATAATTTTACCAATTGCTTGGACATAGTCATGAAGTTTCAGACTTTCTTCGGAGTGTAGTACTATGGCTTGGTCCCTTTTTGGAGAACTAACTTTCGGTATTGTTTTTGCAGCCGATACATATGAAGTTCTTTGAGAATTGGTAGTGTTTTCCGTGTTTTCTGACATTTTAGGAATGAGCACGTTAGTGGGTTCAGATGACATTAACAAAAGCCCTTGTAGTCAAAAGCTATTGTAATTTCTGTATTGCTTTGTTATGTATTGGATATTATATATGGGATGGAATATTCCATATTGTAATGTGTGTTGCCCGCAGCCGGGAGGCAGGCGGTGAGTGTTGTATTTTCAACAACAGTAGAAATGTGATGGTGCTCAGCAAAAAAGTGACTTGTTTGTTTACCTGAGGTATCGGTAAATCGAAGATATCAAAATTCTGGTTTAAGTTCGTAGTCACTAATTCACAAATTCACACATAAACTCGAGGGTGAATCAATATTCCGATTATAATTTATTATGAAAACTTTCTATAATAAAAGGCGGAACGATGCGTACACCAGGAGCGTAGACTCGCGACTGCTTCATCCCCTTTTGATGTTGTGTAATCAGTGTTAATTTTATAAGTCTATCAAGAATAAAACAGTGTTTTCTAAGGCATTTATTTATTAGAAGTACAAATAAGTTTCCGCCGTTTTTTAACACAAATTAAATATTTATGTTTATGAATCATTCCTAATGGTTTTAAACGATTTGAGACTACTTGCTGAGTGACTTCTAATGTTAGAGCAAGTTCTTTTTGTGTTTGAGATGACTCTTCCTCCAATAATTCCTCCAATTCTGCATCCTCGTAAATTTTTGGCCTTCCACTGCGATCTTTGTCTTCTACGTCGAAATCACCGTTTTAAAACTTTTGAAACCACTCTCGACACGTTCTCTCACTCAAAGCACCCTCACCTAATGCTTCTACGAGCAATTGATGCGCCTCAGCAGCAGATTTCTTTAAATTAAAGAAGTAAACTAATACTTCCCGCAAATGACGCTTACTTGGCTCAAATTTTGACATTTTCAACTTATAAAAATTATATTTTACCAATATAAAATCAATGATATTAATAGGTTATGTTGTTCTTGAATGTACAAACTATTTTTTTAGCCGGTTATCATCTGCAAAAGCTAACCGCAACTCAGTGCCGCGCCATCTACCATAAAACTGCGAAAACTTATTTGGACTCCCAATTATTCAGCTGAGTCCTCAAGATATTTCATGGTATTAAAATTTATAGCGAAGTATCGGGTGTTTTTTTTAGAGTGATAGAACTTTCGACAGGATTACTGTGATTTGACAG
This sequence comes from Megalocaria dilatata, assembly GCA_034642435.1. Lineage (NCBI taxonomy): Eukaryota > Metazoa > Arthropoda > Insecta > Coleoptera > Coccinellidae > Megalocaria > Megalocaria dilatata. The sequence continues at coordinate 65,300,300 of CM067854.1, forward strand.
AAGGAAGAAGCCATTTTGTTTTTTCATTTCTGTTCAATAAGCATTGACAAATTGTCCTGGAAAGATTCAAGCCGCAACAACATTTATCGGTGTTCTATTCGCCAAACTTATAGAGCATTCCGTGAAATTTATGGTTTACATAATCGTTCTTCAGAGCAGCTTATTCGTCAAACTATCGATAGATTTCGGACATCATTTTCTCTACTCGATGCAACAACAACAACAAGACAAAGAACTGTACGTACAGAAGAAAATATCACTGCTATAAGTCATAGTGTAAATGATGATCCAAATTTGTCTATTCGTCGACGTTCCCAACAGGTTGGACTCTGTGCATCCACCACATGGAGAATTTTTCGTGAATATCTTGGTCTACACCCATAGAAGAGCTAACTGGTTCAAGAACTAGAGCCACTTGACCATAATAATCGTCGTTTGTTTGCTGCACGGTTTGAAGTTGATCCACTCTTTTATCTTAAAATTGTGTTTAGTGATGAAGCTCATTTCTAGTTGAACGACTATGTAAACAAGCAAAATTGCCGTATATGGAGTGAAAACAATCCTCAAGAAGTTCTGCAGGTTCTATTGAATCCTGAAAAATTCACTGTGTGGTGTGCTTTACTCGCTTGAGCATCATCGGTTCATATTTCTTCAAAAACGAAGCTGGAGCTACTGTTACAGTGATTATGATTATTTGTTTCAAAATTTGAATGGTATCGACCCAGAAGTGTTTTGGTTCCAACAAGATGGTGCTACACCTCATGCTACTACAGTAACAATTGATTTATTGAAAGAAAGATTTGGCGATAACATTATTTCGAGAAATGGTCCAATTAATTGGCCACCAAGATCATGCGACATAACTCCACTGGATTATTTTCTTTGGGGTAATGTCAAGTCATTCGTTTATGCTGATAAACGAGAAACAATTGACGCTTTGGAAGCCAACATAACTCGTGTTGTTGATGAAACAAGGCCCGAATTACTCGAAAAAGTGGTCCAAAATTGGTCAGGTTCCTCAGAGCTAGTCGTGGTGGACATATGCCGGAAATTATTTTTGAAACATAAATGTCATAAAATTATTTTTCAAATAAAAAAAAATTTGGCTTCAATCTTGAGTTAAACGTGTTTTATTCCAATTTTAAGTTCTATCACTCTAAAAAAATACCCGAGATAACAGAATTTACTTGGTGTTATTTTCAAGATATTAAATAATGTTTGAAGGATTTGATCTTTAATTATTGGAAACTCATTGACTGCTGCGACCCCTGGGCGTCATAAACACTTTATATAAGTATTCAGAACTAATGTTATAATATCCATTTATATCTTATGGTACAGTATCATGTTTTTGAGAAATTTCACTTCATAAGCACTCTGTATAAGTATTCAGAACTAATGTTATAATATCCATTTATTTCTTATGGTACAGGTTGATGTTTTTGAGAAATTTCATGTATTTTCGAGTTCATGTTTATTTTTTCTTGACACTTCAATACGTTCACTAGCTCCGTAGTGACAATCAGTTCATCAAGTATTTGGCACATTCCCATAATATATGTTTTACTGTTATTCGTGTTGCACATTAGTCGCACTGCGGAGGGGCTCTTTCTGGAAAGTAGAAAATAATGCGTAAGTATTGTGAAGCCATTTTTTAGTCGTGTCACTTTAATTTGATTAGGTGGCTAGGTGCTAGGTAGGTGGCTTTTTTGTGAGGAAGTGTTTTCATATCCTTCAGATGAGAAAAGGTATTACTTCATTCTTATTCCCAATTTTTCTTCTTATCTGGAGTTGAGCTCCTTCACAGATTAAGAAGTTGCGTTTTGTTATTCGTAGGCATTGAGCTGCTACTTTCCCTGATTCATCTACCAATTCGTTGTCCTCTATTCCAGTGTGAGAAGAAACGTAGGAAAAGCTTATATCATAACTTGTTTGATGGAGTTGGCTGAGTATATGTTGATTTTGTCGAGTTAGTCTTGTTCAATTACTCTTATTCTGCTTAATTAATCTGACGAAACCATTTTGTCCTTAATTTTCGCTTACAATTTTCATAAAAGCATGATGTATTGCTGTTAATTTTCCTAAATAGACGCTACGTTTAATCCTGTATTGTCTTTCTCCTGTTAGGCCAGCTACCGCGAATCTCACTGTTTGGGCTTCGTCCAAAGAAGAGACATATGATATGTTTCTTCTTTTATCTAGAAGTGGTTCCAAATCACTTGGGGTTTGGTATTACTTTAACGACGCCCCACTATAACAATCCTGCGAAAATTCGATCTTAGTTTGTGATATATAAGCCTTTCTACTCGATGCGAACGCATCGTGGAGATAACATTCTAAGCCTACCATGTTGTCGGTCGTGGATCCGTTTTTTGTAGTACAAATAGATTATTCAGTTTTAGCTACCATGTGCCTCGTTGGTTTAGAATCTTCTCCAGTCGTTTACACGTTATGCATGTGCGCAAGATGTGTCTGCTGGATGTCAACTCCGTGTTTGTTTTATTAGGTTTGAGCATGTGATATATGAGACATCTTTCCAACTTTCAAGAAATATTCCAGGTAGAAAATGTGGTTGAAAAGATTTTACAGATAATCTCTTGCTTAAGGACCTAAGTATGCAAAAAATATGTAGCGGACAATAATCTGGTCCCGCTGTAGTATGTTTAGACTTCCCAAAGCGGTATTTGATTGTCTTAATGTTATAGGATTGTTCAGTATATTATGGTTTTTATCTTTTTCTAAGATATCGTTTCTCTCTGCGTTTTTCTTTCGTTGTCTCAGTTCTGGTCCATAATTTTCATTGCGATATAATTCTGAGCACAATTTCGCGAAATCGTTGGCTTTATCTTTATTTATAGTTAGGATAATATTTGTTTTAACCATTGTGGCATCATATGGTTCAAAATACAATCAGGAGTTCACTCTGACAATAATTGCTCATTATTATATTTGTCAAACCGGAAGATCATTCAACATTATAATACACCAATATCAGAAAACTCACACCTCAAATAGGTCACATTCAACGTACTCCAACTATTTAAAAGAATTTGGACATGATTAGAATTATCTCTATCAAGAATGAAACATCTAGACTCAGAAGATTTTCTTAAAAGAACAAATAAATGTCAACAGATCACTGGTCCTAAATATTTTTCTGTAATTCATAAATACCAGAGACACATCTTACAATTTCTCTTACTATGTTCAATTACTTTCATCTACTTGTCTTATCTCATAATTTCAGAAGCTTAAAACTCAACGTACGTCTTCTATTACCATATACCTTTCATATTTTCACGTGATTTAGAATACCATTGATCCAAATTTACCCCTCTTTTTGCACTATGTACTGTTATGGAATTTACGTAATAAACCATTTAAATTAAACAAAATAAGTAGAAAAATGTACCTGCCTAGTAAAAAAATCCTTGTTGGATTTAAAATACGAATTTAAATCACCAGGGTTGGACGTATCGTTCAAAATACAAAATGATAACTTTGAACGATTTGGCATGCGAGTAAAACAGTGTAAGTTGAAAACAAGAGAAAGTATAAATACTTGCGAAGGAAATCATTATGGAGGTATCGTGCATGACCATGAGTGATTTCCCCATCAATAAATTTCTGATATTCATAAAATTGGGGTTTGAAGCAATTTTCACGATTTAGAGGGCGACTTTTGGCTGTGTGATGATTTGGGTAATTATAATGTGAAAACTAAATTCAAGATAATACATAATAAAATTAGAAATATGGAGAAACATTTGATGAGTTCAAATTATTGTTAAAAATATACTCCGAGGATCTTCATGTTATTGTTTTGACAGAAACTTTTGCGGATTTTAACTCTGACCTTTCCAAAATTAAGGGGTACACATGTGTGTAAAATAATGGTACATATAACAGGAATGAAGGAATTATTATTTATGTTCGGGAGGTTATACAGTATGAGTGGGATATAGTACCTATAGGAGAAATCAGAGCATTGGAGGTGGGCGTGAAACTGGGAAGAAAGATAATTGAAGTAACAAGAATTAACCGTTCGCCACAAGTATGTGTAAAGAAATTCAATGAAGATTTGTACAACTACATTCAAGGGACGCAAACATGGGATTATATTATCATAGTGGGTGATATAAATATTGATCTATTATCAACGAATGAGAATATTGAGGAGTACAAGAATTTATTTAGTTCATTGGGATATTAACCCTACATAAATGATGTTACCAGTCCTTTCAGCGGTAGCTGCGTGGATAATTTCTTCCTAGGATATCGACGCCCCACTATAGATCAAAGTAAATAATTCATTGTTCGTTCTAATATTACCGATCAGTATGCAATAGTGTTTCGTCTTGATTTGGAAGAAATAAAATGGAAACAGGGTGACAAATATAAGTCATATACAGATTATGAAAAACTAAAAGATGATCTAAAAACAATACATTGGTTTGATTTGATTAAAGACGAAGACGTGAACTCCTTTGCAGAGACTTTTATTGACTTGATAACTAACTACATGGAAGAAAATAAAACTAAAATTAAAATAACCCACAGAAAATTCGGAAAAGAAGATTGGATTACCGCAAGCCTATTGAAGGCAATAAATTGGAAGTATACTTTATACAAGGAAATGATAAAAGACCCATTCAATATGCCGTCAAAACAACAATATGAAAGGTATCGAAATATTCTACAGAAAAACCGCTTCTTATTATTTCATTTTACAGAAATTGATGAAATATGCTAAAATAGAACACATAAATACACTGATAATTCCTCTAAAACAAAATATATTTGGTCTTATATTAATGATCTGTGTGGAAGATCCAGACCAAAAAACGGAGATAAAATCGATAGTGCAATCGGATGGTTAAGTACTAACAACAAAAGAACAAATAGTGGAAGAGTTTAGTAAGTATTTTGAAGATATATGAAAACTACTAGCAGAAAGCATATAACATGTGAATAACGAAGAAGAGGGCGAAAAGATTTGTGACAGTACAATTTGCCTATTTCCAACCCATGTGAATGAAGTGAAGACCATAATATCAGAACTAAAAAATGAAGTTCCTGGAAGAAATGGAATAAGAAATGCACTCTTGGAAAATATCCAGGAAGAAGTAGCAGAACCTCTCATGATATTAACGAATTTATGTTTTGAAACTGCAGAGTTTCAGAATATCCTCAAGGTTGGTCTCATCAAACCAATGTACAAAACAGGGGATATAACTAATATGTCAAATTATTGACCGATATGTTTAACATCCAATGTAGCTAAGGTCATAGAAAAACTATTTCGCATTGTAAAGTTTCTGGAAATTAATAAAATATTTTCTGAGAATCAGTACGGCTTCAGGGAGGGAAAGTCTACAGAGGATGCAGTTGGAAGACTGGTGTAAAAGGTTTACAATTCGTTGGTTGAGAGTGGGTCTGTGTGTGTTTGTGAATCTTGCGAAGGCTTTCGATACTGTGTCGCATAAAAAACTCCTTCGCAAGGTTTACATAAATGGTTTTCGTGGTAGAGCATACAAATTAATTAAAAGTTATTTATTAAACAGAATACAAATTGTAAGAATTGAAGATCATATGAGCGAAACAAGATATATTGAATGTGGAATACCCCAAGGAACAGTACTGGGACCTGTTTTATTCATCATATATATGAATAGCTTACTAATGATTAAAAAAAGAGGCGAAATTATCAGTTCTGCCGACGATACTGCTATACTATATGAGGATATCACTTGAGAGAAATTGAAATTAAAAACAGAACAAGATATTTCGAATATGAGTGGATTAAAGCACATAAATATACAATAAATTTAGAAAAAACAATTGCTCCTTATGAATCAGGACTTCCACGTATGGGCAACTTGATGGGAAATTGATAGCAGTGCATCGATTCCTGAAGCTGAATATATGAAATATTTAGGCATAACGATAGACAGACATCTGAGATGGAGTAGACACGTGGAAAATTTAGTTGAAAAGCTGAGGTGTCCACTTTCAAAATTTAAGTATCTCAGGGAAAACACAGATATAACAAAATTGAGGATGTTATATATTGCATTATGTCAATCTCAAATAAGATACAGCATAATAAAATAATAGGCTGGGACGGAACATATAGATGTTACACGAAAAGAGTTGAAATAATACGGAAATGGATACTTCATGTTATATACAGAAAACCTAAATTGTTTCCTTCAGATAGTTTGTATGCTCTCTCCAATGTCATGAGTCCTTGTCAACTATTCGTGTTGCAGATGATGATTGACCTATGCTCGAAGAAAATTCAAATACGTATGGTAGACTGCAACTATGAAACACGAAACAGAAACTACCAATTCCTTACACCTAGAGCAGAAAAACGCATAGAACAGAGATGCTTTGCCTATATAGCTCCACGTGTATATGCTACAATACCGATGAACTTGAGACAACATCTTCAGCTGAAAAAAGTAAAAATGAAAAATTGGGTGATTGAAAAGGGAAGAACATATTTCAACTCCTTAATCAATCCTGAGTAAATGTAATTCTAAAGTGGAAAAGATTATAAAAAGGATAATATCATACTTTTCTCTTTCCTCTGTGTGACCATGGACTAGCTGATATGGACAGAATATCTCATTGTATATGTGTATTTGAATGTTTATTTTTTGTACTGGTACATCATTGTGTAATTATGCTTATGATTTATTTTCATTGTTTAATATTGCCCACAGTAACATTCAATGTTAGTTACAGATCGCGTACAGCCTCTGCGAATTGTGTTGATATTGAATAAACCATTATCATTATTATTATTATTTGTTCAAGAAACTATATATATTCTGTTTGTAGAAAATAATTCATTTTGAGGAACTATGTCTATAATAATCAGTAAAGATAATCAGGAGATATGAGCGCGAATTATGTCGTAACGGTTATCAATCAATATGTGTTTTTCAGAAGCACAGTAACAGTCAGCAACGCATTTAAAAATTATGTGAAATAACATAAAAATTTTCGAACCAGAAAAATTCTGAGAAGAAATTGCAATGAATATAATTAATTTATAGATTAATTAATAATATATTATTTATTCTGATTACTCAATACTTTGAAGGTTACAGAATGTCCTACTTTTATAGTTAGATTACAATTTCACATAATTAGATTGAAATAATTGATTGTATGTAGATATCTTATTGAATTCTTTCTAAGTAATTGATTAGTGTCAATCAATTAGTATGCAAATTCTAGGATAAGTATACTCCAAATGGGGTTGAGAAAGATGTATATTAGACTTTAATGGTTTATTTGCAGCCTAAATACATATATTACAAATGTTAAATTTTGGGATTGTATTACCCTTAAGTTGAGGAAATTGTTTCGGCGTAGTTTGAACTACGAACCAATCTTGAGGAGACTAGCGTAGAGGGGGGAATAATTTGCACAATTTCATCATTTGAGGCCTTTACATTCGCTTCGGTTTTTTTGTGCACTGGGAATTATTTGCACGAACAAAAACTATATGTCAGAGATCATATATCTCTCTTGTGCCTTTTGTTTATAATAGGATTTCCATAACAATAGAAAATTCTTCAACACTTAATGAACTCAAGGGAATAATGAAGGACTGGTTGAGAGTGATGTCTGCAAGAGGAGTTGATGAAATGTTCAGTATAAAAAATTCATTTTTTCATGTTGAAATTAGTGTATGGGTTAGTTTAAATTCAATTTTATATCTCAAATTTTGATGTCTTTTGGAGTTGTTTCTCTTTATGATTTTGAATTTTATATTCACTTTTATGAACCACAAATTTCCCACACAAGGCAGTTCCAGTGGCATGCCAATAGACATACCTTCGGGAAATAGATTGTTTTCTGATGTTTTTTTATGTTAAAGGGACGTACTAATGTAAGATTATTTACTACAGAATATTTTTGTCATGATGCAAGAATGTCGTTTATTTGTGAGTCAAATAAACATTATTATTATATATTTTTTTATGATTATATTATTATTATTATTTTATTATCATTATATTATTTTATTATTATTATATTATTATTAATTATAAAAGTAATATGAAATCATGGAATATTCTGTCCCCGTCAAAATTATCGTGCTTAAAATGTACTGTTTCAGTTGTTCAGTTCAGAAATTGATCACACCTACCAGAAAACATATCACTGGTTCCAGTTGAGACTCTTCACGTTGCGTTACCCTCGATGTGATAAAAAATAGGCCTGCACGTTCCTTCACTTGGAGAGGGACCTGGTTGTTGACAACTAAGGCCTGGTTCACAGGTCCCACTGAATCCAAGATCACCTCCACATGGTTCACCTTCCGTTCTAGCACATTCTTGACAACATCTGTGAAAGAAACAAGAATCATTATCGGTGATAACCTCATTCTATCAAGACATATCGAAGAGGTGAAAAACCTTATTAAGAGTTAGAGGTGTCAGAGCTTTGTGACTCAATGATATTTTTGAGGCCTGAAGTACACAAAAAAAAATTTCAGAAATAACCAAGGTTTACTTCGAAAACAATAGAGAAATACACATTTTTCTGAGAATTAAAGATTCTCAACTTCCTGTTCACCTAACTCATACTTCTTATCATAGTTCACATTATTGTTAGTGAAATTTCGGAGTTTTAATTAATCTTCACAAACGAATAAATCATAAAAATTAAAAAGTGTATTAGATGAGTTACAAAATAATGATAACAAAGATGCAGTAAAAATACCCAATTGAGACAATAATATTAGTATATCAACACTATGTCTTCTACATTTTTTATTCCTTCATATTTTGGAATGTTGTATGAAATTTGAGATTTTCATACGTTTTCTAAAATAGAAACTTAGTTGTACTAAAGCAATTTGATTAATTAAACAACAAAGAGTTGTCTGATGATGGGATAGTTCATTTCCCGAAACTCGAGTCACAAGAAATGTGTAAAATATATTTTTATTGGTAGTAAAACATACAATACATAATACATAATTTCTACAATTTGTTTTAATTATGATCAACTACCAAATAGTAACGGCTGAAACAATTCAGTATTCAATAATAAAATACAAAATGAACAACAAACTACATAGGTTTACCACGGACTCCATTTATCGCAGATATTTTAAATTTCTATATGCAAAACAAAATTTTCAAATCAAAATTACCGTTAAAAATGTTTTTTTGGTACAGATACGTGGACGATATACTCACATACATTTTCGGGAGATCCAGAAAACTGTAAATTTATAAATAACTCAAAGAGTATTCATCCTAAAATTTGCACTTGAAAATAGTCAGACAACTCACTGACGACACGGCATGAAACACACCATAGAATTTTTTCCAACAATTTTTTATACGGAACAAACCTCCCCAATTTCTTTATTATTTTTAATAATATTTTGTTTTCAGGTTCAATCTATAATGTTGTAGTTATTATTTCTGTTCCAAAACATATTTGAACAATTTTTTGTAATATTTTTATATGTTCGACAAATATTCGAATCAAGATAATATCTTGATGATCACATTCAACCTATATTAATTATTTCTGTTTCATATTTTATCTGAAAAATTTTCTTTTTCCACAAAAATTTCGTATTCCAATTTGTTGTATTATATCTTAATCTTCCATTATATTTGAAGATTTTTGTTGAGGGTTTTGGTCCACATTAGGGTAGATTGTGCCCAAAAATTCAGTCAATGTACATCCGGAATGAATATTATATTATCCTAATATGAAATTGTGAAAAGCAGGCATCTACCGGTTATAGAAAATATTGAACCGATTCTGCGAAAAATGACGGAACCATCAATAACGATACGAGGCAGATGCTGAAAATTCTACAGACCCTAACACACAAAAGAAATGTTATTATCCTTCCTAAGATTTCTGGGGCTCCATAAAAGACACTTCATTTATCAAGGGTTCAATTCAGTGACAATATCATTCTTCCTGAATATATAGGATGTGGACCCTTTTTTATCAGCCACTTACGATGCAAATGTATATTGTCAGTCTTCTTCTCTACTTATCTGTTTGGCAGGATTACACAATAGGGCGAAATTATTTCGACAAAAGAGTAAGAGTAACATACTCGTATTGTGTGAAAGTTATACGTGACCAGTCAATGTGTGGCAGTAACAGGAAATGGTAAATATGTGTTATCCGGTGATAATTTTATGCAACTGTGATTAATTCCGTGAGAAGTGTTGGAAAATTCAGTAGCTCAAATTACCTTTAATATCGAGCTTGCCAAAAAAAAATATAAAATTGAAATTGAATACAGAAAATGTCACCAAATATTTTAAATGGAGTTTTTATCAGATCAGAAATTTTATTCTATTAAAATTTAAATACTGAAGCTCAAAATTCGGAGAAAAGTGACAATGTTTTGACAAAATTTACTTGTTGCCATAAAAGTTCATGAAATTCGATATTCAACCTGGAGGCATTCTGAACGTTGATATTATCAAAAACAGCTTCAATGAAAGAGGCGTTATTTATGGCAAATAATTAATATTATTGACTAAATTTACGATGCTTCACACATTCTACACCCTAATAAATAATTAACCTACAAAATTTTATATCCTAAAGAAAACATTATACAAAAAAAGTTTGATAATGATCTATACCATCTGATATTGGATGGAGTAGTCCGTTACTTTGTGATAGTTCATTTTAATGGAATGAAATAAGGAATTATTTTCTATCACTTTTTATTATAGCTGATATACAGTGACTCGAGTTTCGTAGTGTTTACTACGAATCCAAATCAGATCATAATAACAATAAATTCATAAAACTAACTTATTTTGGACCAATTTCACAAAAAATAGCTCAAATTTTATCAAAAATTAACATAGTAACAGCTTTCACACCCTCCCATAAAATTTCTAATCTCTTGTTCAATCCGAAAGACAAAGAGAACCAACTGAATAATTCCGGAGTCTATAAATTAAGTTGTCAAGAGTGTAATAGTGTGTATATAGGACAAACGGGCCGACCTTTCCATAAAAGGTACAAAGAGCATCAATCTGCTTTTAGGAACCGGAAGAATAATTTCAATTTTGCGAACCATTTCTTCACTACAGATCACACGTTCCCAGAATTGAACAACCTTGTTATCTTGCACGTGGAAGCGAAAGGGAAAAAACTAGATGTCCTGGAATCCATAGAAATTGAAAAATATAAAAGACAGGTACCAATAATAAAACTACTTAATGAACAGACGGAACTTTGGAAAACCCCTCTCTTCGAAGCTCTGCCGAAGCCTACAATCCCCATATATAATAGTTGAGATCTAATTTGTTCATTCAGTTTGAAAATGTAGTAAACACTACGAAACTCGAGTCACTGTATATCAGTTATAATAAAAAGTGATAGAAAACAAAGTAATTCCTTATTTCATTCCATTTATACCATCTGAATTAACAAATTTGAAAGCTGTTCTCTTGATACAATATAATGCCGCTTTAATGAGCGTATAAGTGCGCATTAGGAGTTGATTATAATATTGACGTGAATTTATTGATTTCAACCGCAGATTCCTTCCGAAAAATTGCAATATGAATTCCTCTTGTTATCAAATCACTCACAATAATAATAGGCTCATAATGTTTAATGTTGCTGTATTTTAATTGGTTTATTTCAATGTCGCGACCTGATATATACAGTGTGGTTCAACGAAAACTTAACACCTCGATTTTCCGGCTTCAAAATGAAAATGTGGAAAATCGCTCGGACCAGTCAATTTCTGATTCGAGGAGTACAACCCCTTGATTTTGAATAGGGATGACGGGTGTTGCGATACCTCATTTTGAAGCTCTTATCGAGTACTATCTGATCTTGAAATTTGGCTTCAAAATTTCTATCGATAACGAAATGACATGTAAAATAGTGGAGGAGTACTTACTTCTGTGATTGATTAGTTTATTAAATGCTTGAAGTGGGCACCATTCACTTCCATGCGGTAATGTAAGTTCTGCTGAAAACGTTCACGTACGTTACTCAAGATTTCTGGTGTAATTTGACGTCATTCATTAATAATCCGAGTTCGCAAATCATCCAATGACTCAGGCTGGGCAGCGTGAATCTTGAATTTTAGGTGACCCGATAGAAGATCAGGTGATCTGGGTGGTCATTTAATATGTTCCCTTCTTCCAACCCAGGCTTGAGGAAAATTTTCCTCCAAGAACTGATGCACCGGTTGAACTAAATGAGGTGCTGCGCCATCTTGTTGGAAAATGATCGTTTGATGGTCTTCTGCATTCTCCAATACTTGCACGAAGGCTGGACAAATAGCGTTCTCCAATAGATCTGAATAAATTTGGCCAGTGAGATTACCGGGTATAAAAAGGGCCGATTATGTAATTTTCATGAAAACCCGCAAAATATTTAATTTTTTGGGACGCTGAGTATGCACCTCATGAAATAATCTTGGATTTTCATTTGACCAATACCGAAAGTTATGCTGGTTTACAATGCCGTTAAGGAAAAATGAACACTCGCCCCGGAAAATAGATATCGAACATGCAGTTTTGATCACCGTTAATCATTTCACTGACCCGATCGGGATCATTCTCATTCAGTTCCTGAACTAATCGTATCTACTTCTTCTTCAAATTTATGGAATACGATAGCAGGACTTCTTTATTTAACTCAGAAAATACTTTTTCATAATATTCATAAACTTCGCAAGTGCTTTCTAATGGAGTCGCTAAACAATCGACAATATACAGCGAAATAGCAGCCATCCAACATCTCCCTATATTTTTGTACATTTTCAATAACTTTTCAGTAGGTGACAACCATTGTCATTGCAAAATGTCACATCATTTTTTGATGAAAAATTTCTGCGATTCTGATTTTGAACAAGTGTGTTTGCGGATGAAATCTTGTATTGCAGGTGTGTTTTTGATATATTTAATTCACCTAAGAAAATTAATCGCTCGAGCGGCCCTCTCGAGTTTAAACTATCTTGCGTGAATAAAATGCTATCTAAAACACTTATACAATAAATAACTATTATGAGCTTAAGTTTTGCATGTTTTCGATACATTTTGAAATGTTCAATGAAAAAAGTTTAGGCAAATGAGTAATAACATTAATAAAATTGATCAGAAAATATATTGAAAAACGATTCTGATGCATCGCAGCTAGTGTTTTTTTATTTATTTTACGGAAGATTATTTTCGTTTTCGTATATTCTAAGGATACTTTTTCGCTTAAAATAATATCGAGATTTTCTATGTTTCAAACTTCAGGAACTGTGATATATCCGAATTATGAATTGACGTTTTCTGTATTTTATGTGAAATGCGGGGGTGATATTCAAAACAATCACCTAATTTGTTGTATACTGGAAAGGTTTAATTGAAACGGTCCTTACTTGATGAGAATTAATTTCCTTTAGATGAAATAATGAAGATTATTTCCAGAATTTATTAATTTAACGACAGCTTTTGAAATAATCTTCACTATTTTATTCAATATTGGAAAGGTTTTTCTCATGCTGAGTCTATATCGTATCTTCTTTCATTATATATTTCTGTGGAATAACCTAATTTTTGCATAGGCCACGCATTATATAAAAATTAGTCCTTTCGCAAATATTGAATGAAGACGATATGTATATTTTTTATTGATTATTTTTTTTTGTTTTTATCCAAATAACTCCTAACTGAAGAGACTTGGGTTAGAAATTTTCAGTTTCTTTTTTTGGAGAATGTACTATATATTTTTTGAAAGAGAACATAAAGAAGACCTTTTTGAATTGTATGTGGAATATTTTCTGGCGACTAAACTTGTTATTCTTTAATATCCAATCGAAAGAATTTGTATTAGGTGTTGAATTTGAGTAATTGGGTGAATACTGTATTTTTCCTTTGATTCTTTATTAGTTGATTACCATCTCATGTGTTGATAATATATGTCTATAAAGTGATACAGTGGCATCTAGGGCATTAAAATTTAATTCTAAATGTTTTCAAGAGACTCATTAAGATTAAAATCTGTAGAGGTTCAGTAGAAATAAATGAAACTATCAATATATATTTATATTGGGAAGGACTTGTTGCAAAAAACACTTTTCGAGAGGTTCCGCTGTCATATCTTCATGATCATTATTTGATTTTTTTATTATTTGAGAAGATGAAAGCAATGCCTATTCAACAATCCCCGTTCACCCTTACAAAAACAATATGATTGTTTCGGTTCATACTTGATGAAAATTCATCTTGGAATTTGTTCGGATTTCACATCGAACAAAGAATTTTTAGTTTACTATTCGAGTACAGAACAATTATGATCCCCGATTTAGGAATATAGGCCTTTCAAATATGTCTCATTTTTTTTTAGAAACTTTTGGGCCTGTTAAGGACCAAAAATATTTGTCCTTCACAATTTTCCTAGAAAACCATTAGAACCGAAGTCGTTTCAAGACGACAACAGTCGAATATCGTTTTGGAATTTACCTGACCACATTTCGAGCCCTAAGAGAATCTCTCATTCTGCAAGTTACCCAAAAAGCATCGTTGAAAACACATTCCCTAAAAGTTGAATTTTTGTCAGTTTCACACAAAGCAGCTTTGAGAATACATCCCAAAAAAGTCGCATTTTGTTGCTTGCCTAAAAAGCACAAGATAAACCGCTCGCTAGTTTTACGTTCTCTCAAGTTATAACGCACATCTCTCTCTACTCTTAAATTGTTTTATATTTGCATTTCACTTTAACCTTTCAAGGAACACCCTTTCCGAATAACCCAAAACGCACCAAAAGGCTTGGAAGTGAATATATTATATATTATCTACATTACTTGTATTTAGACTGAAATCTGTGAAAAGTGAACCCAACAGTGAAACCAATAAAAGTGAATTCGGTGAAAGTGAACAACGGTAAAAAAGCTCAAATAACTGCTAATACAGAACAAGATAGTGTTTTCACCGCAAATAAAGTTCAATAGTACACCGGAATACCTCCCTCAATTTGGGTAAACTAATCAAACTTTAAAACTTGTAATATATATATATTAAGGCTACAAATAAACCATTAGAGTCTAATATACATTCCTCTCTCAACCCCAATTGAAGTATGCTTAACCAAGAATTTGCATACTAATTGGTTAACTTTGTATCAATTACTAAGAACAATTCAAGAAGGTATCTCTACATACCAGGCAATTCTTTACAGAATCTGTAGTTTTAAAATAATTGGGAAAAATATTAAAAATTTTCAATCATTGTGAAACGGTTCAATTTATTTTGTCCATTAAGAAACTTAGACACAACAGTTACACCGCAAACTTTTTCTGAAAGTTTCAAGATTCTAGCGCGTTCTGTTAGAAAGTTAGCGGCTTACGACCGGCCGGCTGGACCAGCTGAATATAACTTCATTGACCTCGCATTCTTCATCACTGAGTCCAACCTAGTTCTTTAAGACAATTTTTGGCTGAAAATTCGTAAGTTACATTTTGGCGAAATGATGGCAAGCTGTTCCTTGGAACTAGCGCGCAAAAATAACGAATTTACATGCAGAATCTGTTTCATATTTTATGATCCTCAAATTAGGTTCTCCAAGTTATAGCTCAGTGAAACATTCAACCAGAACATTAGGTGAATAATTTTAGTGATCACTTTTTGAGAGATTTTTTTATATCAATCTCATTCTTTATAGTTTTATCTGCCTCAAATGAAATTAGTGATTTAACAACAAATAACACGTAATTTCTGCAACAAATTTTATAAATTTCACATTGATATTTCAGAAGACAATTTTTTATATTCGATATTTGAATTTGACTTCCTAGTGAACTGAAATAGTGCTGCTATACGTTTTAAAATTATTATCATTGTCAGGAAAAACTTCAAAGTGGTAGAAAAGTTTCTCAGTTTCGAATATTATTTTAAGTGTGATAACGTGAGGAAACTCAATATTTAAACTATAATTATATAATGTGCATATGCCAGTTCACTTCAAACTTTATACTTTAATCTCTATAAACACATGTCCACCTATATGTAGCATCATGGAGAGCAAATATCAAAGTAAACGTTGAAGCTGCCTAAGAAAATTTATAACAAGTTTTTCTCTCGACCGAAAGTAACTCATCAGCTTTACCCTTATCCCCTGAGGAAATTCATGTACCGTTGTCGAACTTCCGCGGGTGTGTAAAACTTCCTAGAATTATATCAGGAATTTAGACAGGATAACTCCGGAGGGTATAGGCTTTGAAGAAGCATGAGGATAACGATAGTCGCTGAGGAGTTCCAGTAACGATGTTTAATCTAGAAATAAGAGAGCTTCAAATTAAGAGAATAAACATTTGTCAAGTGCTTATCTTCTCCATATGTTCGTTTTAAGTTAGTCCAGGAAAGGGATTATACACAGGCAATTATCTCTAGTGAAGTATGGAGTACATGCTGAGAAGAAGCAGATAAATAAATTGATGTAATTCATCAAGATAGTGAAAACTGAAAAAAAGAGACGGTCTTCAATTAGAAATTTTCTGCTAGTTACCTTTTAAAGTCATTAGAGTTGCAGTTTGCTCTAGGTGAAACACGATAACAACTTTCATAAAAAAAATTCATTTGTATGTTTCACCTTCAGTTCAGTTGCATGATACATTTCGTTCTTATGGTCACCTATAGAGAATGGAAAGAATACCTAGATTCAAATTTATGAAGCTCTTTATTCGTCCAAATTTCAGATAAATGTTGAATGTACTACTCTGTCAAGAAAGTATCAGGAATTTTCAATTAAAACAACATTTTTACATTTAATCGTCAAAATTTATTGGGTCGCCTTCAAAATAGGCTCCATTTGCTCCAATACATCTATGCCAACGGCACTTCCAATTATCGAAACATTTTTTATAGGCGCTTTCCGGGATGGACTTTAGCTCTCGCGCCGAACTTTGTTTTATGGCTTCAATCGACTCAAAACGGGTACCACGAAGGGGCAATTTTAGTTTTGGGGAGAGGAAAAAGTTGCAGGGAGCCAAATCCGGCGAATACGGTGGTTGCTGAAGCACGTTTGTTGAGTTTTTGGCGAGAAAGTCAGTCACAATCGTAGCTCGCTGAGAAGGCGCGTTATCGTCATGCAAAATCCATGAGTTGTTCGCCCAGAAATTTGGCCGCTTCTTACGGATACGCTCACGCAAACGTATCATAACGCCTAGGTAATACTCGTTGTTTACCGTCTGACCCTCTGGAACGAATTCGTAGTGCACCACGCCACGGATATCGAAGAAAACAATGAGCATCACCTTCATTTTCGAGCGGCTTTGGAGTGGTTTTTTCGGTTTCGGCTCAGTTTTTGCCACCCATTCCGATGATTGCTGGCTTGTTTGCATATCGTTCTCGTAGACCCAGGTCTCATCACCAGTTATAATGCGTTCCATGCATGTAGAATCGGAATTACAGCGATCCAGCATGTCTGAAGCAACCTGTTCGCGATGACGTTTTTGAAGAAAATTCAGGTCTTTCGGTACGAGTCGTGCGGCCACCTTTCTCATGCCCAAAATATCAATCAAAATCGTACGTGCGGACTCGTGGGATATCTTAAGATCATGTGCTATCTCTCTCAAGCTGGTACGACGGTTTTCCAGCACCTTTTCCTTAATTTTATCGACGTTATCTTCGATCGAGGCCTTCGATGGGCGACCACTTCACGACCGTCCTTGAAGGCTCTGTACCACTGATATGCACGAGTTTTCCAGAGAGCATTATCACCAAAGGCCTTTTGCAACATTTTCAATGCATCGGCACACGAAAATTCATTTGCAACACAAAACTTTAAACAAATTCTTTGCTCAACGTAATCACCCATAGTAAAAATCGGCACGCACTCTGACATCGACTGACTTAATCAGCTGTTGCAAACACACTAGTTGACAGATCCCGCTCAAGCTTGGCATAGTAATTAAGGACAGTGGTACCAACCTAGGAAAAAAATTTCCACCTGCCGCATTGCCCCGCCAGATTTAAATCGATAATTCCCGGTACTTTCTTGACAGAATGTATATAGACCACGCTTAAAACTGCTCCAAAAATGCGGGTGTTTCCGAAAAGTATTTAATTTTATTTTGTCGAACCCAACTTCACACTTAAGCCGCATAATCATTATATGTTTTTAGAGTTGATATAGTAAGGCTTGTGTGTGAAAAGGTTCAGTTAATTCTACGCAGTTGTTTTTGATTGGTGTGCTTTCAAATATGGGGAGCAATAAGCAGAATTTTTATCATATTTTACTTTTTTACTATAGAAAAGGTAGAAATGCTGTTCAAGTCAGAAAGAAATTAACCGATGTGTATGGAGAAGATGTGTTGACAGTACGCCAGTGCCAGAACTGATTTGCAACATTTCGATCCGGCAATTTTGATGTCGACGATGCATTAAGTGTCGGAAGGCCGATTGAAACTGATAAGGACACGAAAAAGGGATTAGTTGATGCGAATTACACTACGTGGGATCGGTGGGAGGTTAAATTGATCGAAATAAACTGTTTATGACTACTTGAAAAGCCTAGGTTCAACCTCAAAGCTCGATATATTGCGTCTGTGATTCGCTTCTCCAACATTACGAAAATGATCCTAGTTGGTGAGATCTTAAAAGAATCGTTTTCTTGAGCTCCTACCGGATAACACAACAATTAATTGTCATCAGCTGGACAAAGTGAATGATGTACTTCAACAGAAAAGGCCTGAACTAATCAACAGAAAAGCCCTGAATTAATTAATCAACAGAAAAGGTTTAGTTTTCCACCAAAATAATGCGAAACTTCATACAAGTTTGGTCACTCACCAAAAGTTTTTAAAGCTTGGATGGGATACACTTTCACACCCACCATATTTTCCAGATCTGGCGCCTTCGGATTATTATTTGTTCCGGTCATTGCAAACTTTTTTGAACGGTGAAATCCTTACTTTAAATGAAGAGATCAAAAATCACCCGGATCAGTGTTTTGCCAGTAAAGACCAAAAATTTCATGAGCGTGGAATCATGCTACTATCAGAAATATGGTGTTGAACCAAAATGACCAATAACTAATTTGATAAAATATTCATTTTATATATATTTTAATTCAACACCTTAAAATATTTTTAAACCAAAATTTTGAAGAAAGAACCTTTTCGGAGTACACATTAACTAGAGAATTGAAAATTCTTTAAACGTTAGCCAATATCAGAAAATCTTTTCATCCATTTAAAAAGAACTCAAAAATCTATTAAACATGCATGTCTACTTATGCTCGACGATCAACAAAACCTATTCGGCTATTCGGCAAGTGTCCAATCGAATTGGAACAGTGCAACATACATCTATGTTAAAATTGGACACTTGAATACAGCCGAATAGGTTTTGTTGATCGTCGAGCATAAGTAGACATGCATTTTTAATAGATTTTTGGCTATTCATCAGTACAATTTTCTGATGCTGACAAATGCAACACAACCGCGTGGCTGGGTCGATAAGGGTGCGTAACTGTATCCGCCCTGCATAGGGGCACTAATGTTTTTCTAAACGCCATGCATGCAAATACACATACGCAGCCTACAACCTCAGGCTAAGTCAAGTACCGAACTGTATTCCCGATTACATCAAGGTAAAAAGCTATGAAATATGAATATCTGCAGCTTATGCCCGACGAACAACAAAACCTATTTAGCTGTATTTAAGTTTCGAACTGTAACACAGATGTATGTTTCACTGTCGATATTCGAAAAACTTCCTATTTACCGTGCTCATACTTTTCATTATATTTCGTTGTAAATATCCGCAGAGTTAATTAATTCATTTATGGGAATAATGAAAATATGGAATAAGAATAATTCTGTGAAACCTCAAAAAATTTTAATATTATATATATATATATATATAGAATAGAATAGAATAGAATAGAATATATCTTTATTCACCAATAATAATTGTTTACATATAACAATGAAAATGGGAAACGTCACACATGAGAAAAAAAAAAAAAAAAAAAAAAAGGGTAGAGGACATCAAAATTCCATGTCACTCTCCAGAAATTCACTTATAGAGTATGGCTCTAATCGTAGCAATAGGCTGTAGACCTCTCTTCGAAAACATTTGAAGTTATCAACGCTTCGTATTTTTGATGGTAGTTTATTAAAGAGTTTTAAGCACATGTATGTACAGTTTCTTTCTGTCAGGGACAAAGAATGTAGCGGGTACACATAAAAGTGGTGTCGAGTCTCATATGCGCCACTTTTCCGAAATTTGTCGAAAAGGTGCTCATTTTGGAATAAAAACTGCAGACATTTATAGATGTAAATGCCTGAGAGTGTATATATATATATATATATATATATATGACTAAAGTAGGGAAAAACAAGATGTTGGTTTACATATATGTTTCGGGCTTTTAGCCCATTTTCAAAACTGAAGAGAATTAAACTTTAAATCCTATTTATAAAGGTAGGGCAGATCACAGGTACAATTTTGAACAGTGTAAAAATATGGTGTAAGTTGGGTCCTAATCTTCTACAGATAAGAGCAATGGTGATAAATTAAATTGAAGTTGTTCATTTGTAATTGGTAGCTTCTTACCATGTGCTAAACTTTCCAGACTTTCTAGAAGGTCTGCTTTTATTACCTACGTGTAAAATCTCAGTTCTACTGAAATCTATGAAATGGTTGTATTTATACAATGTTCCGAAAAACCAGATGTTATTTTTTTATGTAATATACTTTTTTTATGTTCTTCTATCCTTATGTTTATAGATCGGCCTGTCTGGCCTATGTAAAATGCAGGGCATTCATTACAATGTAATTTGTATATACCGTGTTTTTCACACTTTCACGACAGTCTTTGTCAGTTTCATTGTTTCTCGTATAATTTCAGAGGTGAGTGATTGGTTTTGCTGTAATGAATTTTGAACTATATTTGTAATTTCTTAATTAGGTATGGAAGGAAATAAATTCACAATTAATTAATTTAGAAATTAAAAATATAGTTCAAAATTTAATACAGCAAAACCAATCACTCACCTCTGAAATTATTAAAGAAACAATGATTCTACTTAAAATATGCCTCAAACAAAGTTATTTTAAATTTAATCATGAAATTTATCAACGATTAGATGGCCTCCCTAAGAGTTCTCCCTCATCACCACTTTTCAGCGAAATTTTCATGACCCATCATGAAAATAAACTCTTTTCTTTTCAAGATAATTTCATAAATAAAGTTCTTCATTGGAAAAGATATGTGGATGATATATTTTGAATTTGGTTAGGTCCTATTAGACAATTAGAGGACTCAGAAGGGAGTATTTTATCACTGGTTATTTTTTGTCCATCTTTCAATAAATTTCAGCCTAGGGACTTCAATTCTCGATTTAAGTATTCTTTTTACTTACTTCTGAATTTATCGTCATTTTTCATTTCCTGGTGTATAATTTGGATTGATTACATAGCTTCGGTATTACGGGACGTAAAAAGTTATAAGAAAGGAAATGCGTTCAGTTCATGAGACTGAAATGTGCAACTGTGTAGAAGACAAATGTGAAAAGAATCCAAATCACCTGAACAGTAAGGAACAGATCATAGACAAGAATGTTTCGTGACTGGATGGAAGGAAAAAACAAACAAGAAAGAAGGATAAAGAATAAACTCCAAAAAAGAAAATTAATAAAAAATGAGGAAAAGCAATAACAAAGAGATGAAGGAGCTAACCTCTGAGTAAGAAAATATATCCTTAATTACAAAATTTGAAAATCAAAACAGATTTAATCTGTTGTCTTCTACAATTTTAATTTCAAAAAATTCTTTGAAGAAACTTTAAGAATTAAATTAATGTCTTTATAAGCACTGCTCTTATTTAATAGACGTCAAAATTCATCATACAATATCAAACGGAATTAAGAAAAACCAACGAACATAAACTGTCAATTAAAATTAAAAATAAGCAAACATTTTTTGTTTCGTTCCAGGCATGCGTAATGAACTCTTCAGACAAACTTACGAAGCCCTGTTTGTTACAAAATGTATTGTTTTCCGATCCCATATGAATGAAAAATAACTCTTTCTCAAAAATATAAAACATAATTTCAAGAACTTCTCAAAAACTAATTTATTTGAAATATTCAATATATTTAAATAAATTACTTCAAAAAATCTCAAAACATGTAGCACATTCTCAAGAAATAATTAAAGTTACGATAAGATCAGTTCAACTTTACATATAAAAAATAATAAAATCAATTAAACAATGTATAGACTTACTCAGTGAATCTTAGGAATACACGGTCCTCAATAGAAATAAAAGTGAACACCTTTATATATCCAAGGTACTTATGTTCCAAGTTCACAGAAAATCATACAAAGCTCATAAGGCACTTGGCCTCAGTTAAAACCGTTCAACACTGTATAATGAATTTCTTTATTTAAAAAACCTAATATAATTATATATTATATATAAAATAAAATAAGAGGGAACTGTTTTTTACTTGATAGAAGGATTATTACAAAATTTGAAAATCAAAACAGATTTAATCTGTTGTCTTCTACAATTTTAATTTCAAAAAATTCTTTGATATATTTTTGAGAAAGAGTTATTTTTCATTCATATGGGATCGGAAAACAATACATTTTGTAACATTTTGTAACAAACAGGGCTTCGTAAGTTTGTCTGAAGAGTTCATTACGCATGCCTGGAACGAAACAAAAAATGTTTGCTTATTTTTAATTTTAATTGACAGTTTATGTTCGTTGGTTTTTCTTAATTCCGTTTGATATTGTATGATGAATTTTGACGTCTATTAAATATGAGCAGTGCTTATAAAGACATTAATTTAATTCTTAAAGTTTCTTCAAAGAATTTTTTGAAATTAAAATTGTAGAAGACAACAGATTAAATCTGTTTTGATTTTCAAATTTTGTAATAATCCTTCTATCAAGTAAAAAACCGTTCCCTCTTATTTTATATCCTTAATTGAAGAAGAAAATGAACTGATCCAGCTATTCTAATGATAATGAACTGAACAATAAATTCTCACAACATTGCGTTATGAAACGCTAATTCAATAATCGAAAAAGATAAGATAAGAGCGAACACTTCTTTCAAAATCAAAGAAAATTGACATTCTACGGCGATAAACACATTTGAAATCGTCAAAGACGTTGGAAATGAAGATCTATAAAGTCTAAAGAAGAGACAGAGGAACGGAAGGATGAAATCATCAGTATTCATAATGAAAAGAGGAATTAGCCACTACGAAATACCAATAAGCCCAGTATATCGAATCGAAAAAAGTATTAAAAATTAAGAAAAGAAGGATAAATCGATATATTTTTCTTTACAAGTTTCTGACAAATCTGAAAGAAGAAAAAAATTAACCGCCTTCTTTTGAAAAAAAAAAAGAAATTTAACTTTAATTGCTAAATACCCAGACTCTAACATTAGTTTTTCTTTAATCATCCAGACTGGAACAGCAGATATACTTATAGCTGCATGGTGAAATTAAGGGAAATAGGAGGCGGGCATAATAAAATAGTTGCTGAGCCAGAAGAGCTCACACAACTACGGAAATGTCGGCTGTACTAGATGTGGTTATACTGAAGAATGTATCATGGAATTACGAAACAATGATCAATCATTATCCAGTGATGTTGAGGAATGAAGAAACTAACACAACACCCATAACAATATACTTAATTGAATGAAATTCAGGGAACTCTTAAAAAGTAAAAGTTGGAAAATAACCATCAGAGACCAAATTGATAATGTAATTCGAATCGAGACAGAGGAATATTTAAAGCCTGGAAAAACTAACAAGGACAAAAAATATATATTTAAGACTGAAACCTCAACTAGAAGATATAAGAATACTACCAAAGAAAAAATGAAAATCCTAGAAAACTATAAAAAAGTAATCCACTACGATGTGAAAATTATACGAATGAAAGTATTGAAGCCAAATCAGGGTTTGAAAAGCCAAAATCAGGGTTTGAAAATTATTCACGAACGAATAGAGAGAAAACCAGATGAAACTGAAAACCGTTCACTGTGGAGAACGGCGTCTACAATCAATAAAAGGAAAACCAAGAATCCGAAACTGAAGTACGAAAACACATTTGTCATACTAGTGACATATCAAAATCCGAGATGTTCGCTTTGGAGGAACAATTCCAGGTCAACACAAAAGAGGAAAATGACAAATTCCATAACATGGTAGAATTCTTTAGGAATGGTTTTGCTACAAAAACTAATGATGAACGGAAAATACCAACGAAAAAATAAAGCATATAATATAAAAGCTCCAGGCATAGGTGGAATCCAAAACCAGGTACTCAAAAACCTACCATAGGAAACCCATAAAGAGATTACGTAGCTGACCATTATAATAAAGGGAATCAAAATCTACCCACAAAAATGGAAAAAACAGATACAATTCTATTACAGAAAGGGAAAAAGGACAAAAATGACCTAGCCAATCATCGACGTTGTCATCTTCATGCAATGAGCAAAGTGATCGAATGAGCTAACTACTGATTGACTGAATTTTCGAAAAAAAATAAGAATAATACCAGATCATCATTTTGGATTTTGCAAAGAACAGTCCACTCACTGGCGAGACAGATAAAAGACAGAGAGAAGAAATTGAATAGGTCAACACATAAAGGAGGTGTAATCCTGGACATAGAGAAAGCCTTTAGTAAAATGTGATGCAAAGGACCTATGCATAAAATGCAGAAGTAAATATTTTCAATATAATTGACGAGAAATGAAATCCTACTTGAAAATGGAGAGCTCAAATTTAACATAGATGGCATGAAATCGACAACAAGAAGTATTAAAGGTGATATAATCCGTTGGGTTTATGGTCCATTGCTATAGAACATTTATGTGTCGGACCAAAACAAAGAAATGTAAAATAGTCCAATTTATATACGATACATAAATATATATTATTCAAGCAGACTCAGAAAGGCTGCGACAAAAAGACTACGAATTGACATGGATCCACTGGCCACAGATTTAAAGAAATGGCGAATAAAGTTACATGAAAACAAATTATTAGCTGTTTTCGGCAGAGGAAGGAAACCAAAGATAAAAGGAGCATAATAAACGATGAAAAGATCGAAAGGAAAGAGGAAGTAAAATATCTAAGAGTGCTCCTCCACAAACTGCTTGAAACCAATAGAACTAAAATGGGGCAACTCCACTGTTGAATCCAAGAACAAAACTGCCAGAAAACAAAATGAAGATTATTGAATTGATGATAATACTCAGCATAACCTACTTATATATAAATTAACTCAGATAAAATAACAAAACTTCAAGTAGAGCGAACTGACAAGAAGTCATAATAAAAGCTAAATTAGAAAAGCTGAAAATCCGAAAAATGAAATGACAAGCGTGGGAAACAAATTCCGGTCCTTCTAGAAAGCAAAGAATTATAGTGTAAATCGAAGCAAAAAAATATTGGACTGCCAACAGTTTTTGAAGCGTTCCTCAGTTGTATCAATACATACTTAATAATAAATCGAATGTTGAAAAACAATATTCCACATTATTTCTCATTTACAGTATTTTTGCGTACACCGCCACATAAAAAACCATTTGAAAAAAAAATTAGCAATATAATCTATCTGGCCAATACATGACGATAAGATAACAAGGAAACAACTGCTAGAATTCTAAAAATTATTTTGAAATTTCTGTTATAATTCATACAATAGCTAGATCAGTTCTCCAAAGCCTCTACAAATATAACCTAGAGAATCTATTCAAATAAAATTTAGTAAAATATCTTATGTACACTGTTTCACTTCATAGACATATAGAATTATCAACACATATGTGCATCAGTAAACCAATGAAGAATCAAGAGAAAATAGAGAGTAGTGACCGTGATCATCTAGTAAATATTTTCTTTTTATTCTTTATTCGTTAAATGCCGTACATATGTGTTGATAATTCAACATGTCTATATAAGACATTTTATTCAATTCAATTTCAAAACATTTTAAAGAGATTCTTTATATTGAATTTGTGGATGTTCGGGAGAACTGATTTAGTTATTGTCTGAAATATATAAAAAAAACTCTTCAAAGTAATTCTCAAATAATATTTTGTTTAATTTTTTGTTAATCCTAAGATCACTATGATTGAGACAGAATGGTAAAACCTTAAATTAAAATGGATCATAATCAGTTTTTTATCTCTTGTTTTGTTCTATCTATGTGAAAGAAATAATTTTCTGAGTGTTTTCTCTCAAGGACGATTAATATAGAAATTTAAAGAAGTTGTTAATGCTTCCTGAATATCCAGGTCATCTGTTCTCGATAAGTTATCCCCTATGACGTTGTCACAAACAAGAACATCCATTTGCGTGAAAATAAATATCAAATAGCAGGGTGCACCGTCAGCTTAATCATTAATTAAGGGGTCGTCAAGAGCTGCCTTGCAGGATATCACTCCAATGTATTTTAATCCGTTTCGAAAGCATCCACAGAAGCGAAAGATCTTCTACCTATCATGTTATACAGTTAAGTGGATGGAAACATGACGTAAATTAATATAGCATAAGCTCACCGATAACTAAAACCCCTATTTTTGAGAGAGGAAGTTTCCTACAGAGAAACTAGAAGCATGGATGTTTCAGTGGCTAAAAAGCAATGTTTTTGGAGTTTCTTCTCTTCCATTTTTTACATCCTCATATCAAGATGCTAACTTTGTGAACAAATGTCAATATTTTGATAATTTGGAATTCAAAATCACCTGAAAATTTATTATACTTAATTCTAATGAACTTGTATCCCAATTTGATTGAAATAACTTTTTTTGAACACGATAATTTCCGCAAAAAATATTTCAGATATTTGAAATTTTGCTGTCTTTCGAGTCGATATAAAAATTTGAGACTAGTGAACGTCAATAATCGACTCGTTGTTTTCAACAATACTGGGTGTTTTTTAAGATTATGTTTCGATTATTAGGTGGTAGATTTCTTCAAAATGAACCACTTCACTAAAAATTGCCCGTACAAAACTCAGAAACTATCTTGAGGCAGTTGGAGAAAATTATCTCTGGCCAACTTCAAGAAGAAAAATCTACAGTCAACGTGCAACACGAAAATTCCTATGAAGTATGGTCCAATTATATTTCATTGTAAAGATATTTAAGATTCTAGTTTGTAAAGTTTCACAATTTTTTCTCGAAAACCATAGCATAACTAGAAAACTATCAATATCATCTTCATCAAAATTCAGTGTTCACCATTGGAAAGAGGGAAAAATTCTTCTTAGAATAGGATGATTTCATGGAGATATTCATAAAATACTTATCATAGGGTGGTTAAGGAAAAAATTATTATAAAACACACTTCAGCCATAATCTTTGGTCAAAGTTTAGTCTAAATTCCACCCCGGATACCACATGAAAATTATGTGCAAAAATTTTCTTATTTATAAATCATTTCAACGACATATAATACATTCCATTAAATCTTCATTTTTATTCGACAATAGATGTGAAACTGTGAAAGCACAAACAGTGGGATATTCACTATCGGACGAAAAATTATAATTTACAACATTCTTTCCTAAACATATAATTTAAAAACTTGTCATAAAAAATTTTGAAAATTCCTGCCAACTTCTTTGATCCCCACAGCTGTCCGCAACTGCCCCCGTCGTTGCCTAAGCATGTTGGGCGAGAACTATTGAAGTCCTCAGACCGGGAAACTGATAAGTCAGAATCCCAAGTGTAAGATGTAAAATAAAAAGGAAGGCAAGGCTGACGGGGTCGAAGAGAAGACTACTACATAGACTCTTCAAGAGCGGTACATCGTACGACGCCACCTTGAAAATAATCCTGGGTGAAGAGTCTAAGCTGCCGACTTTTGAGGAGGAGGATAAATCCAACTCGGAAACAGAGTGTAGTGCACCACGGCAGGTCTCAAAGGGACCTGAGAGACAACCTCCTTGCGGTGGAGAGATGGAATCAGAGTCGACTTGCTGTGCTCTGGTTACCCCGCCGTCTCAGTGTTGGGGGATCAGCTGGTGTTACTGCAGAGGGCGGTTCTAAGAGCCGTTGCAAACACACCTGCTGAAGGACCACAGGTGAGATTCCATGGCTGATGATATCGGCCTAGATGACTCCAAATCACCTGTGCCAACCAGGAGAGTGTGAGGTGGCTCGAGGAGGCGATACCCCCACTCAAACCATGGGAAGGAGCAGGCCTCAAGCTTGTAGAGGGCGACCTTCCCAAACACAATATCTGTTCGGTCTTCACCATAAATGAGGACCCAGAAAACATATTTCAGTCTGAGGAGATACTCAACAGACTGAGAAAAATGACCCGCAGCTTGAGGACTCGTGAGTGAAGTATTATACTTAGTGAGTTATCAGGACCAGGCCAAGTCTGGGCAGTGGCCATGGATTACATTTCTATGGAAGCTCTAAAGGACCTGGACTACAAACCCTTCTTTGGATTTAGAAGAGTCCAGTTCCGAACGACAGGGGACACCAAAAAACTGACTTGGAGCAGGCGAAGGGAACAGGCTAACATCCAAAAACAGGGTCACGGCACAAGCGGTGAAAGACGCAATAAGGTCCTTCGAACCTTCCAAAATAATGAGGGTAGATGGAATCTTTCCAGCCCTATTTCAAAAGGGCATGGTTGTGTTGATTCCGCATCTGCTAAAATTATTTAGAACAAATGTGGCTTGGGGAGTTATCCCTACAAGCTATTTATTAACTAAAGTGGTCTATATACCAAAGGTGGAACGAACAGAACCCGACCCTCATCGTTCAGACCAAAGAGTTTGACATCGTTTTTGCAGATGAGAACGGAAAAGGTGATTTATGTCTATATCAGGGGGAAGGTGCTAATTGACAGTCACCCTAGCCACCATCAATACGCCTACCAAATAGGCAATAGGCCTACCAGGCCGGAAAATCAGCAGAACTTGCATTACACATTTGGTCGGAAAATTAAACTAATCAGGAGATAGCACTAACAGCGTTTATCGAAATTGAAGGTGCTTTTAACAATACGCTGCCGTCTTCTCGCGCTGAGGCTATCTCTGCGAGAGGAATAGTACCGCTAATTTGTAGATGGATACAGGCAATGCTATGCAGCAGAATAAAAACGACCTCATACCAGGGTGAGGCCTTAGACTTCAGGGCTGTGAAGGGCTGCTCACTCTTACTGTGGATCCTTCTCGTCGATGACCTGGTACTGATCATCTCGTTGTGGGGATCCTATATTCAAGCATTTACTAATGAACTGGCAAAAACAGTGAAAGGTAAATCGGAGGTAACGGTATCGGCCGTCCTTAAAGAGATACTGGATCTTATCGACAAATGGTGTATAAGGGACGATATATCTCTTATCCCACAAAAGGTACTGTTCACCAAGAAACTGAAGCTGGATGGATTAGAACCGCCGACAATCCGTGCTGAAACAATACAATTCGCGAAACTGCGGTAAAACCTAGGATTTAAAGCCCAGGCAGATTTATTGGCTTTACACTATGGTAATTAGAACACAGATAACGTATGGTGCTGTAGCGTGGTGGCAGAAGGGCCAAAAAAACGATTGGCCAACATAAGCTCACTTGACTACAAAGGCTACAGGTGCGTTTCGCACCACACTCACGGCAGCCATGGAGGTGCACCATCTACCAGCATGCACCTGCTCGTGCAGAGGGGGGCGGAACGTGCCACATTCCAACTACATCAACTGGAGATCGGCCCGAGGCAATAGTGATGGGAGGCTCAGCACTGCTGAACGAGCATTTAACGAACAGCACTCTATCGATGCTCTCGGATCTAATGTCAAAAGTCACGAAGCAAGAACGGCATTTCAATATAATCATCCCCAGCCGGGGCGAATGCATCCATAAGGCTGAGGTTCTATTGAGATTCAACCGACACGTTATAGTTTTAATGAAAAACAGTAACAGCAAATTAGGTCAGGCATTCGACAGAGTTAACGAAAATTCTGACAAACATCTCTCATACATAGATAATTAATAAAAGTTTGCACATATTTTACTACTATTCATTGAAAATAACTTTTAATTAAGAGCAAAATATTTTTTCATTTTTCTCACATTATTTCGTCAACCTCTCAATAAATATGAAGTTTTATTTTCAATGTATTATACCTCGTTCAAAAGTTTTATAAATGAAGGGATGTTTTGCACATAATTTTCATGGGGATTGACCGGCGTAATCAGAGTGATTTCTCACCGAAGATTATGACTGAAAAAAATTTTAAATCATTTTCTTTTCTTAACCATCCTACTTAAGTAGTCATCAATGGTGTACACTGAATTTTGATTATGGTGACAGTTTTCAAGTTATGCTTTATTTTTATGGAAAAAATTGTCGAATGTCACGAAATAGTACCATCTTCAATAACGTTACAACGATAATTGGACTGTACTTGATGAAAATTCTTTCGTAGCTAATTGCCTGTAGAATTACCTCGTGAAATTTGATATAATTTGTGAACCTAGTGTACACTATATGAGTTTCCCACTAAAATAGGAAGTAACATATATATCCCTTCTCTAGCCACATATTATTATATAGTTCCGCTTATGACTTATATCTTGCATTTGATGTTGATCATTCTGGACTATTTACAAAATTTGTTCATTGATCTCAGCCACATGTGCTGATGCGGCTTCCACGAAATGTTCTGAAACCATCAATATTTCAACGTCTCCACCAAATTAATGAACGTTTTCGGATATAATAATAATATTAATACTTTCATTGATCACCAATATTAATTACAATAATTGTGAATATGTATATAGAATACAGGATGTGTACTGGTGAACAAATGGTACTTGGTTCAGTCACCAGGGGGAGGCCCTTGGGACTGCTCTTTCACCAATACCATAAGAATATCTGAAACTATTATATGATGAGCTCATCTGACTACAATAATTAAATAAAAATTAAGCTAAGGAAGGTGGGATGAGAATAAACAAGAGGAGGAAGACGGGGGAGTGGATGGATTTATGAGTAACGTATTTTTATTTATTAAGTTTGAAGGTCCATCAGATATTTTCTATATTTAATCATAAATACAGATGGGACATCACTAAAAAAGGCAGCTTCATCAATTCATTAATGGTGACAGCAATTCTGTGCGGAAAAATCTCTTATAGTTTTTTTTTTCTATGTGAGGGCACCGTCAACAAGTTTCTACGGCGAATATTCAAGGTATGTACATCTGGGCGGTATCTTAATTTTACGTGTAGGTAGGTTGAGGATTTGAATTTAATTATTTTAAAGAAAAAACATGCCATGTGTAGTTGACGACGATTATACATGTTGAGCCAATTACAATACTTAAGTTTGTGGAAAACACTACGATTTCGCCGAATCTCAAAAATGAGCCTCAAGCAGGAATTATGTACCTTCTGAATGCGTTTTTATCCACGCTATCCAAGCAAGGACCATAGACAGCATCACAGTGATCGAAGTGAGACAGCACAAAAGAAACACACAATTTTTTTTATATTCTGGTCTAAGTAATTTATTTGTGCATATATTAACTTTATTGTAGATTAGGCCAGCTGAATTTTTTTTCATGACATGATTTTTGAATCGCAATTTATTGTCTATGATTAGACCCAAATTGTTTGCACTATCTATAAATTGTACCACATCCTCGCCTATTTTTATAATTATTTTGTTCAAACATCGCAAAAAATTCTGCGTGAGACTTCCTGGGATTTATCTTCAGCAAGTGGGCGCTAGATATTTCAAGCAAGTTGGCGAGGTTGAGATTAATTGAAAAATTTGAATGAGCTAAATGTCCATATTTGAAGGAAATATATATCTGAGTATCAAAGACGTGAATTGATAGAAGCATGATCGGAGAGTGTACTAAAATCTTATGGTATACATAATATAAAGAAGAGATCCCAAAATACTCCCCTACGGAATGCTAGATAATATTGGTTTTCTCGACGAAATATCTTCACCTAGCCTAACTTGTTGAAACCTATCAGAAAGAAAGGATTTCAAAAATTCTGAAGAACTTTCCCCAAAGCCCAAATGATGTGATACAGCTCTCAGAACCTCATAATCAATCCTATCGAAAGCTTTTGTCTAATCGAGTAATATGAAAACAGCAACTTCTCCATTATCATGTGCCTTTAAAAGATCGTCCACTTTATCTGAAAGAGTCGATGTGCAACTGTATCCCTGACGAAATCCTGGTTGTTTAGTTGGCATTAAATTATATTCTGACAAATGTACCCTGATCTGCATCTCCATGACTTTTTCTAAAACTTTAGATAATGTGGGCAGTGTACTTATAGACCTTAGATGACCCAACGCAGCTGGTTGTTTTACTTTCGGAAGAGGAATAATTCTTTATCAGCGGATATTTATCTACACACAGTCTGCTTATAGGACTTGAATTTTGCTTCGATTTTCTACAAATATTAAAATCATGTCAACAAGTTCAATACTCGAATAAATATGTGTCATCTCCCAATAGATTAGAAAAAGTCAAGAAACTTATAATAGCGGATTTGTCATTTTGAATTCGATTGGCTATAACCCTCGTTTCAATGTGATGCGGCTTGAAATTTCACGTCATAGAATTCAAATTCAAGTTCTCATATCTTCGTCCCCTTGAATGTTTCATGGAAGAATTTTTGGGACAAATGGTTCATTTTGATGAGTTTTACCTTCTGTTGCCACGAAAATTCGAATGATATTCGTACAATCGGAAAAGTGCAATTTAGACCTTTGTTGGAGTTCATGTTCCCTTTCAGCTTTCGATGTGCACATACCTCACTCATTTATGTTTATTCTGCTCTTTTCACAGATTTCTCATCTTTATTTTCTTCATTATATTGTAGATGAATATCATGTGGAATGAATATTATTCATTAGAAATAGGATACCGTGTACCACACAGGCTTATAGCTTATGCTGCACGATATCATATATTTATTTTGTTATTATGTTTATTGTGAATAAAGATTATTATTATTATTTCCAGATATTCTCAGGTTACTCTTCCTGGTATTTTGATGTGGCCCGGCATAATACATTCTGTCAAGAAAGTACAGGGAATTATCGATTTAAATCTGGCGGGGCAATGAGGCAGGTAAAAATTTTTTTTCCTAGGTTGGTACCACTGTCCTTAATTACTATGCCAAGCTTGAGCGGGATCTGTCAACTAGTGTGTTTGCAACAGCTGATTAAGTCAGTGGATGTCAGAGTGCGTGCCGATTTTTACTATGGGTGATTACGTTGAGCAAAGAATTTGTTTAAAGTTTTGTGTTGCAAATGAATTTTCGTGTGCCGATGCATTGAAAATGTTGCAAAAGGCCTTTGGTGATAATGCTCTATCGAAAACTCGTGCATATCAGTGGTACAGAGCCTTCAAGGACGGTCGTGAAGTGGTCGCCCATCGACGGCTTCGATTGAAGATAACGTCGATAAAATTAAGGAAAGGGTGCTGGAAAACCGTCGTACCAGCTTGAGAGACATATCACATGATCTTAAGATATCCCACAAGTCCGCACGTACGATTTTGATTGATATTTTGGGCATGAGAAAGGTGGCCGCACGACTCGTACCGAAAGACCTGAATTTTCTTCAAAAACGTCATCGCGAACAGGTTGCTTCAGACATGCTGGATCGCTGTAATTCCGATTCTACATTCATGGAACGCATTATAACTGGTGATGAGACCTGGGTCTACGAGTACGATATGCAAACAAGCCAGCAATCATCGGAATGGGTGGCAAAAAATGAGCCAAAACCGAAAAAACCACGCCCAAGCCGCTCGAAAATGAAGGTGATGCTCATTGTTTTCTTCGATATCCGTGGCGTGGTGCACTACGAATTCGTTCCAGAGGGTCAGACGGTAAACAAGGAGTATTACCTAGGCGTTATGAAACGTTTGCGTGAGCGTATCCGTAAGAAGCGGCCAAATTTGTGGGCGAACAACTCATGGATTTTGCATGACGATAACGCGCCTTCTCACCGAGCTACGATTGTGACTGACTTTCTCGCCAAAAACTCAACAAACGTGCTTCAGCAACCACCGTATTCGCCGGATTTGGCTCCCTGCGACTTTTTCCTCTTCCCAAAACTAAAATTGACCCTTCGTGGCACCCGTTTTGAGTCGATTGAAGCCATAAAACAAAATTCGGCGCGAGAGCTAAAGTCCATCCCGGAAAGCGCCTATAAAAAATGTTTCGATAATTGGAAGTGCCGTTGGCATAGATGTATTGGAGCAAATGGAGCCTATTTTGAAGGCGACCCAATAAATTTTGACGATTAAATGTAAAAATGTTGTTTTAATTGAAAATTCCCGGTACTTTCTTGACAGAGTATACCAAGCACTCTCGCCTATTCCTGGCTCAAGAATCTTCTGACGATGCGTGTTGTGTTCAGGATCACGATCTTCTGCAGGAGTTGAAAAAGTTTTTGTGTAACCCAAAGATCTCGAGACTTATGTGGAGGTCAATGGGTATAATCCTTGTAGATGACAATATAAATGGCTCTCTTTCAATTCCCCACATTTTCTTGATTTCATCTGCCATGTCTGTGTACTTCCTTTTCTTCTCTGCAATGGTGTTAAGTAGGTTCCATCACCTACGGTGTTCGGTATTGCCACGGCTATGATCAATGCCTCCTTATTTCGTTTATCTCGTACTACGAGGTCAGGTTTATTGTAGGGAATACTTCTGTCAGTTATTATTGATCGGTCGTAATAGGTGGTGTACTGGAGCGTTTCAGTGACAGCTGGCGAGTCGAACTTGTAGTAGGAGGTTCTGGCAGCTTGGTGTAATAGCTTTAGCCTGAAGCACAGTTCTTGATATATTATAGCAGCTACTTGGTTGTGGCGGTGTAGATGGTCGTTTAGGCAGGCACTTTTGTGTAGGGGTGAGGTTCATTTTCTTTTGTGGAAATATGCTTTCAAGAGTCTGACTTGCCCATTATGGAGGTTTTTAATGTCAATGGGGCCTCTGCCTCCCCCCTCTCGGTATTGTGAGTCCTAGAGTGCTTGCTTTCATGTGATGTTTTCTGTATTTTGTCAGAACTTTTCTAGTCTCTCTCATGATATTGTCAAGATCCGTATCTGTCCATGTTATTACTCCGAATGAGTATGTTAATACCGGTATCGACAGAGTGTTAATTTATCTGAATAGGTGTTTGCTATTGATTGCTGTTGCAGACTCTCTTTAATCTGGATATATATTCTTTCGAAGGGTATTCATTTCATAAATTAAAAATCAATTTGAATGTGAGTCAATACTTATCAAATTTAAAAAAAAGGATCAAATAAAAATAATTGAACGAGAATTCCAACATTTGATACATATTACTTATATACTTATGTGATTTCTTGTGATGAGTAAAATTTCCCTGCACCTCATTCACTATATATTTTTTCCAGAGAAATGTACCTTCAGTTCAGCCTTTGTTTCAATAAAATAAATTCCTCTTATCTACCTCACATTGAGGAAGGAATATCTGCTGTTGCAGTTAATTTTTCTCAAGTATTTCATCAAAGTAACCATCCCACGAAGGTCTTTCCAATAATATGATAATTTAAAATATAGTAAGACCTAAAAGTATAAGATTTATTATAATCATGAAGTAACTCAGAAAGATGAATTAGCTGACGGGAATGTCGCATAGAGTAGAAAGTTAAATGAGAATTTTGCATATTAATACTCCATTTATATGCTTGGTGTGTAAGGTTCATATCGAGTTCAACTTGTATTGAAGGTAGTTGCCAGCACGTCCTTTATTATATTGGATATTTCGGTCAGTAACACATATTGGATTTGACCCTTCCTATTCAACTTAAATCCTTTCTCTTTAATATCAACGATCGGTGGAAACTATGGTATTAATTCACATCAGATTATAAGATATTTCTATGAGAGAATTTATTTCACTGAAAGCTAGTGAAAATTTATGCAGCCAGTTCATTTTCCATTTAAACATGAGATAGTGGTTTAATTTTCTTCCTAACCTCTCACTGAAAAAAAATATATATATATATATATATATATATATATATATATATATATATATATATATATACATATATTACATATATAGTTATGTATTATATAAATTATTAATTATTATAAAAAATATATATAAATTTTTACAAGCCTTCAGTGAAATTTTTTCTCTCATGGAAATATCTTATATTCCGATGTGAATTAATACCATAGTTTCCACTGATCGGTTGATATTTAAGAAAAAGGATTTAAGTTACTGAATTGTTTCAACCGTTACTATTTGGTACTTGATCATAATTAAAACAAATTGTAGAAATTACTGTTTTACTACCAAAAAATATATATTACACATTTTCTTGTGACTCGAGTTTAGGGAAATGAACTATCCCATCATCGGACAACTGAAGATCTAACAGTGGTACAGTGGTATTTAAAGAAAAGTGATAAATATTTTGAATATTTCAACAGATTCTCGGTAACACCTAATAGTGGTACAGAGGTTTACAATCGGAACGTGATAAAAAACCGGGTTAAAAAAAGAGGGGCCTTCTAACAGATATCGGAATGTCGGCAATCGACAAAGAAGGTTGTTAAACAGATGGTACCCATTTAAATATCTCAAATAATTTTTGGGGTTACAGTACGACAGAGAAATGAATTTTTTATTTTCATTTCTCTGGTACTTTGGTAGCATAATTATCATCGGTATTATTTAACGCAAAGGACCCTACTCCAAACATACACAAATCAGGAGTTTATGAGTTATCTTGTTCTACGTGCAGTAATAAATACATAGGACAAACAGGACGTTCCTTCAAGACGAGGTTCAATGAACATAAAATGAGTTTCAGGAAAAATAGACAAAATTCTACTTTTGCCACTCATTGTCTAGAAAACGGTCATTCCTTCCTCACAATAGATAATCTTAAAATTTAACATGTAGAATCAAAAGGAAAGAAACTCGATTATCTAGAATCTGTTGAAATTTGCAAATTAGTTCACAATAACAATAATGTAAAAATAATGAATGACTGTACGGAGCTATGTAAATCGAAAATATTTGAGATATTAAAAAGGTAACATCTGTTTAAAACCTTTTTCAACGAACATTATATGAATTTAATGAAAAGTAAACAAAAATTTAACTTTTGCCACTCATTCTTTAGAAAACAGTAATTCCTTTCGACAAAAGAAAATGTTAAGAAAATTTTACATGTAGATTCAAGAAAAAAAAACTTGATTATTGAAATTTTCAAATTCGTTCACAATAAAAATAATGTAAAAAATAATTAATGACTGTACGGAGCTTTGTAAATCCAAATATTTCAGATATACAACAAAATAATGTAAAAATAATGAATGACTGTACGGAGCTATATAACCCCAAAAATTATTTGGGATATTTAAATGGGTATCATCTGTTTAACAACCTTCTTTGTCGATTGCCGACATTCCGATATCTGTTAGAAGGCCCCTCTTTTTTTTTAACCCGGTTTTTTATCACGTTCCGATTGTAAACCTCTGTACCACTATTAGGTGTTACCGAGAATCTGTTGAAATATTCAAAATATTTATCACTTTTGTTTAAATACCACTGTACCACTGTTAGGTCTTCAGTTGTATGATGATGGGATAGTTCATTTCCCAAAACTCGAGTCACAAGAAAATGTGTAATATATATTTTTTGGTAGTAAAACATAGTAATTTCTACAATTTGATTTAATTAGGATTTAAGTTGAATAGAAAGGGTTAAATCCAATATAGGTTTTTTATATGTATATTTTCTCTCTACATATACACAGAGAGAAATAATCCAATAAGGAGCTACAAAAATCTTATGAAAAATAACAACTCTAGGAGCAACGGTATAACATTCTTACAAATAAATATGCATTCTGAAACGTTTTTCAATGCACTTTTCTGCAGTAAGAAGTTATAAAATTTATTCAAAATGAGAATTCCCTAGTGGAAAGTGCTGCGACATCAAAAAAAATATACCGAATCAAGAATAAATTACGAAGAAGAAGAAGAAGAAAATCGCATAGTTCATAGTAACATGTTTTTAATATTTCTTGAATGGATTGAATGATTTTTTACACAACAGGAAAATTAGATTAAGAATCCTTTCTAGGTAGAAGTAATGGATTTGAAAAAAACTGAAATAGTTAGAGAGGACTATCAGGTCAGTATCTTCGCTCACAGTGACTGCGAATCACTAAATAAGTCTGTATAAAGGATCACTGCAAATTAAAATTTTTAGACCTTATATACTTCGATGAGTAGACAGTGCTTATATGGAAGTTGAAATTTGGATCTTACCCCTATACAGTGAATAATCTGAAATGAAATGTATTAACTTCCCAACAAATTGTCCATCCACTTATATAGGGCAAAGAGAATGGATGAATCAAATGGTGGTAAATTCCTTAGACTTGAGGAAAAACACTAGACACAGAAAACCGGTTTGCCAAAGAAAAATGGATCTAAATAAAAGAGATTTACTTGTTTTTACTCTTTTCTTGTTTTCAACCACGTGTATAACGGAGATATTCGGGAACTTGCCGACCAATTGTCTGCTTCCTATTAAAACTAACACCTAATTTAAAACTGAATAACCAAAGTATTTTGTACAGTACTAGTGGGTATTTAGTCCATTCACCACAAGGTAATGAAATAATTTTCCTTTTGAAAAGCCAAGAAGCGTAAGCTTCTCTGGAGAGTTAAAAACCAAGTGTGGTTAGAGAGTATGGAGTGAACAGCACTAATCAAGACGTTATTACACTCTTTTGGAGAGTTAAAAATCAAGTGTGGTTACAGAATATTGAGTGAAGAGCAAGAATCAAGACGGTATTTTCAGATTTGATAGTGGGTCCTCTCAAGTTGTTATCTTGAATTGGTTCTTCCATAAAGTATCAAATGAAAAATTAAAATTAATTCAACATCATTCGAAAGCCATAAACTAAACTCTTCATCTTGAAGATGAATTTCTCTCAAGTAAAGACCGAGACAATCAAAAACTCTAGATTCAGAGAATAATCTTGTTACTGTGTTGTTTGTACCCGTTGATAATGAAAAGGATTTTTTTCCTTATTGTCTTCAGACATTTCGTGTTATAAAATTTTGTATTTGATGTTAGTTCATCCTCGACTTATTCCAGAATTAATTTCTCGATTTCAATCATTTGAGTTGTCTACTCATGTGCCTTGCCCAGACTGTATTAATTTATATTCAATTCGATGTAAACTATGGCGATGTTCGACATAGCTTTCATATTGCGGTACCAAAGTTGAAGTGAAATGAGTCCTAGCAATAAATTTTGAGAACATTGAAATGGTATGAAATTACTATCTAATACCTTTGACAAATAACTGACGATATGTTTTTTTAACTTTCCATACAGATTGTTGTTTCAGAAACGTCATTACATGAATGACAAATTTTAAATTTTGTCGACTAACATATTATCATCGAAATCAAAAAATCAGCGAAGAATTTCAACGTAACAGATATATATAATCCAAATACCATATTGTATATGAACATAATTCGTTTTATTGAAACTCATCAGTAATATTCAATATAATATAAAAACATATCTCATGATATTTATTGAAGGAATTAAGTGATAATGTCATATTATTGGAATATTTTTGAGAGGCCCTTATTAAAAAGATATTAATATTAATTTTTTATGTAAAAAACCGGTCAATATTAACTGTCATGAAATTATCGAAATAAGTATATTCACTCCCTATCCGGGGTGAATACGGGTAAATTCATTGGTCATTAGAGCTACCAATTATGATGGAGATACAAGCATCGAAACATGGATGCCTGCTGTTAATTCACCAATGATCGACGATAGATATCCGAGTCGATTTGAGTTCTGAACTCTTACACAGAAGTGAGTTGCATTGTGACGATTTGAAGAATTTTCCATTAAAGCAGCTCATAATCCTCATTTAATTGTGTAATATATCTGCCGATAATTCAATTCATTTTTGTACAAGTTCTCAAAAGGGTACGGAATAACGAGTTGAAGTA
Source organism: Megalocaria dilatata (assembly GCA_034642435.1). NCBI lineage: Eukaryota > Metazoa > Arthropoda > Insecta > Coleoptera > Coccinellidae > Megalocaria > Megalocaria dilatata. Next base: position 65,340,367 of record CM067854.1, read on the forward strand.
TTTAAAACAAATTGTATAGATTACTATGTTTTACTACCAAGAAATTGATATTTTACCCATTTAATTGAGACTCGAGTTTCGGGAATTAACTATCCCATCCTCAGACAACTGAAGACTCAACAAGCAGAATAGGGTATTTATTTAATTCAATCAATGTGATTCAAGCATTTTTCTGAATCCAGGTATTGACCAAGAAATGTATCATGCAGTGAATCATAACATCTTAGCGCAAAAATTGGAGAGATATGGTATAAGTGGCATAACGTGAAAATTATTTTGATCATACTCAAGAATTCAGAGGGCAACTGAAAAAGGAAAGAATGGCAAGCAAATAATATCAAATGACTTGCATGTAGATAGAGGAGGGGTTCCCCAAGGATCAATATTAGGTCCCCTACTTTATGTAATCTACACAAATGATTGGATTAAAGTAACATCAATATATATATAGCATACTGTAATGTATGCCGATGACGCATCAATAATCTGCGTTGGTTCCACTCCAGATGAGTGCAAAGCCGCAGTTGAAAAAGATTTGGAAAACCTCGAAACATGGTTCGAGAAAAATAATCTCACAATGAACATTACCAAGAGCAAACTGATAGTATTTCGAGAAAAGAATCAACATGCCATCAACTTAATTTATCATGGTGAGAACATAAGAGCTGAATATACCATTCTTGGGAATCCATTTAGATCGTGATTTGAATTGTGTATAGTGTAATATTTATTTATTTATTTATTTTAATTGACAATTTATATTCGTTGGGTTTTCTTAATTCCATTTGTTATTGTATAATGAGTTTCTATTTTATAAGTCTATTAAATATGAGCAGTGCTTATAAAGACATCAATTTAATTCTTAAAGTTTCTTGAATAAATTTTTTGAAATTAAAATTGTAGAAGACAAACAGATTAAATCTGTTTTGATATTCAAATTTTGTAATAATCCTTCTATCGAGTAAAAAGCGTTTCTTATTATTTTATTTCATGGAGAACTCACAAAATCCCGATTTATGTATGTTTGGAGTTGGGTCCTGCTTTAGCATTAAATAATACGGATGATAATTTATTTTTGTTTCGAAAGCAATATCAACATGTAATTTTGAAAAACTATTGGCTACTTTTTGACTTAGGCTACCGAAGTGTGATAAAGAAATGAATTCTTTGTTTTCTTTAGTTTTTATTATGGGATAAATTTGGTTTGTAGCTATTTTAAATTGTTTCTGTCGAATTAGATTATCTAATCAATTAGGGTTGAAACCGTTGTTCGCGACTATTGATTTAATAGTTTGGACTTCAGCTCTGCCGTTATTTTTTGATAATGGTAATGCGAAAGCTCTATGGATCATCGATTGATACGCTGAATTCATATTTATGAAATGATGATTTGATTTGAACAAAGAGATGTCTGATAAAGTTTTTCTCAATAACTTTTGAATTTTAGTCGTCGGGTCAACGGGAATTTCTGCGATATCTTGATTTTTTATGAAGTCATTCATTTTCTCTATGTACTTCTATATGGGAAGGATAACTGGGGCATCTGATTTATCTGCTTTGGTGATTGTAAGATCGTCAGATTGAATTTTTTCTTTTATGGATTCAATTGTATTCAAATTATTATTCTCAGTTCAATTTCTGTTGTTTCTAGATGTTTTTGAAGTATTTGAGGTAATTTTATTCACTTCATCCGAATATTTAAGTGCAATTGTGGACTCTACAATAAGAATTCCTTTTACTTTTAATTGTTGGGGCAAATTTATGCCTTTTTTCGAGCAAGTTCAGTTCGTTATTTGAAAATTGAGTTTCTGGTATGTTAATGATGGGTTCATTTCATTTATATATTCTATTTCCTTTTCTTTTGATAGATTGGGGTTTTAAGTTTTCTTCTAATGAATTTAGTTCTTCTTTTTTTTAACTGTTTAACAGTTGTTCTGTTTGTTAAGTCTTAAGAAGGGATAGTTTATTCCCGACACTCGAGTCACAAAAAAAGTGTAAAATATCAATTCATTTGTAGTAAAATATAGTTATTTCTACAACTTGTTTTAATTATGATCAACTACCAAATAGTAACGGCTGAAACCGTTGAGTGTCTGTGTTGATGTATATATTTTTGAGGAAATCCTAATTCAATTAAATTCCACTCTATTTCTCAGTGGAATTCTATTGTATTTTTTTTAAGTCAGGAGCTAATGAAACTTGTGTTGTAAAATTAATCAGTCTTACTGAGAGAAAGGAGATCTCAGTGAACCAGTAGTTCGAGTGCAGTTTTATGAGGTTTCAGAGTACGGTTCTGATGAGAGCATGCGGACGTGATGATTTTATCAATTTTCTACCCGCTCTCACATTTCCGTTTCATCTCATTTCTCGGAAAGAATTCCAATACTCGATGCTTCGGAGCTGTCATTGGAAATAGGTACATGCAGAAATCAATCAGGAATCGCTTTTCTACATCGCGGAGTTCACCTGCATTCTATTTGAATTGTGATAAATAAATCATGTTTGAAATAAATAAGAAAGAAAATATGTCGTCTGTATATTATTGCTTACACCTTTTCGTTTGAAATTCCTGGTGTGCTATCCCCGTATTAAGTTTATATTGTTTTGCATTATGGATTGTGGAATGTTACTGCAGTTGTACAGAAACATAGACAATGGAGATCTCTGAAGTATACCCTGCATTGGAGTGAAGAATCTGGATGATGCATTATTAATTTTCATTTTTTACCTTCTGAATATGAACTTATTATATGCCTAAAATATAAAAGTGTTTCTTTTTTGAAAAATTATTCTTTTAATAGCATTTTCATACACATACTGACATATGCTTTATATGTAGATATGCATAAAGATTGTTGCTGTTTTCCTTTTGTTTAATTGTGCATTCTGTAGGTATGAAATGCATATTGTAGTGGGACGAATTGTAGCTTTCCTCTACGGAAACCAAATTATAAGTTGGGACTGGATTTTTCACACGTTTCACGACAGTCTTAGCTATTGACTAAGAGTGAACCTAAGTCGGAAAAACGTGTGAAAAAAGCGGAACATAAAAATTATACATTTTACATAGAAGTACATTCTGTCAAGAAAGTACCGGGAATTATCGATTTGAATCTGGCGGGGCAATGAGGCAGGTAAAATTTTTTTTTTCCTAGGTTGGTACCACTGTCCTTAATTACTATGCCAAGCTTGAGCGGGATCTGTCAACTAGTGTGTTTGCAACAGCTGATTAAGTCAGTCGATGTCAGAGTGCGTGCCGATTTTTACTATGGGTGATTACGTTGAGCAAAAAATTTTTTTAAAGTTTTGTGTTGCAAATGAATTTTCGTGTGCCGATGCATTGAAAATGTTGCAAAAGGCCTTTGGTGATAATGCTCTATCGAAAACTCGTGCATATCAGTGGTACAGAGCCTTCAAGGACGGTCGTGAAGTGGTCGAAGATAACGTCGATAAAATTAAGGAAAGGGTGCTGGAAAACCGTCGTACCAGCTTGGGAGAGATAGCACATGATCTTAAGATATCCCACGAGTCCGCACGTACGATTTTGATTGATATTTTGGGCATGAGAAAGGTGGCCGCACGACTCGTACCGAAAGATCTGAATTTTCTTCAAAAATGTCATCGCGAACAGGTTGCTTCAGACATGCTGGATCGCTGTAATTCCGATTCTACATTCATGGAACGCATTATAACTGGTGATGAGACCTGGGTCTACGAGTACGATATGCAAACAAGCCAGCAATCATCGGAATGGGTGGCAAAAAATGAGCCGAAACCGAAAAAACCACGCTAAAGCCGCTCGAAAATGAAGGTGATGCTCATTGTTTTCTTCGATATCCGTGGCGTGGTGCACTACGAATTCGTTCCAGAGGGTGAGACGGTAAACAAGGGGTATTACCTAGGCGTTATGAAACGTTTGCGTGAGCGTATCCGTAAGAAGCGGCCAAATTTGTGGGCGAACAACTCATGGATTTTGCATGACGATAACGCGCCTTCTCACCGAGCTACGATTGTGACTGACTTTCTCGCCAAAAACTCAACAAACGTGCTTCAACAACCACCGTATTCGCCGGATTTGGCTCCCTGCGACTTTTTCCTCTTCCCAAAACTAAAATTGCCCCTTCGTGGCACCCGTTTTGAGTCGATTGAAGCCTTAAAACAAAATTCGGCGCGAGAGCTAAAGTCCATCCCGGAAAGCGCCTATAAAAAATGTTTCGATAATTGGAAGTGCCGTTGGCATAGATGTATTGGAGCAAATGGTGCCTATTTTGAAGGCGACCCAATAAATTTTGACGATTAAATGTAAAAATGTTGTTTTAATTGAAAATTCCCGGTACTTTCTTGACAGAGTAGTAAGTAGACAGAACGTTCTATAAAAAAGAGGTAGAAGAACACAAAAAAAGTATATTGCATAATGAAATAATATCTGGTTTTTCGGAAAATTGTATAGATAAAAGCCATTTTATAGATTTCAGCAGAACTCAGATTTTACACGTAGGTAATAGAAGCAGAAGAATGAACCATTTAGAAAAATTGGGAATTTGTTTAGCACACGGAAAGAAGCTTCCGATAAAAAATGAACGACTTGAATTTAATTTATCACCATTGCTTTTATCTGTAAAAGATTATGGGCCGAACCAACATCTTATTTTTAAAAACATGAATGGAGTATGCGGTTGGCACTAGGTAAAACATTATAACAATTTTATTCAAAATAATTCACAAAGTTTTTATGTTTCACAATTTATTCACAATCCTGACACCTGTTTCGGTCTCTCGACCATCTTCAAATGTTTCTTTTTGTATTCCTCTGAAGACGATCCAAAAACCGCAACAGGTGTCAGGATTCTGAGTAAATTATGGAACATAAAAACTGTGTGAATTATTTTAAATAAAAAACATTATTTTTACACTCTTCAAAATTATACCTGTTATCTACCATACTATAAATAATAGGATTTTAAGTTCTGTTCTTTTCAGTTTGAAAATGGGCTAAAAGCCCGAAACATATATGTCAACAGACATGAAATAAACAATTTATTATAACTAATTTCGATCACAATTTTTATATTATTTCACACTGAACATACTATGCAATGATCAAAAATGAATAAGTAAATATATTATTATATTAATATATCAATAAATAAAAATAAAAACTAATTCAACAATACTTTTTATCATTTTGAAGCTAAATTGTAAAATCTAAAAAATTTTTACAAAATTTTCGAACTCTTCTTTATTTTTTTTTATTACTGTAACTTTGTTGTAACACGTGTAATGATAACCAACTCAATCCGACGATTCTTTGCTTAATTGAATATCTCCATACTTAAAGCTTTGTTTTTTACTGAAAGCCAATTTTAAATGGCATGTTTTAAATGAATGTTCATTAAAGTCAACAATTTATTTTATCTGACCACACAAAAAACACTTTTTACTCATTTTCAAAATCACAATTATTATTATTTAGCACGTGTTGTCACTAATAATTTTCGACTATACACAAGCATGCGCACTCGGATACATTCAGCGGTCAGGTAGCGTGCAGCTGTTATGTTGTGTCCTGTTCTACCACACGGACCTCGGACCCTCTACTTTCTCTCTCGCACCTATCAAGTGGCTAAAACTTTAAAAGTTTTTAGCTTGGCAATAGTTCTTTAATTTAAATACGATTTTTTGCAGGCAAGTATATGTGACTGATTTTGTAATAAAATAATCTAAAATTTGATATAACTTTCGATTACTCAGCAGATCTATGGAGTCACCTATATTGACTTACCTATTAACATCTGCTTGCCAGGTAGCCATACGCAGAAATGAGTAGGCAAGCCTACCTAGGCATATTTTGTGTGTTAAAAACTATCCGTAAAATAAAATTCATTTGGTTATCAATAGAATGAAAGTGATGAAAAAAATCGATAAAAGTTAATTCAATTAAAAATAGCCTTGAGCACTTTTGGCTAGGCAAGTAATTATAGGTATATTTGTTCATAAAATATATTTGATAAAAAATACGTCTCATCTGGTTATCAGATCGGTGAAGGTCGATCTCCCAAGGTCTCCTCTACTATATCATCAATAGTAGGCCAAAATTGAGTTGCTAACATCTCTGGAGAGCGCAATCCATTGGCCGTAACATTATTTCCAGCCGAATTTTCGAATGAAAACAGCCCAATCACGCCTCCAGGCCACATAGCGCATCCTACAGTGAAACGTGAAGCCTGTAAAAGCTTCTCAATAATCTGTCTTGGATTTTCAAAAGACCAAATGTGACAATTTTGCTCGTTGAAGTAGCCTGACAAATGAAAATGGGCTTCGTTTGGCGAAAAGATTTTTTCAGAAAAACCAACGGGCTGTTCTTGCATGAATTGAGCGTGAATGATCGGTCAGCTTCAACTATTGCACCAGTTGCACCTCGTAAGGTTTTAAAGACAAAACCAAACGCAGAATTTGTCATGTGGTTGTTGTGGATAACCTCAATTGTTAAGAAAGTCCAGGAATGGACTAATTCAGATCTTCTTGAACACTGTGTCTCAAGGGATATTTTCTAGTACGAGAGCCCACGACCAAAACCATGTCTCATAGCAATACGGCAAAAACCCTATAAAATCATTAGATTGTATGATTCTGAACCCGACTAGGTGTGTAGTAACGGTCGAAAGTGTAGCAACTGCGTGGGAGGCCATTTCTGCTGTGTCAAAAAAAAGGCAGTCGGTATTATAGCAATACGTCTGATAGTGAAAATGTACACATATTCTATAATTGTATTACGAAAAAGTTTGTTTTCAGACATTTTGTGCGTAGCACATAGCCTGAGCGCATTTTTGAAAATGTCAACAAATTTAGCCGACCTGTATCATAGCAATACGGATAATTTTTTTTTAATTTTTCGTATTGCTGCCATGATTACCAAAAATCTGTTTTCAGACACTTTAAGTGTAGCATATACTCCCAAAAACGAAAATAACGTTTTGGAGTCGCCTGGCCGACGCCTCTGTTAAATGTTTTTTTTAAATTTACAGCCTTGTCTATTATATGTACTTTGACAGATGACAGATGTCATTACTTATTTCTTTTGTAAAAGTTCGATTCCGAATCCGACAGCGATTGAATACGAGAATATTTTGTAACTTTGAATAAACCGTTTTTTTTTCAACTTCATCCCAGTTTCCTTTTGTGCGATTTATTTCAGTCCTTCACCTTCAATGTTACGGTTTCGGGTAAATTCTTTGTTAATTATCATGTCATAAATTCAGGGTCGCAACGTATTCATTGGTTTGTAACAGAGAATTCAAGATGCCTCAATACGATTTTTAAATGATATCTAAGTATCGAAAAGTTGTCTGATAGAGAAGATGCTCCACTTAATTTGTCTGATATAAATTTTTTGCACATGTGGACAACTTATTTTATCATGTCCAACAATTTTCAGACATATTGCTATAATACCGATCGGTCAAATTTGTTAACATTTTCAAAACGGTCTCAAAATTTAATGCGTTCACATTTCCGTCTGAAAATTGTTTTGTTCGCATCAAATAACCAAAATTTACTAATAAAAAAGATTTTCAGACGTATTGCTATGAGACATTTTTTTTTGTCTCATTTTTAATTTTTTTAAGTTATTTTACGGGTTTGCGCTACACCACTAACGTCTGAAAAATATGTTTCCGGTATCTCAGAACTATCATTCAACTACAGTCTGCAAATCAGACATATTGCTATGATGCAGTTCGGTAAAATTCTTTGACAATTCTGAAAATTCGGTCGGATCAAACGCTATGCGGAAAATGTCTGATATTGGTATTTTCGAGTTCAGGATAATCGTATCTATCGATTTGATGCGGTTTTGGCTGTATTGCTATGAGACAAAAATTTTGGTCGTGGGCTCTCGTACTATTCAGAACGATTCGGTCGAACACGTGTTGGTGTTGGCAAATTATTTACCGAGCCTGTCGACTCAAATTCAATGACCAAATTCTCAATAATAGTCTCAGAAGTATGATTATGTTGACCGAAAATATCCACAATTTCACGAAATGGAACTTTTACAGAACGACCATTGAATTTTTATTATTTTGATGTGATTTTTGAGTGAAATTCATAGTAACAATTTCCCAAGCTCCTACGATAGATATGTCAGAAAACAAAGTGTCAACACTGTCATGTAGTTACGGTGTGACCATATGGAAAAACAAAGGTCTTGTTGAAAACCCCTTTAAAAATAAAAACTGGTGAAACTGGCTACGAAGTTTTTGAAACGTATTATTTACGACTTTAATTGGAAACCTTTAAAAATCAAATAAATTCCAAAGGATAAATTGACGATCGAATTCTATCTGAATATGAGGATGAAATGAACACATAACTACAGTAATGATGTTGGAAGTTCCCTGAGTCACCATTGCGCAAAAGATGACTCTATGACAATATGAACAACACAAATGGAGCAGTAACTTCAATTGACTTCAGTAACTTTCATACTTCGAACGCCTCGAAGGCAAACCGATCGGAACAAATTCAACCCGCAGAAAAGAGATCAAAAAGTCGGTACGTCGTTCCGATTCCCTAATCCCGGCCCCTGTAGACGTTGAAACTGGGACGGCGCGACGGCGTCAGCGGGAGAAAATGAGGAATGGGAAAACTTAGGTTTTTCATCCGTCGACGACGTCAGTCGTTAGAGTCATTGATGTTGCCCAAACGCAAGAGAACATCTGCCGGCAGATGGGAGATGAGAGCAACCGCAATCTCGGAATGGGCCAGATGCTGATGGCATCGCCATCACATTCCGTCTCAGCGCTGTGGGCTAGACGAACAACCAGGGCTGCCTGCGATAAATTTAATTCGCAGAATTTCCCCTGAGCGAATTATGCCAACTTGGGGTTGTGCAATATCTCCGAGGCAATTCCCCACTTATTCGTTGGAACGTCTAATTTTTTTACGGGAGTTAAATTAAACAATCGCACACTGTGATTGCTGTGGGGGAACTGAGGACTCGTTTAAAAATTACCATTGGTATGAAAATGCTTTCTAGGTATTCCAAAACTACCGTTGATTATCAATTTCCCTCAATTTGTTTGATTTCTTTTCAACGTAATGTGTATTATTTTAGCATCCCAATAAAATTCGTTGATAAATAGCACATAATATTTCATTAAGAAGAATATAATCTCTCAGCACATGTTAATTGAAAAAGGATGCGTACCAAGGAATTGACTGTTTCCTTTGAAAGTACAGATGTAACGCTTCTGGCAGAGAACAGAATAATCATTCCGAGTGAAAGAGAGATCAATTTCTCCTTCTAGTTATTACTGCCTCCTGAATATTATTTTTTAGTTTGCCTCCATTTTTATAATTGTTACAAGAATATTTACGTTTATTTTTTTGACACTGTCAATTTACCATGAAAGCCCCCGTGCAACATGAATAATAAGAACATTGCAAACTGCACCATTTGTTGAAGTTGAATTCCGAATTAATCAAGGGCATTTGAGAAAATTCAGTATGTAATACAGAAGTAATTGGAATTTGCCTGTAAAGAAACAAATTGAACAGTGTCAACTATAAACATACTTTGAAGAGATACTTGCTTTAATCTATTGCATTCAATGTGACTTAATAAGGCAGAAAATGCAGTTCTGACTAAAGTTAACACAGCCCCCAAACTTAATTTTCACACAAAAAGGAATTTTCACAAATGCTTCCGGTAATTACAAAACCTACTTCTTAAGGTGAAATACAAAGTTGGGTGGAATTTATTTCATTGTACAGATCGTTAGCACACAATATATCTCAGATTGATATTATACAGAATTTCCAATATTTTAGAGCCGCTTTGGAAGGTGGTTGATAATTAAAAGATTGTTTACGACATATGAATTCAATGTTACCAGAATACAAAATGATTGGCTACAGTACATTTCTTAAAATTTTCATAATTCAAGGCTGTTTTTATGCATTGTTGACGTCTAATCAGAAAATCTAATAATGTCGTGAAACTTCAATAACCGCTAGAAAGTCCTATTCTAATACTAAATTTATATTCGAGAAAGTCTCCATGGAAAGTATACGTAATAATAAACAATTGATTTAATTCGTAACTTGACAAGTTCGTATACAACTTTCTGAGGCCTCAGAAATGCTTTCTACAAGATTAAACAAATGTTTTACTGATTAGTTCAGGATCAGGCTTGCCATTTTCAGCTTTCTCAAACAGTTTTTGTCTGTTTACTGTAAAATAATTGGCATTTGAAGTTTTGAAAATGGGTTGAAACCCGAAACATATATGTCAACAACATAAATTAAACTTTAGTGAAACTTAAGCCAAGTGTATTTGTTTACCTTATTAATAAGAAACGATTGTGTTCTAAATCTGTGTGCTACAAATACAAAACTAATAAACACCACACCTGTTGAATATGTGTGTTTCATCTGGAAAGTCACCACTACTTCCAGCTACATTAAGTTTCTGTGTTTGTTGATGAAGGCGATAAATCTCCACAAACTTAATGCGACTTATGATATCAGATTTCTGATATAACAAAATCAAGTGCTTCCTTCTTTGTTTAAATTTGATGTCAACTTCATGTTCTATTTCAGGCTAAGGGCAACATAGCTTGGCAAAATTCGGTTTTGTAGACGTTTCTTGGTTTTCCAGATATTCTCCTGAAAAGATTGAGGCTTAGGCTATTATTTCATCCGAGACTTCGTCGCATAATCTGCCTTTTTTCAGGGTGCCTGCAGAAATTTGATCGAAATTTCGTTATAACTCTGATATTTGTAGATAAACATTTTGATCAACGTTTCCTGGTAATCCCACAGCAATTTATTATGTCGTTGGTTGGGTGTTGGTTGGTTCCATATCCTCCTCATAATTCGAAATATCTTTCAGATACTTGCACGTTCATTGTGATGTAGGAAAAACTTTATTAATGTTTTGGGAGTAAGACGAAATTACTCAATCGACTCCTGAATATTCCTTTGATGTCTTGGAAAATGATATTGTTAAAACTCATTCACGTGATAAAAATTGGTATTACATTGAGGCTCCTCCTTTCAACCAAATGCATCTACATTGGAATTGAATGCTTCCAAGTCTTCATAAGCTGATTCCCGCATTGAAAAACGATATAAGTGATATGAATAATATCGAATCTTGTCAGAATTTCATGATAGAATATTTAAACTTGGGCTTTGTGTCTTCCACTTACTCAGTCTCTTCTTATATGATTTCTCATCATGTTGTTCGGAAGGAATCCAATTCGTGCACTCTTCCTAAAGAATGCAATATGCTGTATATTGTTCCAGTCATGTAATACCTGGTATTGGTATAGTCAAAACTATAAGTTCCACTATTTATCACTGTGTCAATTATTGCTAAATATTTTCTTTACTATTCGGTTTCTTCTTGTTCTTTTCCGTTTTTGGTACAATTTTTTTTTATGAATTAGTTGGACGAAATGTTTAGGCCGATCAGTTCACTTCAATTCTTTTGATCTTACTTGAATGGAATCTGTAATGTTTACAGAATCTCAAAAAATTCACTTGAAGGGGGCATATGGTGTATCATTTTGAAGGATATGATCTCTCTGCACATGTACAGTATATTGAAAAAATAAGTGTAAAACAGTATTGATTTTCCCGCTTCCGATACAGAATAGATTTATAATTCCGAATGAAAGAGAGAACTAAGTTTCCGTCCAGTTATAGCTGATATTTTATTCGCTCAAAAAGAATATAAGATTATGTTATGTAACGAACATGAAATGAGGCACATTTTGCACGAGTTTCAAAATTTGCGACACGAGCCGAAAGCAAGCAATTCAAACGAGTGATAAATTGCTATTTTGTTTTAGGTACATAATTCACACTCTCGATATGAACATTTTTCGATATTGTCCTAGAAAAATGTGTTTCAGTCAAATCTGTTTCACCTGAGAGAAGAGCAGCATATAATTTAATGTTGTTCACATACCACTTCAGAATATAACGTGATTCATTCATGATTGAAAAATAAATGGAGCATTTTAATAGTTTTGGACTAGTTCTCCTGAATTTCACTCAGAGTATTCCATAAAAAAGATGTTTTGAGGTTGTCTGACTATGATTTTCAATTTTGTTTTTCTAGTTTAAAATGTTTCATTTATTTCTCAGGGAAGAATCGACATTAATGAATTCTGAAGTCAGTTGAAATTTACTTACTCATCACATAGAACTTTGAATAAAAAGTTTTTAAATTAATTGAAGTGAATTCCAGATTATTCCAAGAATTATTTATGTAATCTTCAATAATAAGTCCGAGCATATTGTGACAAATCTTGATCATCATTTCTATGGCTTTTATTTATGTAATCATTTATTGAGAAATTTTTATTTCAACAATAACCGGATCAAATTATTCACCGTTTTTCTTGTCGAGTTCATTGTTTTGCATGATTGTTGTCGAGTTCGAACTATACACAATCCGGAGGTAACTCTGAATGATAATTCTAATTGGCAAGATAAACCATGTGCTTGGTTGAATTGGAATTGACTGACGATTTTTCTAGTTGCCTCCTTTCATTTTACACAATCTTGTTATTAATGCTTTTCGAATTTATAGACGCACATAATGCTTCTCTCTTGAAATGCCCTTTCTTTGCTTCTGGAAAATACACTCGTATGTTTTGTTTGTTTCAGATACCACTTTTATCTGCAATTATTAACTTCAATATTCTTCGGAACACTTGTCAATTGTTCCCTCAAAATTAATATTTTGTATTTTATTCGAATCCTTATACCTTAATTCTGCTACAGTTTTTAAATTTATATTCTTCCTAATTATAGATTGTAGAGAATTTCACGTCTCAATAAGAGTAGAATTTCATGATAAACAAATTCATTTTCCGATATCGGTTTTTCTCTCATTGTTCAGTTAAAATTAGTTTATGTAAATATTCTCGAATCAAATCAAAATTTTCTGTCCAGAATATGAATCTAGTCTTTCTTAGAACAATTTCGTATGATGTTTGCTCTCTTTTCTGCATTTCAACCAAATTCTCAACATTCTATGAATCTTCTTTGAAGTGAGTTTATACTTGATCGTATATATTGTATTATGTATTTCTCAATCTCAATTTTCTCTCATGAAAATTCCTAGGTGTATGGGTCCTGTGTCTTTATTTTAAAGATATTATGTGTCATTTATTTGATATTGATCTTGCTTACTTTTCAAACATTTCATAAATTAAATTAAGATACGATTCAGCATACTTTCAACAGATAACAGCTGTCTATATTGAATTCAATGAAAATATGGCAACTTATGAAATTATCAATATCTTGTAACGTTCCTAATTAAATCGGTTGAATGCATAAAATAATATGTAAATAAGGTTTTTCTGATTTTCACAATTTTTATTGTTATGTTTACAACAATTGTTTCACTATCACAGTAGCATCATCAGGCAGGTTTACATTTTGAATAACTGAACTTGTTGCCGAAATCCGTTGCTATTTATATCACAATAAGTAAAATAAATTTTTATGGAGCACTAAAACCCAAAAAAGGTCTCTGTAAATTCCAGCTTATCTGATTATATTTAACAGAGGCGAAAATCTAATTGTTCGTTTAGTAATATTTCAATTTAATGGTGTTTATTTATCTCTAGAGATCATAACAGGTTTAAGGCATAACTTTTACATTCTATATGTAAAATTTCAAAATTATGGTTGAAAGTATGTCCTTTTTCTAATAAATGGTTAGAATATGTGAAATTACATTCATTATTGAGGAAACTCTTCAAATGTTCACAAACTCTATGGCGGAAAGTTCTTCCAGTCTGTCCTATGTAAACTTAAGGGTCATCACTGCAGGTTAACTTAAAAACCCCCGATTGATCATCTTTATGTGTGCAGTCTTTATTATTTTTAATGAATTTATTCAAGTTTGAATAGGTTTCAAATGAAGCTCTTAAATTATATTTATTTTTGAGGTATGTAGCAATTTTCGCAGAAAAACTTTCAGTGTATTTTAAGGAAATGTATTTAAAATTTTCTTTTATATTAGAATACACCATATTTGAAGCTATTTTATTATTTTTATCCAGCAACAATTTGTTTATCCACGTAGGATCATAGTCATTATTAATAGCTATTTGTTTAATTATTGAAAGAAGTGCAATATACTCTTTTCGGTTCATGGGAATATTAACTAAACTATGAATAATACAATTGAGTGCTGATAATTTTTAATTTAAAGAGAGGTTCGATTTATTGTGTATAAAAGAATCCGTATAGGTTGGTTTGTGAAATATTAAAAAATCATGTGAATTATTTATTCGAGTAAAAGTTGAATCAAGAAAATTAATAAAATTATTACATTCTGTTTCCATAATGAATGATATTGAAGGATGTATTTAATTGATAAATAAAAATAATTTTTTTTAAAGTCTATCTGTACCTGTGAAGCAACAGAAAATATCGTCTACATATCTATACGAATATAAAAAAAAATTTCTTAAGGGAACTTTGGTGAATTTACGTTTCAATATTTTCCATAAATATTTCTGCAAATAGGGGACTTAAGGGTTTCCCATAACGAAACCGTTTTCAGATTTATAAATTTTATTTTCAAATTGAAAATAATTTTGTTTAGTGCAATTATCTATCATTCCAAAATATCTTCTTTGATTATTGTATTACATCTGTTGTTCATCAATAGATTTTCTGATAGTTCAATTGTTTCGTTTGGTGGGATACTTCGAAATATATTTTGGACGTCGAATGAAATTAATTTAGCATTATGTGGTGAGTGGATATTCTTTATTTCATTTATTATCTGCAGTGAATTTTTTATTGATTATTTAGCTTGAATTTCAGTTTCATTTAAAATAATATGAATAAGTTCTTTAGAAAGTTAAAATGAAGGTGCACTAACGAACGAAACAACCGGTCTAATAGAATAATCTTCCTTGTGTAATTTAGTCCTTTTGGAAGGTTGTGAATTCATTAAAATTAATTTATTTTTTGGGGTGTTCCGAAAGAGGCTGGATTCAGAGGTTATTAGGCATTTAAATTGATTTTGTAAAATTGTCGTCGGATCATGTTTGATTAATTAAAAATTATTTGATTCTAGCAAAGTAACTGATTTGCTAATATAATCATTTTTCGGTAAAGCAATAATCCAGCCTCTTTCGGAACACCCCAAAAAATAAATTGATTTTAATGAATCCACAACTTCCAAAAATGTACTCTTTGACTAAATTATACAAGCAAGATTATCCTATTAGAACAATTGTTTCGTTCGTTAGTTTTATATTCTTCTTAAATTCTGAAAACTATTAATCAGAAAATCACTGAAAATAATTTAATTTTTACCCGAGCCGATAAAGATAACACTATTATTGATTTACCGAATTCAGTTACTTTCCTAGAATAAAATAATTTTCAATTAATCAAACATGATCCGACGTCATTTTTCCAAAATCAAATTGAATCACTAATAACCCCTATATCTAGCCTCTTTCGGAACACCCCAAAAAATGAATTGATTTTAATGAATCCACAACTTCCAAAAATGTATTCTTCGACTAAATTACACAAGCAAGATCATCCTATTAGACTATTGTTTCGTTCGTTAGTTCACTTTAAACCTTCTAAAGAACTTATTCAGATTATTTTAAAAGGAACTAAATTCCACGCTAAATACTCAATAACAAATTCACTACAACTAATAAATAAAATGAAGAATATTCACTTGCCACATAATGCTAAATTCATTTCATTCGACTTCCAAAATTTATTTCCAAGAATCCCACCAAACGAAACAATCAAACAAGTAGACAATCTATTAATCAACAACAGATGTGATACAATTATCAAAGAAGACATTTTAGAAAGTCTAGATATTTGCACTTAACATTATTTTCAATTTAAAAATAAAATTCATAAATCTGAAAATGGTTTGATTATGGGAAATCCCTTAAGTCCTTTCTTAGCAGAAATATTCATGGATAATATTGAAACTAATATTCACCAAAGTCTCCTTTAGAAATGTTTTCTTATATTGGTATAGATATGTAGACGATATTTTCTGTTATTTCATAGGTACAGACCGACTTTTAAAAAAGTTCTTTTATTAATCAATGAAATACATTCTTCAATATCATTCACTATGGAAACCGAACATATTAATTCTATTAATTACTTTGATTTAACTGTTACTCGAATGAATAATTCACATGAGTTCTCAATATTTCACAAACCACCCTAGACGGATTCTGTTATACACAATAAATCAAACCACCCCTTAAATCAAAAATTATCAGCATTCAATTGTAGATTGTAGATTATAGATTAGTCAATATTCCCATGAATCGAGAAAATTATATTTCAGAACTTAACATAATTAAACAAATAGCTAATAATAATGACTATGATCCTACAAATTGCTGATGAATAAAAATAATAAAATAGCTTCTATATTCTAATATAAAAGAAAATTTTAAAAAAAAAAAAAGAAGGAACGGTTTTTTACTTGATAGAAGGATTATTACAAAATTTGAATATCAAAACAGATTTAATCTGTTAGTCTTCTACAATTTTAATTTCAAAAAATTTTTTTGAAGAAACTTTAAGAATTAAATTAATGTCTTTATAAGCACTGCTCATATTTAATAGACGTATAAAATCAAAATTCATCATACTGTATCAAATGGAATTAAGAAAAACCAACGAATATAAATTGTCAATTGATATTACAATATAAAAAAGCAAACATTTTTTGTTTCGTTCCAGGCATGCGTACTGAACTCTTCAGACAAACGTACGAAGCCCTGTTTGTTTTAATGCATTTCCTTAAAATACTCTAAAAGTATTTCTGAGAAAATTGCTACATACCTCAAAAATAAATATGATTTAAGAACTTCATTTTAAGCGTGTTCAAACTTGAGTAAATTCAATCAAAATAATGAAGACTGTACACATAAAGATGATAAATCGGGTGTTCATAAGTTAACCTCCGGTGATTGCCCTAAAGTTTACATCGGACAGACTGGAAGAATTTTCCGACATAAAATTTGTGAACATTTGAAGAGTTTCCTCAATAAAAGTTATTCCACATATTCTAACCAATTCTTAGAAACAGGACATATTCTCTCTATAATTTTGAAATTCTACATATAGAAAGTTTAAGTTATGCCTTGAACCTGTTAGAACCCCTAGAGATAAATAAACACAATTAAATTGGAATATTACTTAACGAACAATTAGATTTAAATAAATCACCTCTGTAAAATGTATTTAGATAAGCTGGAATATACCTTTTTTGGGTTTTAGTGCTCATTAAAAATTAATTGTACTTACTGTAATATGAATAGTAACGGATTTCGGAAAGAAGCTTAGTTATTCAAAATGTAAACCTGCCTGATGATTCTACTGTGATAGCGAAACAATTGTTGTAAACATAACAATAAAAATTGTGAAAATCAGAGTAACCTTGTTTAAATATCATTTAATATGGATTTCCACCAAGTAAGGACTGATTCAATCCAATCGTTAAATGAATTTTTTCGTTTCTAATTTGGCTTTAAATTCATTTTCTTTCACAGAATTCGAGATTGAGTTTTTCTATTATAACTGCATTGAAATTTTCTTGTAATATTCAAAATTTCTTCCATTAATGCACAGTTTGCTTGAAGATGACATAAGTTTCCTTAATTAGCACCATGTCACTGCTATAGATGCATCTTTTCTTTATCTAGTGAAATAATCGTGATCAACATAATTTCTATGGACCTCAATTTGATGAATCAAAGAGTTGAAGACGTATAACTGTCTGATGTTTAGTTTTTGGGACCTTGAAAACAATAGTTCAGAACTGTAGTTTTTTCTTACATACTACTCTGTCAAGAAAGTACCGGGAATATTCAATTAAAACAACATTTTTACATTTAA
Source organism: Megalocaria dilatata (assembly GCA_034642435.1). Lineage (NCBI taxonomy): Eukaryota > Metazoa > Arthropoda > Insecta > Coleoptera > Coccinellidae > Megalocaria > Megalocaria dilatata. The sequence goes on from CM067854.1 coordinate 65,358,304, forward strand.
TCGTCAAAATTTATTGGGTCGCCTTCAAAATAGGCTCCATTTGCTCCAATACATCTATGCCAACGGCACTTCCAATTATCGAAACATTTTTTATAGGCGCTTTCCGGGATGGACTTTAGCTCTCGCGCCGAATTTTGTTTTATGGCTTCAATCGACTCAAAACGGGTGCCACGAAGGGGCAATTTAAGTTTTGGGAAGAGGAAAAAGTCGCAGGGAGCCAAATCCGGCGAATACGGTGGTTGCTGAAGCACGTTTGTTGAGTTTTTGGCGAGAAAGTCAGTCACAATCGTAGCTCGGTGAGAAGGCGCGTTATCGCTCAACGTAATCACCCATAGTAAAAATCGGCACGCACTCTGACATCGACTGACTTAATCAGCTGTTGCAAACACACTAGTTGACAGATTCCGCTCAAGATTGGTATAGTAATTAAGGACAGTGGTACCAACCTAGGAAAAAAATTTTTACCTGCCTTATTGCCCCGCCAGATTTAAATTGATAATTCCCGGTACTTTCTTGACAGAATGTATAGTAGTTTTTTCTTACATATTATATTCTCAATATAATTTTTGAAATAAACGTTTGGATTATTTGTAAGCGCTCTATGGCATTCTTATTAGAACCACCCATGTATTTAACTAATTTTTTCAATTCCAAATAGCAGAACAACCTTTTCCGGAATGTTAAGATATTCGTTTAAATGTGGAGTTTGTGACTGCTCGAATAACTCAGAAAATAATTTAGTCCTCAATTTCAAGCAGCAGATTCCAGACACATTTGAAAATTTTTGCATGAATATGAAATGAAAACACAACAAACAAAATAATATCCCGGCAACTCACTTAATTGCTGTTTCTATGTCAACCATTGCAACCGTTGTTTATTATGGAGAAGAGCGAGATACGGGACATGAGACATGAAAAATGGACGATGCAGTTATGAGATGCCGCAACGAAAATATTTGGGATGATAAACTTTCGAATGAGCATAAAGTTTTACGGTTCTTTTTGGCGATAAACACGTAATGGTTGTAAAGCGAAATTCCTCCATATTGTAGTTCATAAAAGTCTGTGGCTTTATTTCGGGAACATGGGGAAACCATGTGCTCTTCCCGGATTAACAACTTGTACGGGACTGGAAAATTCCTTCGGCGCTGGAGTTCAAGAATTTATGGGACCACGTTAGGGGTCAGATTGTAACCGGGCGAATTTTCGGGTTTCTTTCGAACCTCGAGGACGAATTTTTCACATATCTGATGCTCCTCTCATGAACAAAAGGAGATATGGGAACATCTCGGACTACAGCTTAACAGAGTAGGAGTGACTTCCATTACGAATGATCTCATTTCCTACTGTGGTAAACATTCACTCAATACAGATATTTCTAATATTGGTTTAATTGAATGTCAGTTGAACCAATTCATCCATTCCTATAAATATTAAAGTGAATTGATTCTTACTAATAAAGGCTATTTAAAACCTTGAAATAATATGAATTACTATGCGATTTCTTTAATTATTTAAATATTGTAATATTAGCCTTCTTTAATTTAAAAAAATTATATTTAAAAATTATAACTTCAGGAATTAAATTAAATTAATATCATATAAGTACCACTTATATCAAACGACATATAAAATAAACATTCATTATAAGACATCCAAATGATATAACAAAATCCAATAATAAAAAATTGTTAACCAAAATTCTATTAATTAAATATTTTGAGTAGACAAAATTTTGTTTCTGCTCATCAATGTTATGAAAACACTTATATTTTAGAAATGTTCAACATAATCTTAAAAATTTCATCATAAAACCATCTTACTTAGAATATTCAATATTTTTCGATATTTTTGAATATCTAAACAGATTTAATCTGTTAGTCTTCTAGAATTTTAATTAAAAAAAAAACTTTCATTCAAAAAACTTTTAGGATTAAATTAATGTCTACAATAAGCACCGCTTATATTTAATAGAAGTATAAAATCAAAACTCAATATAATATGACAAATTGATTAAATAAACCTACAGATATAAGAAAATTAACCTATTTGAATATTTATATTAAATATTTCAAATACATTCTATTTTTGAGAAGTCCGTAAGTTGTGTTCATGTTTTTGAAAGGCAATTGGTGTTCTTAATGGTAAGATCAGAACAAAATTTTGTCTCCTTCAAATATTTATTTATTAATTTTAATGACTTTTTTTATATCTGTTGGTTCATTTATTCCCTTTGACATTATATATTGAGTTTTGGTTATATACATCTATTAAATATAAGCGGTGCTTAATGTAGACATTTATTCAATTCTAAAAGTTTTTTGGATGAAATTTTTTTTTAAATTAAAATTGTAGAAGATTAGCAGATTAAATCTGTTTTGATATTCAAATTTTGTTATATTTCTTCTATCAAGTAAAAAGCCTTTTTCTATTTTATTTTATATTATTGGATATCTAAGTTACTTTCTATAAAATCTCGAGATATGTAAAAACATTACTGAAAAACAAGTTTTAAGATAGACTTTGCTTCGTCATTACTCAAATAATTCATATTTAATAAAATATAACATCAATCAACAACAAACATTTACTCACACTTCAACAAATTAGAAAACTTCTGGTAAATGAATACTGAAAAATTTAAATGGAGTGTAATGTTGACTACAAATAAATAATTCTGTTTTTTACCCTTTAATGAATATCTTACGACATTTTTTATATCTTTCGATACATATTATTATCTCGGTAGCACTGTTACATTGTGTTTGTTATGTTGTGTTACTTTGCTAATTCAATTATTTTCTAATGGAATTGATTAAGTTTGAAAATCTAGTGAACACTTCAGAACTGGAGTCACTGTTTATTCAGTAAATCAAAAGTGATAGAAAACTAAGTATCGGTTGTTTTTTTAGAGTGACAGAACCTTCGATAGGGATAACTGTGATTTGACAGAAGGAAGAAGCCATGTTGTTTTGACATTAATTTTCAGCAAGCAGTAGAAAGACTCACGCTGAAACAAAGTTTACAAATTGTTGAAATTTATTTTCAAAATCGGTGTTCTATTCGCCAAACTTATAGAGCACTGCTATAAGTCATAGTGTTAATGATGATCCAGATTTATCTCTTCGTCGGCGTTCACAACAAATTGGACTCTGTGCATCCAACAAATGGAAAATTTTGCTCAAAGATCTTGGTCTACACACATACAAGATCCAACTGATTCAAGAACTCGCCCCCCAGGCATTAGATCTTGACGTGATGGAGGCACTCTCTTGACTAGGACCCTAGATTCGTCCCGGCGAATTGGAGGGTTAAGTCTTGGTGTCTAACGTAATGCCATTTCGCGCCAGTCACTGGACCTGTATGGTGGAAGATCTCCGAATGGGGCCCTAGTTTTACTCAGGTGAAATGGAGGGCTGAGCCGGTTGATTAACTCAGTGACAAGGGAGTCTGTCGCAGCACAGGGCTTCTCCCTTAAAACTGGCGTACTCTACCCTATCGCAGTATAAATCTCCGGATTCTGTGTAATGGCCGAGTGCGTTATGTAGCATACTGCGTTACCTCGGGGGAGTGGTCTTGCCCTCAGGTGTTACTTGTACCACCTGGCCACCCCAATTGGTGTTGGACTCGAGGGGGCAGTGGTTGAAAGTCCGCATGCTGGACTGGGGGGGTATTTCATTTATCTGTTCGCAGACCCCCATTTTGGGGATATTCTCATGAAACGACTCGGGGTTTAACGGGACTTGACGGTTCGACCGGCCTGTCCTGGCCCCTGGATCTGTGCGTAACAATTTAGGGTTTGTGGATCTCGACGAAATGGCTCCGCCATTAGTGCTTGACGCCAGGATCAATCAAATGACTTCACATGGGTTCGGTGGGTCAGGACGTATAGTCCGCTAGACGGTGCTCGTACTAGGATCAATTGTAGTCTTCAATCTTGAGTTTATCTTAGTTTATGGGACTGCGTTCGGGTGGATGGATAAGAATTCCCTCCGGCGGGTGAGTTGCGTCTCAAACACACTCGGGTACTGACCTGCTGAGCCAGTAGAGGTTGGATAGTGCTTCGCTGCTACCAGTCAGACGGTTCTGGCTTTCGAGTCGGGGCCCAAACTGGAAGCTGGTGGGTTCATCTCTTCGGAGGGGTTCTCGCCGAGCGCGATGATATGGCGTAATCCTTATCACACTTTCTACTTCTAGGGGTGGACTGTGGAGACTGCTTGGTAGTCACTTGGAAAAGAGGCCTTCCTCAAATAGCCAATAACTATTCTGGTAGAATTCACCTGATTCAAGAACTGAAGCCATTTGACCATAATGAGCGTCATTTGTTTGCTGATTGTGCCCTAGAACAGCTTGAAGTTGATCCACTTTTTCATCGGAAAATTGTGTTCAGTGATGAAGTTCATTTTTGGTTGAACGGCTATGTAAACAATCAAAATTGCCTTATATGGAACGAAAAAAATCCTCAAGAAGTTCTGCGGGTTCCATTGTATCCCGCAACATGCACTGTTTGATATGTTTTACATGCTGGAGGCATCATAGGTCTATATTTCTTCAAAAACGATGCTGAAGCTAATGTTACAGTGAATGGTGCTCGTTACAGATCGATAATCAATGATTATTTATATCAAAATTCGAATGGTATCATCCCAGAAGTGTTTTGGTTCCAATAAGATGGTTCTACACCTCATGAATAAGTGGTCCAAAATTGGTCTTGTCGAATGCGGATCCTCAGAGCTAGTCGTGGTGGACATATGCCGGAAATTATTTTTAAAACATAAATGTCAAAATTATCTTTCAAAAAAAGAATTTGGCTTCAATCTTAATTTAAATGTATTTTATTTCAATTTAAAGTTCTATCACAGTAAAAAAAAAACATCCGATAGTTTCTTATTTCATTTCATTTGTCATGGAATCTCAAAATGGTTAGATATCTGGAGAAATCTAATCAGTGATAGGCAATATGGTTTTCGCAAACACCAATCTACAAATCTACAAACTAGTGACCTCCTTATACATGTGAAAGAAAGAGCTATTGCACGCTATGGAGAAACTACTCGTAAGACAGTTGCTCTAAATACATCCAAGGCTTCAGATCGTGTCGGGCATAAGGCTCTTCTGAATAAGCCGTCTACGTATTGTTTTCTCGGGAGTCCTTTCTATTGGATGGAAATTTTTTTCACAAACAGAAACATTTATGAGGTCGTTGATGGTATCGTTTCTTGTAGTTTCAGCGTAAGCGCTGGAGGGCCCCAAGACTCAGTTTTATAGCTCACCCTCGTCCAAATAAACTATCTTCTTAGTAATAACGATAACAAAATTGTGAGGTTTGCGGACGATAGCATGCTTTCTTTTTCCAGTGATGAACCTTTATGCATCCTTGAACCTCACCTCCATAGATGTCAGCTGTTACCTGAATTTGTTGTAATTCAATGCCTCGAAGACACAAACAAAAGCATTTTCTCGAAAAACTCAGTTCGTGACTTCTGACTTCTTGGGCGAATATGTGACTGACTTTGCGAAGTCTGCTGCAAATAAGCTGGGATATTTGTTCAAGGTTATGAAATATTTCTCTGCAGATCAGGTTCTCCTATTGTATAAAGCCCAGATCATACCAGGACTATAATACTGCTATCATATTTGGAGCTCAGCACCCAAGCATTCGTTTCAACTTTTGAATTTCCACCAGAAAATATCAGTATGACTGATTGACTACCCAAATATATAATAGCCAGTTTGCAGTTAGCAAAGAGAGCTTGAAAAAAGAGGCAGTACAGCTAACTAACAATTTTCGGAAATAAAGATAAGAAGAACATATGCGAAAAGGGTTAACCATCAGTTTACAGAAATACTGAAAGAAAAATATTCGAAATAAAGATACAAATAGCCATAAAATATATTGGGGCCAATTATCGAAAATATATTACAAAGTAAAAAAATGGAGATCTTGCTACATCTGTTTGATCGTTGAGAAGAAATTTAAGGTTCTTGCAGCTCCTTATTTGTACTACTCTCAAAAGTGTAACTATGGAACTTTCAATTTCATTATGGATAATTTAACTTGATTCCGCTGGTGTTTTGACCAATAAATACCATAGGACAATCACTGCAAGTCAACTTATAGACTCTAGTTTTATGGTCTTCATTTGTTTAATCTCTGGTCATTTTTATATGAATTTCTTAATTATTAACCGATCTAAAACCCACATTCGAGCCAAATTTCATTTTGAAATATTGGCAATATTATTTGATATTCTATTCTCGTAAGAAATGAAAACGTATCTTTCAGTCAAATCTTTTGTAACAGGGGAAATTAAATTCAATGCTATTTTTTTTCGTTACTTTTTGTTGAAAATTTTGTCTTTTATAATGAAACTATGGTCATTACTGAATGCAATTTACCTAATCATATACAATTTAATAAGAAAGTTATCGCGATTCATGGGTTCGTTAACCAATCTGTGCATCATACTGTATTTTGGTGTCATTTTCTAATACTAATTAATAGAATAGTTCGATGTGTGATGAATTGTGATTTTGTATACTGAACTAAAGACATGCAAATCATATTTCCTAAAAAGTGTAAGATCAAGAAAATTCATACTAGATTTATTTTCTTTCTCGAAATTCACTGATTGGATGAATTTTATTAATGAAATCATTAACGTTAGAGATTTGTCTATCTATTCCCTTAAAGCAACAAATCATATCATCTTCATATGTAAACCAATAAAGAAAACAGTTGCTCACGGGATTGCAGTGAATTTTTCTTTCTAAGTTACTCAAGAAAATTTCTGCTAAAATTGGACTCATTTTATATACTATAATTAAACCTTCATTTAAACTATAAATAGTATGATTGAATTGAAAATGATTTTGTTAGAGACAAATTTCCAGAATATTTCAAATATCGTTCCTGGATCAATGTCATCTTTAATCAAAAGTTATTCAATAATATCTATTGTTTAAGTTTAAGAGCTTGAGAAATCAATAGTGTTATCCATATATTGTTTCTTTGGAATAGCTTTAACACTATTTCCTTAATCAGCATGTGTGAAAACTAAACCATTTATCAATATAAGAAAAAAAATTAACTCCCGCTATCTTATTGATACAAAATAGAAGGGTGACAAGAGGTGGTTTACAATAATTGAAAAATGTTGATTAGAACGGATTTGTTTAAGTCTATTTGATCATTCAATGAAATTTGTCTTTTATTAAATCTGCTAATCTCTAAAGTTTCTAATAGGTTAAGTTTATGAATTCAATTTTCAATATGACATTCGTAGATTTTCAATAACTTCTTTTGGAAAAGCTGATGTGCCGCGATTTGCCATGTACTATTTAGAGGCCACTCCACATGGAACATAACTCTTCAATGACACGGTTTGGAAATTCTCGGTCATTGTCTGATTTTAGTACAGATGGAGCATCAAAAATGCAAAATATGTCTATATGGTCCCTAGCAACCTCCCCAGTCTTTTTCGATTTTAACGCAAGTAATTGAACTAATTTTGTTGAGTGGTCTTGATATACCATGATGAATTTGTTTTCTTCATCTGCATTGGACTGCATATCAATCAGGCCCACTTGACAACGGCTGATCATCTCCGAAAACACCATTGGTTTAACCACAAGTCCTTTCTTGGCAGATTTCAGTTTCTTAAGGCAACCTTCACACAAACGAAGATATAATTTGATAAATTCTTGTGAATATTCTTGTATTTTTTTTGCAGTGACTTTCCATACGATGTTTACCACCATGTAGATTGGCCAAATGTCCATCATGCAAACTATCGAATATTTCACCGTTTGTAGCGTAATACTTGATGCTGGATTCACCGGATGCTACAAGAACAATAAGCTTTTCAACACCTCTAACAGAACATATATCAAACCGCTTCAAACGTCGATATTGTAGAGTGGTCTTGTTTTCAGCATTTTTTGCCAACTTAATTGATTGTAACATTTCTTGGTTTTGTTCATTACTAAAATAAAAACTATTTGCACCTTTCGAAGACACTAATCCATTGAAAATTTCATTGGAGCGCTGATTTAAACGCGCACGACCTTTTTCTTCGGTTGACATTTTCCTAACTGACTGCACGTGGTGAAAGATGGCTTAATAATAATTCCTACACCCAACTTTAACCAAGTGAAAATGGGTGGAACGCGGTTTACCCGGGTAAAGTCTGAAATATATATAAGGTCGATTATATTTCGGATTTTACCCACGTTTCCTAGGTATTCTGTAGATTACCCAGATAAACCTAGGTTTACTCGTCAATCTAACTTTACCCGTAACATATAAATGGAACAGACAGGTCGTTCATTCCAAACAAGGAACGGGAACATGAAAAATGTTACATTAATAAAAATCAAAATTTAACTTATGTCGACCATTTGTTAGAGACAGATCATACTTTTAATACTAACTCTGAAATATTATATATTGAAAATAATAGTCATAAACTTAATCTGTTAGAAACTTTAGAGATCAATAGATATAATGAAAGACAGATTTCATTAAATGATCAAATAGACTTAAACAGATCCACCCTACTTAACATTTTTCAATGATTGTAAGCCATCTCTTGTCTGTAGAACAGAATAGAAAACATTATCGATAACTATAACTTCGAGATGTAGATAATGTGAAATACTAGTATTTGCGATTACAAATAAATACCTGACACTTTTTTGAAACATAAGTATTTCTGATAACTAATATAAACTGACTGTTTTAAGGGAGAGAAAAAGCTTCGTTAGTCACACATAAATATGTATGTGAACCTATTTCAACTAAAGAACAGTTTCTGTTCAAAAATCGCATCATACAGACATTTTTACGAAATGAAAGCGCTCTGAACGAAACCAACGAAAATGCATGAAAAATATTTCATAATTCTAACTTTAACTCTTGCTTATGAAGAAAAACCAAATTAATTAGAAATCCCATCCCATTCCATGTCGAAGCCATAAAGTGGAGATATTAATATCAGGGTCTGGTACAGATAGTTCGCCAAGCAAATAGTTAACCCATTCGGTTGAAATATCTCTAATTAAACTAGTTGGAGGGCGGGAGTCTCATTTGATAGTGCTTGTTCCCCTCATCAAGCATCTCGTCCATGAAATAACTTCTCCAATATTCGGAAGTAGGAGAGTTCTGATGAAGCGTATTAAGTACTAGGAAAAACATAATTGTGTTTTATTACACTCAGGTTGATATTTCGTTTTTGAAATACAGTAGATTCGCGCTAGTGTGAACACAAAAAAATTTGCTTGTTCATATTTTTGAGCCGTTGACACCAGTGGAAAATGAGTAAAAGACATGAAATAAAGCTTTATAGGATTCAAAAAATTATATAAAACCAAAGCTTTAGATGCCAAACTTCAGTAAAAAAAAATAGAAATTTAAAAAAAATCTAAGACCATAACAAACCCTGAACTTTTGGAGCCATCCATCACTAGCGGTAAATTTTTCATTTCCACTTTTCAGGGTTTCATGAAGCAGAAGAGCTTTATGCATTATAATTTCTCTTGTTATAGGCAAATTTAATTCCCTCTGTTTTATAAACCATCTGTTTAATGCTTCCTCCGCTTTCGGCTTTTCAGCTTCCCTCAAAGTGCATATTTTAATTTTATTTGGTTCACAACACTTTTTTGGTCTGGCTCTTTTTAATCGGGCATATAGTTGATTTCGCAATTCCATTTTTTTTTAATCATTGTTACGCTCATGCTTTCCTGGTGTTCTTCCAAGATCTTCGATTTTTCATGTAGACTCAAACATTTCTTGTTTTAAGCCGTTTTAACTATCGGGTGTTTTTTTCAGAATGGAATAAAACATATTTAAATTAAGATTGAAGTCAATTTTTTTTATTTAAAAGATCATTTCATGACATTTATGGTTTGAAGATAATTTCCAGCATATGTCCATCACGACCAGATCTGAGGGACCGCATTCGACCAGACCAATTTTGGACCACTTTTTCGAGCAATTCAGGGCTTATTCCATCAATAATGTTGGCTTCCAAAGCGTCTATTGTTTCTGATTTATCACAATAAACCAACGACATTACATAACTCCAAAGAAAATAATCCAATGGAGTTATGTCCCATGATCTTGGAGGCCAATTAATTGGATGAAATAATGTTATCGCCAAATCTTTCTTTCAATGAATTAATTAAACAGTTAATTAACCAAACAGTTCTGGGTAGATACCATTCAAATTTTAAAACAAATAATCATTTGTCATCGATCTGTAACGAGAACCATTCGCTGTAACATTAGCTCCAGCATCGTTTTTAAAGAAATATGGACCAATAATGCCTCCAGTGTGTAAAGCACACCATACACTGCATTTTTCAGGATGCAACAGTACCTGCAGAACTTCTTGAGGATTATTTTCACTCCATATACGACAATTTTGCTTGTTTACATGGCCGTTCAACCAGAAATGAGCTTAATTTTTTTTTTATAATTTTTTTTTTAATAATAAAAGCAGTTCTACATATTCCAACCATTTGTTAGAAACAGGACATACTTTCAACCATAACTTTGAAATTCTACATATAGAAAGCAAAAGTTATGTCTTAAATCTGTTAGAATCCCTAGAGATAAATAAACATAATAAAATTGGAATATTACTTAACGAACAAATAGATTTAAATAGCTCACCTCTGTTAAATATATTCAGATAAGCTGGAATTTGCAGGGACCCTTTTTTGGGTTTTAGTGCTCAATAAAAATTTATTATACTTACTGTAATATAAATAGCCACGGATTTTGGAAACAAGCTTAGTTATTCAAAATGTGATCTTGCCTGATGATGCTACTGTGATAGCGAAACAATTGTTGTGAGTTTAACAATAAAAATTTGTGAAAATCAGAATAACCTTATTTCAAATTATTTAATATGGATTTTCACCAAGTAAGGACTGATACAATACAATATAGAAATGAGATTCATCACTAAACACAATTTTACGATAAAAAAGTGGATCAACTTCAAGCAAATCAGAAAACAAACGACGCTTATTATGGTCAAGTGGCTTCAGTTCTTGAACCAGTTGGATCTTGTATGGGTGTAGACCAAGATCTTTACGCAAAATTTTCCATGTGGTGCATGCACAGATTCCAACTTGTTGTGAACGTCGACGAATAGACAAATCTGGATCATCATTAACACTATGACTTACAGCAGCTATATTTTCTTCTGTACGTACAGTTCTTTGTCTGGTTGTTGTTGTTGCATTGAGTAGAGAAAATGTTGTCCGAAATCTATCGATAGCTCGACGAATAAGCTGCTCTGATAGACGATTATGAAAACCATAAATTTCACGTGTGCTCTATAAGTTTTGTAATTTGTAAACGTTGTTGTAGTGTGAGTCTTTCCATGATAATTTTTCAATGCTTACTGAACAGAAATGTCAAAACAACACGGCTTCTTCCTTCTGTCAGATTACAGTTATCCCTATCGAAAGTTCTATTACTCTAAAAATAAACACCCTATACATATTTCACATTAAAAGACACTTCTCGCGCTGGAAGATAACTCGTAGTGAATGAAATTTGTATCATTTAAATGGCTTTACGCATAATTTTATCAACAAGTTGAAACAGAAAATAAGTCACATCAACGAGATCAAGGATTGTTCGCACTACTGGATACACAATGAGAATTTTTTTTCACATTATTCGGTTGTACTCACAGACGTTTGTTCATAATAATGCGAATCTACATTACTTCAAAAACTGTATGCTATAAGAAATCTTCGCGTAACATCCTGAATTGTGGAAATATTCCCTAATTACGAATTCCAATAAAGGATGGGCTATCTAGAGTTTTGATATAATTGAATTAGATTTTTTGATATAATTGAATTAGATTTTAATACATTTTTGGTGAAGTCTTGAGGCCAAAATAGATTGAACGATGAAATATTGGTTTTCCCGTTCAATTATTTTATTGGATCCTTCATTTTGAGAATTGTAGATAATCTTGGTATAATGGATTTTCTTGTATCTGTATGTTTATATACATACTTATTTAGTTTTGTTTATACGTTTGTATTAATACGTTTCGTGTCGTGAAGTAAAAAAAAATTCCGAGACATTGAAGAATATTTTATATTGGTTATATATAATATTATTTTTTTATGTTGTTTGCTTAGCAGCTTGGCAGTAAATGTATTAAGGCGGTTGACAAAGAGGAATAACAAAAAGTTTTTTGGGCATTAACCTGAACTACAGAACATCAAATATTCGAATGTACAAATTGATATAAACTGAATATCAAAGAATTGAGGCGTCAATGGAAATGATCAATATCATTCTGAAGATTCTGCAATCATAATAATGAATATACTGAAAAATTTCTGTTGGGCTTTCGATTTGATGTGAAAAACTCATTGAAAATTATATAATTCAATTCTCAATACGGAGATTGAAATTACAATCGCTCTTTGAGGCATAGTTCACACGACTGCAAAGAAAGTAGAAATAGTCCATATTATACCAATAATGAAATTTCTAGACAAACAGCAAGACTTTTCGACAAAAGGGTTAATCATTCAGTTGTGATCATTCAAATTTCCATAATAGTCCGTTGGTAACAGAAAACGTGAAATGCATCACAGTGTTACCGAGTAAGTTGAAATTCTCGGATTAAATCCTTCATCAAGTATCAGAAAGTTAGTTAAAACTAACCTGCATTAATAAATACTAAGAGGAGATTGAAGATAATCCGAGATAATATTGTGAACAGATAACTGAAAAGGTTTTGAATAATCCTAAATATTGCAGGCTTGTTTCTGGAAACAGAAAACTACCACCATTCCGTCCAAACACCTTTTATTTCCTAATTTTGAGCCAAAATGGTCTTAAACGACTAGGTTGAACTCACTGATGAAGAATCTGAGGTCAAAAGGAATTATGTCCCTCCGTAAACGCGATATCTTTCGAAATTAAAGTGCTAGGCCTTGAAATTTCCTGGGAAGGTTCGGGCTCTACATATCTCGGCTAGGTTCGTCAATGGGCAAAATCGGTTCAACAATTTCGTAGTTATTCACCTGTGAAAATTTTTTCATAATTTTACCATTATTTTCGAAATTCCAGATTCGATCGATATTAAAACCGGCATTTAGAGGTATAGCCAAAACGCGCTTGTTTCTGCGGTAATATGATTAGTTCCCAAAAAAAAATGTGAGAGCATTAGCGTTGAGCGCTTACTTGAAAACGAAAACTTGCGAACGGAAAAAGTTGAAAACTCAAAACTTTCAAGGTTTGCCGTTCAAATATTTCGGTCTAAAAGTTTGATATTTTCTCCTAACTTTATTAATATTTCCCAAACTACGCGTCAGATTGATGTGAAATTTGGGCTTGAAAAGCAGAATAATAACAAACATGTTCCTGCAAAATTTAATGAGGATAGTATTGACTGGAAGATTCAAAACAAAAACAAAAATTTTATGAGCGTAGCAACGTTGAGCGTTAAAGAAACCACAGCAATATTTCCATGATCGATATTAAGTTTGGTAACTAGATGAAAAATAACGACAGAAAGGCTAATGCAAAATTAGAATCGTATAATTAGATAAAAAAAAGCATGTGAATAAAACAGCGCAAAAGCGGCAGTTGTATGATCCAGTTCAAATTCAAATATAAAATTAAAACAAGAAGGCTGAAGCCAAATTTCGTGAGGATCGTGGTTTATATGCAAAAGCTCCTGACTTTGCGTCAATGCCTTTTAGCATTTTTTATATTTTGTATGCTATGATAATTTTATCTCTATGTGAAAAATTAATATAACTGCAGCTAGCAAAGTGATTCAGTTTCTAGTAAAACAGCGAACAAACTATCAACAAAATATCATCAATAAGGAGTGTGAGCTATGGTAATAGAAAGTACTTCAAATCGAAAGAGTGTCACATACATCTATATAACAATTCTATACTCAATGAAACTACTTGAGGTTTTGTTGATCACAGGGAAAAATTGTAACTTGCGCACGTTTCGAACTTGTTGGTTTTCATCCGTGCAGTGAATGTCAGTGACTACAAATCTATCAAGTATGTATATTCGCTATACACAGAGACACTAGCGCAATCTAGAGTATGCAAACATACATATATATATAGCTCGCAAAGGTATGTCTTGTATGATATGTTTGCATACTCTAGATAGCGATAGTGTATGATTAATACACTAGTGTCTGTGTGTATAGTGAATATAGATCCTTGACAGATTTTTAGTTGCTAGCTTTCATTGCACTGATGAAAACCAACAAGTTCTAAACGTGCGCAAGTTTATAATTTTTCCCTGTGATCAACAAAACCTTATCGAGTTTGTTTGAGTATGGAATTGTTATACAGATCTATGTTACACTGCCTCGAATTGTAGGAATTTTTATTACCATAGCTCACAGTCCTCATCAATGATATTTGGTACAGATAAGCTGAATTAATTTATCTGAAAATGTATATCCAGAAAAGTTAAAAATTTGGGCATGAATTTTAGGTCAGAGCTTCATGGTCCTTATTTTTTCCTGACAATTTGATAAATCTAATCTTAATTTCCATTATCTCGTTTATCCAGGAATTGTGCATATCAAAGAAGTGTACTTCCAACAAGATGATTCTCCACAACACCAACACTTTCCGATTGATCTTTTTTTCCGAGAATTTGATTAGGAGACGCCTTATTGAATGTCCTCCAGGGTCTCTTTCAAAACCTTTTTGTGGAGTTATTTGAATAGAGTTGTGTTGAAAATAATACCGACTTCTCCACAATATTTACGTCAGACAATAATATTGTAGCGATCTTTTTCGCCCGGAATTCTACTCTGCTCTGCAACAGCTTCCCGGCTTACCATATAGAGGACGCTACCGCTTTCTGAATACCGAACTGAAGTTGCGTCGCGTCCAGCCCAGCGGGAACTATTTCTTGCCACATTCCAATGGCCAATTAAGTGACCCTATAGACGCCCACTGGAGGGAGATCGTGTAGCGATCTTCCTCGCCCAGAATTCTACTCTGCTCTGCTGCAGCCTCCCAGCGTAGCATATAAAGGACGCTACCGCTTTTTAAATACCTAGCTCACCGTCATTGCCCGCTTCAAGTAGAGCAGAGTGCAAAAGTTCGACGACCGTTCCGACGTGGAACAAGGTCACTACACAAGGTGTAGTAGGCCGGCAGCTCAGTGGTAGGGCTTAGGGCTCGTAACCGGAAGATCGCGGGTTCGAATCCTGTTCAGGTGGGAAAGGAATTCTGAAGCTGGACAGGTGTTGGCTATCATTTCACTGTTAGGTCGAAAATTAACAGTGATGTGACCTAAAGTGGGCAAGATCGCAGCAACAAAGCATAACCAGAACAAAATTGAACTCCCAACTCGCACAAGCTGAAAAACTTCTGAGAGATATTCACAGAAGATCTAGGAGTATCAGGAAAATAATAATAGGCAGACCTGTGCACCACGCCTATCTAAAGAGTTCAGATGCACAAATTCGGAACGAAACGCCGCTTTCCGAACCAAGAGGTAGAAGCTCCCTCATAAGAACCCCATTGACTTCAGAGCTTCAATATTAGCATATATTGAAATAACATCTGATATAAAACAAAATGTAAGAGAAAATGTTGCACAAAGACACTGTCACCTCCTAGAAATAAACGGTAGGCAACTTGAGTATCTCAATGGTTAAAATTTTTTCAGAAACTCGACTACTCAACACACTTTACCCATTACTGACAACGGGTTTTTTATTATTATACCGGGATTGGGGGACAAATCCTATCGGATTCAACTAAAAAACAACGTTGAATTGTATATCCAAGAAAGAAGGAAATAAACAAAAACGATAAATACTAATTCCAAGCAAAAAAAGCTTCGATTGCTGTTGTTAATTCTGTCAAACAAGTTCCTGAAAGTATTCATAACACTGTATTTACACTGAAACTGAAATAAGGATTTGTTAGAACATTCTTGAATCACCCTGCAGAAGGATAATCGTACACCCACGAATTTGCAATAAAAATATATTCTTCTAATGAAAATTTAGCTGTGTCGGAGTTTTCCGAAAAGACTCGTACTTAGGGAAATGTTCGGCTGGACTTTCTATGTGGACCTGTATACTAAAATTCACCTTTCCTGATTGGAAGCTTTTCATGTTTTTGCATTTAGGCTGGGGGACGTTTTTGTTTCATCCGAAAGCCTGTGCATTTCACAAGCACTAAACCAAAATGATCTTCATAAAACTTACTAATGATAATTTTGTAGTCACATTCAATGTTCATCCGTTCTTTTTGAGTATAACATTATATCCTCCAATAAAAACCAAGTGTTTAGAGTAGCTTCTACCTTTAATGGAGCTATAAACTTCGTGAATAATCATTATCAGTTAATGGACCATGGAAATTTCCCATGAAAATTTTTTCTCTCGATATCACTAAAAATAGATATGTATACATACTACTCTGTCAAGAAAGTACCGGGAATTTTCAATTAAAACAACATTTTTACATTTAATCGTCAAAATTTATTGGGTCACCTTCAAAATAGGCTCCATTTGCTCCAATACATCTATGCCAACGGCACTTTATAGGCGCTTTCCGGGATGGACTTTAGCTCTCGCGCCGAATTTTGTTTTATGGCTTCAATCGACTCAAAACGGGTGCCACGAAGGGGCAATTTTAGTTTTGGGAAGAGGAAAAAGTCGCAGGGAGCCAAATCCGGCGAATACGGTGGTTGCTGAAGCACGTTTGTTGAGTTTTTGGCGAGAAAGTCAGTCACAATCGTAGCTCGGTGAGAAGGCGCGTTATCGTCATGCAAAATCCATGAGTTGTTCGCCCACAAATTTGGCCGCTTCTTACGGATACGCTCACGCAAACGTTTCATAACGCCTAGGTAATACTCCTTGTTTACCGTCTGACCCTCTGGAACGAATTCGTAGTGCACCACGCCACGGATATCGAAGAAAACAATAAGCATCACCTTCATTTTCGAGCGGCTTTGGCGTGGTTTTTTCGGTTTCGGCTCATTTTTTGCCACCCATTCCGATGATTGCTGGCTTGTTTGCATATCGTACTCAAAGACCCAGGTCTCATCACCAGTTATAATGCGTTCCTTGAATGTAGAATCGGAATTACAGCGATCCAGCATGTCTGAAGCAACCTGTTCGCGATGACGTTTTTGAAGAAAATTCAGGTCTTTCGGTACGAGTCGTGCGGCCACCTTTCTCATGCCCAAAATATCAATCAAAATCGTACGTGCGGACTCGTAGGATATCTTAAGATCATGTGCTATCTCTCTCAAGCTGGTACGACGGTTTTCCAGAACCCTTTCCTCAATTTTATCGACGTTATCTTCGATCGAAGCAGGCAAGTCTTCGACCACTTCACGACCGTCCTTGAAGGCTCTGTATCACTGATATGCACGAGTTTTCGATAGAGCATTATCACCAAAGGCCTTTTGCAACATTTTCAATGCATCGGCACATGAAAATTCATTTGCAACACAAAACTTTAAACAAATTTTTTGCTCAACGTAATCACCCATAGTAAAAATCGGTGCGCACTCTGACATCGACTGACTTAATCAGCTGTTGTAAACACACTAGTTGACAGATCCCGCTTAAGCTTGACATAGTAATTAAGGACAGTGGTACCAAACTAGGAAAAACAAATTTTACCTGCCTCATTGCCCCGCCAGATTTAAATCGATAATTCCCGGTACTTTCTTAACAGGATGTATAAGGTATAAAAAAATTCATCTACACGTTCACCCACTTATTCATATCAGCAGCCTTTCTGTGCATTGCAGACCTCAATGGGCATTTGCTACTTAAGACGAATTATTTAACTGAAAGGAAATTTTTCGCAAAATTTACTGAAGTGGTCAACTTAAGAAGGATTTTCTTGTCTGAATCCACAATTGAGTTGGGCGATTGTGTTAGAGAAAAGTGATGTTATCTACACCTTTCAATATTAGATTGATAGAGAAATTAGAATTTTGGGTAGTTTGGGAGCTATACGGAAAAGACCAAAAAATTTGTGAAATCATTTCATTTTATCATATCATAATTTCAAGGCGTATGTCCCAAAAATTGCACACCAACATTTTCAGTTATTCCGTTCTATCCAATGGTTTCACAATTCTTATATTCCGACATTTTAAAGAACTATCTTGAACTTATTTTTAATTAATACCACCATGTTGTTTTCGTAACAAAATCTGAGGTCATTCTCAATTATGAGTTGTAGATTATATTCCTCTCATGATCGTTCAAGTATGTTCATAATTTGATTTAACGATATATCTGACCACTTGCAGTCGGGAGAATTCATGACAGTCTAAAACAGTTTTCTCTAATCACTGATTCAAAAACTGATCGAATCGAAAGTTAACACGTTATATTCTATTATTTGGTGTTAATTGCTCAATGAAACATTAACAGATTTTATCAAAATTGGTGTTCACACAAATGACAATTATTTTCAAGCATAAGTGAAATAGTCTAACCTTGGAATTTGAAACAATGCTTCAAATTTGGGATGGAGTACTTAGTTACTTGATGATAGTTCATTTTAATTGGAATGAACTATTAAATTACTTTGTTTTCTATCACTTTTTATAAACTGAATATACATTTACTCGAGTTTCGTAGTGTTTACTATATTTTCAAACTGAATGTAATAAATTGTATCTCAACTATTATATTACAAATATATTTGTTGAAGGCTTCGGCGAAATTTCGAAAAGTGGAGTGTGCCAAAGATCCGTCTGCTCTATTATTACTTTTATTGTCGGAACGTGCTTTTTGTGTTTAAATATTTCGATGGATTTTTTTCCTTTGAATTCCAGGTGCATTATTTCAAGAGTGTTCAATTTTGGGAACACATGATTGGTTTCGAAAAAATGTTTCGCAAAATTAGAGTTATATTTCCGGTTCCTAAGTGAAGCTTGATGTTCTTTGTACCTTTTATCGAAAGATCTTCCGACTTGTCCTATATATACACTACTGCACTGTTGACAACTTAATTAATAGACTCCAGAATTATTCAGCCGGTTGTTCTGTCTTTTACATTAAAAAACAAGTTGAAAATTTGATGTGAGGGTGTGAACGCTGTTATTATGTTAGCCTTCGAAAATATTGGAGCTCTTTTGCGAGATTGGTCTAACTAACATATTTTGGACCAATCTCGTAAAAACACGCTTGCATATTTTCAAGAACTAACAACTTTCACACCCTTGCATAAAATTCACAACCTATTTTATGATGCAAAACACAACAATAACCGGCTGAATGATTTTGAAGTCTATAAATTATGTTGTCAATAGCATATATATAGGATCTTTCCACCAAAAGTACAAAGAACATTAATCGACATTCAGGAACCGGATAAATAACTCTTATTTTGCGAAAAAAATTTCAAAACGAATCATACCTTCCCAGAATTAGAAAATTTTGGAATATTGTACCTGCAAGCAAAAGGAAAAAACTAAACATACTAAAATCCATCGAAATATTCAAACACAAAAAGCACGTTTCGGCAATAAAACTATTGAATGAGCAGATGGATCTTTGGCACACCCCACTTATCGAAGTTTTCCCGAAGCCTTCAACGAATATATGTAATAGTTGAGATACAATTTGTTTTATTCAGTTTGAAAATGTAGTAACAGTACAATATTAATTCGCAAATAAATACAATAAGATCTTCGCAATTAAGGGGTGTTTGTTTTAAAGGCACATAACTTTGGAAAGAAATATGATACAAAGGAGTTTTTACGATCCATAATATTGAATGCTTTACTTAAGAGAGAATTTTATTGCATTAATGTCTGAGTATACGTGATATATGGACGTAGAGACTGGTGCGTAGATGGTGTGATTTGGCGGTGCTATTTTCACACACTCTGCGCAAATAATCAGGCTGTATTTCGGCAATAACGCATCGAATTTTGGATTTCATAAGCTAAATCGTTGAATATTTATTGGAGTATATATGCGACTCCATATAATTGCAAAAAAATTATGTAATAGCGTTAAATGTTCAAAATGAGGCCATTCAAAAGGGATATTTGGTAAAATTAAGCATTCCTGAAATGTTTTTCCACAAAATACAACCCGATAACTAATGTGGCAGCAGCCCAGTGGAACCACATATCTACAACATTAACTATTGACGTAAACTGAATACAATTTTTAAATAAAATTGTAGATCAATCCTTCAGAGGTTTCGTGATGGTAATGATAATCATTTAATTAAT
Source organism: Megalocaria dilatata (assembly GCA_034642435.1). Lineage (NCBI taxonomy): Eukaryota > Metazoa > Arthropoda > Insecta > Coleoptera > Coccinellidae > Megalocaria > Megalocaria dilatata. The sequence goes on from CM067854.1 coordinate 65,378,569, forward strand.
GTACAAGAGTTGAATCTTGTAGTCGCACGGAAGATTTGCACTCCAAATTCTCGTTGAAGTGAAATTACCCATGTTTAATGGTGAAGCGCGGTGAATATAATAATTAAAACATATGTGTCATGATCACTGCACAATTGGTGTATGCACATTGTACGACATCTTACGGGTTGCGTTTGATCATTTAGAGTAAACGTACAACGCAAATGTTCTCGAATTAATCGCTCTGATGTACGGTTATGAGTATCAACCATAAAGCACACGAAATGTCCGATAAGTTTTTCGACATAAATTTAAATAATTTGCGAGCGTTGCTCAAGCAACGTCTACTCAAGAATACCAAATTCAATCTTATCACAAAACCATCAAAAACTGTCTAATCGTCTGTCGTGTTCAACAGTATCGACAAGAAAAACCCTTTTATGTAGCCAGCGCATTCGCCATCTAGCACACAATATTATTTGTTTAAATTGATCCAATACACGGCTGAAATATTCGCAAATACTTTTTTGATAGTTATCGGTCTGCATTTAAATTATTTCAAATATATTAATTTTGATTTCGAAATATTCAATAAAATTGCCATATTTATATTGTTTTCATTTGGAATTTTGTTGGATACAAATTCATTAATTCAAATTCTGAATTTATAATGAATCAATTCAGTTTTGTCAGCAATAGAAAAAAAATTTATAAATACTGAATAGGATAAATTCATTATTCTATTCTATGGCCAACCTAAGATCACATCAAACCTAATGTTTTTCTGTAATAAATGGTCAAAATTGTACTTATAAGATCGTTAATTCCATTTCAGATGAATTTTAGAAAAATCAGTTCAACTTTCAGTATAATTCCCACTTTTCCTTCTCCATTTATGAATTTCTGGATATCGGTTAGACTGAAAGGCTACTTATTCTTATGTAGTCTTCTGCTTTGTATCTAGATTATTTCTTTTCAACAATATTGAACAATATAATGCATTTTTTTGCTCCCACAAATCCACTTATTTCGTGAATACATTTTCTGTTATAAGATTTTTCCCAGTTCAATCCGCAAGTGTTTTCAAATGAATGTATAGAAGAGGTCCTTTTTTTTGTTTTAGTGTTAAATTTTCATTAAACGAATAATCGTCAATTTTTTCAACATTAATAAGGTTATAAATATTATCTTCATCTACACTCAATTTTAAAAATTTCAAAATGTCGTGGTTAAATCGACAATAAACAAAAGTCATATCAACAAATAAAACTCATCGGGGATTTAAACGTTGAAGCGGTGCATTTATTGCATATCAAATGTCCCTTGAGCGATCGTATATTTAGCTGTTAGGCCAAGAGGTGAATGGGGAATGGAAAGGCTATCTGTAAGCTCTGCAGAACATCAATGTTACTCAAATAAGTAAACGTACCGGCATATTGAATGAGGTACTAGTTTACTGACCTTGTACAACGGTTAAACTTATCCACACAAAGAAGGTTTCAGGTTATTTTAGAAATATTTTAACAACATCAACGCGTGTATTTTTCACTGTTTCCCAGAAAATTGGTTGATGTGGAACTCTATAGATTATGGGTAGAAACTCTGTCAGGTAACTATACTTTGAAATTACCAACCATTATTCTGATGAGAGTGCAACGTGATTTTTTTAAAATTTTTTTCATGAGATTTCGGCTGAAACTATAAGAAATATATGAAGTTTTGTTCGATAGATTTTTTTCACTCAGTATGTCACAATGCAGGTCAAAGGGAGAAGGATGGAGCCTTTCAACCATATATTTTTAGTTTTCATGAGATTTTTCGTTTCTTGAAGAAAAGAGTTCTGAGATTTGAAAAAATTATTTTTATCTGAATTTCGGACAACAAAACATAAAATACTATGTTTTGAGTCATCAAATGAAGCTCCTTCAAGGACTAATTCGCTGATTTGAAATTTTTTGGGAACATACGCCCAGAAGTTTCTGACCTCACTCCACCGATTTTACTTTTTTTGAAAAATAAATACTTCATTTATTCAATGAAGCGAATGATTTTTTTTCTATATGCGACATTTAATCTCGATTTAGATAGAATTATTCCAGTGGATTAAGCAAACGTAGTTTATTTCAAAATGAAAAGTAACCGAAAATTTTCATTTCGTATTTATTCGACTATTTTCATTAAATGATCATGAAAACTTTTTTATATTGTTTAGGAATGTACTTGAGATGCTCCTTCAAATTTACATCACAATTTCTGAATATTCTAGGAAATATTATATTTTCGTAATTTTTTGTGATTTTATCGAATTATGTTTTCATGTTCATTATGATTATGTTCATCTGCATATACAATTGCGATTTATCAAGTGAAAAGAGTAAGTTAAAACAAATGCAATTATTGATATTTAGGTTTTAACTGGAAGAAAAGTTATCTCGAATAAAAAATAAAAAATGGAAATATTTAATTTTCTGATATTTTCGAATTATGCCATATTTGTTTCGTCATACTTCAGAACGAGGATATTACTACTTATCATACAATGTAAAAAATGTTCTTGAATAACTAAACATATGCACACAATGTAGGAAGGTGAGAGTTATTTAAAATTATTTGGGAATTCTTTGAACAGATTGAGTTATAAGGATATGTTCTGTTTTTTATTTTATCTATGAAATAGAAAAAAAGCCTTTTTACTCGATAGAAGTGATATAACAAATTTTTAATATCAAAACAGATTTAATTGAATATTTCAAATAAATTATATTTTTTGAGAAGTCCTCAAATTGTGTTTTAGGTTTTTGAAAAGGAATTGGTGTTCATCATGGTAAGATCAGAAACAAAATTTTGTCTCCTTCAAATATTTGTTTATTAATTCTAATTGGCAATTTATATTTGTTGGTTTATTTATTCCATTTGATATTGTATATCGAGTTTTGATTGTATACGTCTATTAAATATGAGCGGTGCTTATAAAACATTAATTTAATTCTAAAAGTTTTTTTAATAAAATTAATTTTAAATTAATATTGTAGAAGACTGACAGATTAAATCTGCTTTGATATTCAAATTTTATTCTATCTGTTGATACTAATTGACAGATATTATCAGGATAATCATAGATTTTCTGTGCAGAGTTTTAGTGTATCTGTGCAAGTGAGTTGTGTTCTGACTAGGCTTTGTATCTCTATCTTTACGCAACTTTAGCACTCATCAAATGTTTCTTATGATATATTGATTAATCGATGGAACATAAAAGCTGATGATTTCTGAAAATGTAAAAGATTTGGAATTAAGCGCATTAAAAAGCTTGTGGCAGACATATAGGAGAAGTCGACGAGATGCAGACCAATCATCACAACTAATACAATTCTGTATCCTCAGAAATTTCATTAGCAAAGCCAAGCTTCGAGAAATATCTCTGTTTGTCTGGAAATAGGAAGAAGTTTTTCAAATATTCACGTTCCACACTTAACACCAAGGTAGGCGTTCCAAAGATACGATACCGCCATGGAAATATCTACCAGAGTAACGAAAAGGTGTCGTAATGTTTTCGCTGACATTTTTAGTAAATCCTTCTCCTCCGAAAATGTTGGACCTCCCCCGGAAATTCTCTCTGAACGATGCCAAGCTAGACTGGATAATGTGACATTTCCGGTAGAGACAGTTAAAAAACACATTAAATTTTTATCGTCTCCTGGAGTAGATAATCTGAGCCCACTTGTCCTCAGGCAATGTTAAGCAGTCCTTATGGTCCCCTTAGCGACCATAATGGAGGAATCATTGGGGACTCAAAATCTGCCAACTGACTGGATTATACCCCACGAGTTACATCTATTTAGAAAAAGAGAGATAAGCTTGATGCTTCGATTTATCGTCCTTTTTCCCTTACCTCTGTGGTTAAAGTGACAGAAAAAATAGTTTTCGATGAGATGTTAGAGTTCTTGTTGACCGATGACCGGAAATATGATACCGGACTGCTCGACCATTACCAATTTGCTCAGATGCTTGTATGACTGGCTAAGTTACTAGAAGCAAATGTTCCTGTTGATGTGATATGCTTTGCAAAAGCTTTCGACAGGTTGCCTTTCCGACGACTTGTATACAAGCTGGAGCACTTCGGTATACGGGGAATTTGCTTGGTTGAATTGACAGTTTCCTGAGTTAATGAATCTTCTATGTTGAAACAGGCGGGGTTTCAATTCTTTTTCGAAATCTTTGACTATAGGTATATTACATGTTTCTGTCATTGGGCTTTTATTATTCCTGATCTACATTGGTGCTTCTCAGAACTTCACTATCTATGGTCGCCGATGACGTAAAGTTTACAACCTACCCCTTTCTAAACCATCTATGCTGCAGGGTGATTTAGAAGTCATTTGTTCTTGGTGTCATAACTAGTTGCTAGAACTGAACACAGAAAAGTGCTCGGTCCTCCATCTGGGAAAATATAACCAACTAAAAACTTATTATTTTGACCGAAGTCCAATTACACCCACGAGAAGGCAGCAGGATTTGTGTGTGGTGATTGGTGATGACCTCTCCTGGTCAGAGCATATCCTGCACATTACTTCTAGGGCTCAAAGAATGCTGGTTCTTTTTGAGAGGACTTTTCATTTTTTTGTGATCCAGGTGTTTGCTCTGATCTCTACAAAATTTATGTCAGACCAATATTGGAGTACGCAGGACTAGTGGTGTCCTAATCTAGTGTGGCAGAGGGAGATATTGGAATCTATTCAAAGGTGTGCGACAAGAATACCGTACGGAAGATAGAGGCCATATTGCGAGCAGCGTTTGGAACTTTTGAAACTTCCAACCTTCCAAGCTTGGCGCAATCGTGGTGACCTCATTTTTACTTACAGAGTACTAAACAAATAAATAGGCTCTGATTTGAGCAATTTATATGAATTGTCATTCACTCAGCACGTCAGAGGTCATTGCTTCAAACTTAAGCGCGAGGGATTCTAAAGTACTCCCAGACAAACGTTTTTAACCATCAGACTCTTTCACCTCTGGAACAATCGTCGTTTTCCCACGTATGAACAACAGCAAAAAAGGGGTTTTTGCGTCAATTCAGATGTAAACAACCTAAAAAACGGGGGTTTTTGCGTTAAATTGTAACTGGCGATGAAATATGGGTCCATAACTATAATCCAAAACGTTGAGCTATGTATATTAGACTGGGCCAGAAAAAACGATTATTTTTTAATGACACTGTGAAAATATTATTCATGATGATAAAAAAAATTATCGTGAAAGTTTGAGCCCTTAATAATATAGTATCGTTACTACTCTTGGTTTTTTACCATCAATGGCATTTTTTCACTCAAACCTCCTCAATTATTGATCTGAAAAATTTGAGCGATGCGTATTTTCAAAGGAAATTAAATTCCCCATAAGAAAAACTCTCCTTGTAAATAAATGTAAAACAAGCCGTTTGCTTGTTATCGTGCCTTAAACATTGATTAATTTTTTCAATTCTGCGTTTCGATTCTGCATTTTTGTAACTACCACAAATATCAATATTTTTATGGTACAAAATACGTATTTTAAAAGAAATTTAATACTCTACAAAAAAAGTTTCCTAAAATTTCTCATTAATTTCACTCCTTCCACACTTATTCGACGTTGAAGTTAAATTCAAAAGTAATTTATCGTTTTTTTCGCGTTACACATAATTTTTTTCACTTGATTGAAAAATGTATCACTTAAATATTGAAAGTAACTTTTTTCTGTTGGACCACTAAACTTTATCTATAAAATCATAATTTACTACTCTGTCAAGAAAGTACCAATTAAAACAACATTTTTACATTTAATCGTCAAAATTTATTGGGTCGCCTTCAAAATAGGCTCCATTTGCTCCAATACATCTATGCCAATGGCACTTCCAATTATCGAAACATTTTTTATAGGCGCTTTCCGGGATGGACTTTAGCTCTCGCGCAGAATTTTGTTTTATGGCTTCAATCGACTCAGAACGGGTGCCACGAAGGGGCAATTTTAGTTTTGGGAAGAGGAAAAAGTCGCAGGAAGCCAAATCCGGCGAATACGGTGGTTGCTGAAGCACGTTTGTTGAGTTTTTGGCGAGAAAGTCAGTCACAATCGTAGCTTCGTGAGAAGGCGCGTTCGCCCACAAATTTGGCCGCTTCTTACGGATACGCTTACGCAAACGTTTTAAACTCCTAGGTAATACTCCTTGTTTACCGTCTGACCCTCTGGAACGAATTCGTAGTGCACCACGCCATGGATCTCGAAGAAAACAATGAGCATCACCTTTATTTTCGAGCGGCTTTGGCGTGGTTTTTTCGGTTTCGGCTCATTTTTTGCCACCCATTCCGATGATTGCTGGCTTGTTTGCATATCGTACCCGTAGACCCAGGTCTCATCACCAGTTATAATGCGTTCCATGAATGTAGAATCGGAATTACAGCGATCCAGCATGTCTGAAGCAACCTGTTCGCGATGACGTTTTTGAAGAAAATTCAGGTCTTGCGGTACGAGTCGTGCGGCCACCTTTCTCATGCCCAAAATATCAATCAAAATCGTACGTGCGGACTCGTGGGATATCTTAAGATCATGTGCTATCTCTCTCAAGCTGGTACGACGGTTTTCCAGCACCCTTTCCTTAATTTTATCGACGTTATCTTCGATCGAAGCCGTCGATGGGCGACCACTTCACGACCGTCCTTGAAGGCTCTGTACCACTGATATACACGAGTTTTCGATAGAGCATTATCACCAAAGGCCTTTTGCAACATTTTCAATGCATCGGCACACGAAAATTCATTTGCAACACAAAACTTTAAACAAATTCTTTGCTCAACGTAAACACCCATATTAAAAATCGGCATGCACTCTGACATCGATTGACTTAATCAGCTGTTGCAAACACACTAGTTGACCGCTCAAGCTTGGCATAGTAATTAAGGACAGTGGTACCAACCTAGGAAAAAAAAAATTTTACCTGCCTCATTGCCCCGCCAGATTTAAAACGATAATTCCTGGTACTTTCTTGACAGAATGTATTATTTTGCTTTTTAACGATTAGTTATATACATAAAATCATTTTTAGTGTATTTAACTGACTCTAATAATACAAAAAAGTTGAGAACAAAGTGATTGAAAACCTGATAAATAAAAAATCTTCAAATACTAAAACCAGAAAATATGAAGTAGCAAGCGATTTAGATGAATTGCTAGAAAAAGATATCAGTGACTTACTTCATTTCTGTCGAATTGCTCACCACATTCAAGGAATTCAATTTGCCGTATGATTTTATCGATGAAGATATAAGCAATTGGTCCCATAATGATAGTTTTCAAGAGTGTAAGCAATTTTTCGGAAAATTAGCTGTCGTCAATGGTGTTGCTGAGCGTGGTGTATCATTAATTGAAGATTACAATAAGTGTCTCACTAAAAACGAAGAACAACTTCAATATTTGTTGCTAGCCCTTAGTGAACATCGAAAAAAGTTTCCAAATTATAATAGAAGTAATTTCATTGAGTGGTTATTTTGTCAGTTGATTATTCTCCATGACTTGATAATAATTAAAGCAATATGACCTTTTTTTGTGAAATATAAATTATGAGTGAAAATAAAATGATTTTTTATCTCCTTTATTACTTCTATTTGTTTTGACTTATTATTCAATTTTTTTCTGTAAATATAACTCTGTCTCTACACAAATAAAAAACTTATGATTAGGAAACCAAATTTTTTGTATTATTAGAGTTAAATACATCAAAAATGATTTAATGTGAATAACAAATCGTTAAAAAGCAAATTAATAAATTACGATTTTATAGAAAAAAATTTAGTGGTCCAACAGAAAAAGTTTCTTTCAATATTTAAGTGATAAATTTTTCAATCAAGTGGAAAAAATCATGTGTAACGCGAAAAAAACGATAAATTACTTTTGAATTTAACTTCAACGTCGAATAGCTTTGGAAGGAGTGAAATTAATGAAAAATTGTAAGGAACTTTTTTATAGAGTATTGAATTTCCTTTAAAATACGTATTTTGTACCATAAAAATATTGATATTTCTGGTAGTTACAAAAATGCAAAATCGAAACGCAAAATTCAAAAAAATTAATCAAAGTTTAAGGCAAGATAACAAGAGAACGGCTTGTTTTAAATTAATTTACAAAGAGAGCTTTTTTGTAGGGAATTTAATTTCCTTTGAAAGTTCGCATAGCTCAAATTTTTCAGATCATTAATTGACTAGGTTTGAGTGAAAAAATGCGATTACTGTTAAAAGAGTCGTAACGATACACCCCTTAATACTATTATTAAGGGCTCAAACTCTTTCGATAATTTTTTTCATCATCATGAATAATATTTTCACAGTATCATTAAAAAAAATAGTCGTTTTTTTTAGCCCAGTCTAACGTATATATCCACTGTCAAGTCGAATTCTCATGGCTAGAAGATAATGCTGTGTATTTGATGGAACCAGTTGTATGTGGTGTTTTATGAGCTGTTAAAATACATGCAAATATAAAGATGACCCTTTTTAATGCTTATATTGGATGATAACGAACTCATCAAAGTTAAGCCATATTACTGACAAAATAAATAAATACAAATTGAATGTCTGATCATTTATGCATCATTTGAATATTAAAACAAATTGATATATGTTTATCTTCTACAATTTTAATTTCAAAAAAAATTTTTATTCAAAAAACTTTTAGAATGAAAGTAATGTTTAAGACAAAGCACCGCTTACATTTAATAGACGTATACATTCTGTCAAGAAAGTACCGGGAATTATCGATTCAAATCTGGCGGGGCAATGAGGCAGGTAAATTTTTTTTTTCCTAGGTTGGTACCACTGTCCTCAATTACTATGGCAAGCTTGAGCGGGATCTGTCAACTAGTGTGTTTGCAACAGCTAATTAAGTCAGTCGATGTCAGAGTGCGTGCCGATTTTTACTATGGGTGATTACGTTGAGCCTTCTCACCGAGCTACGATTGTGACTGACTTTCTCGCCAAAAACTCAACAAACGTGCTTCAGCAACCACCGTATTCGCCGGATTTGGCTCCCTGCGACTTTTTCCTCTTCCCAAAACTAAAATTGCCCCTTCGTGGCACCCGTTTTGAGTCGATTGAAGCCATAAAACAAAATTCGGCGCGAGAGCTAAAGTCCATCCCGGAAAGCGCCTATAAAAAATGTTTCGATAATTGGAAGTGCCGTTGGCATAGATGTATTGGAGCAAATGGAGCCTATTTTGAAGGCGACCCAATAAATTTTGACGATTAAATGTAAAAATGTTGTTTTAATTGAAAATTCCCGGTACTTTCTTGACAGAGTAGTATAATCAAAACTCAATATATAATGTCAAATGGAATAAATAAACCAACAGATATACGAAAGTTATTAAAATTAATAAATAAATATTTAAAGGAGACAAAATTTTGTTTCTGGTCTTACCTTTAAGAACACCAATTGCCTTTTAAAAACATGAACACACTTAAAGGACTTCTCAAAGAATATAATTTATTTGAAATATTTAATATATTTAAATATTCGAATAAGTTAATTCAGAAATCTCTAAAAACTGCACTATATCTTCAAAAAACTGCTTGGAAACGCAGATCAACTTTATAAATCAAGATTGATCTATGTTCTAACAAAATCAAAGAACAGTGTGAGTTATTTTTAAGGCTTATTTGTGTTTCCAAGCATTTGTCCTTATGCACGTGGTGAGTTGTTTGTGATATAGGTTATGTTTTTTGAACTTGATATTTGGAATATTATTGAGGGCTGAAGACGGGATTGCTTAGAATTATATTTGTTTTTTGAAGATATAGTGCATTTTGTAGAGATTTCTGAATTAACTTATTCGAATATTTAAATATATCAAATATTTCAAATAAATTATATTCCTTGAGAAGTCCTTTCAGTGTGTTCATGTTTTTAAAAGGCAACTGGTGTTCTTAAAGGTAAGACCAGAAACAAAATTTTGATATTTATTTATTAATTTTAATAACTTTCGTATATCTGTTGGTTTATTCATTTCCATTTGACATTATATATTGAGTTTTGATTATATACGTCTATTAAATGTAAACGGTGTTTGTTTTAGAAATTAATTCAATTCTAAAAGTTTTTTGAATAAAAATTTTTTTTGAAATTAAAATTGTAGAATATAAACATATATCAATTTGTTTTAATATTCAAATTTTGTTATATTTCTTCTATCAAGTAAAAAGCCTTTTTATTTTATTTATGCATCATTTACAGCATTTGCCTCGACAAAAGCGTGGGGTATATTTATTTCACTACTGGAAATATGGATTATAATTTATGCTTTTCACAAATGTCTGATTATGACAGTTCGTTTGAAGTACCCTAAACTCACATGAAATCTCCTCGTGAGTATAGAAGGTTTTCGTAATACTCCACTACATACTTCATGAAAATTATATCAAAGACCAGGAAAATCGAAATCGTTTATGTTCTCAGTGAAGCAAGAAACCAGACTCCAGTTCACTTTCTTATTCACGTTGAAAAAGCTTTTATCGATTAAACTGAACGTGAATACGAGTGTCGTGCAACCTTTTTCTACGCTTTCTGAACGCAAGCCATTGTCGAAGAAACCATCTACTTTTTTCTTTCTACTCGTCATCCGGAAAGGACATTCATTCGAAAATGTATTCACAAGTTTGCAATCTCTAAGAAAGGACCTAAAACTCATTTCCTGTATGTTATCGGTTGAAAAATCCTATATAAGTTGTGTTGCTCAAAAATTCTTCCTTAAAATTAACATTGTACTTGTTCATTTTAAAACTGGAATAAATGGAAGTACTTTATTTTCGATCACTTTTTTATTACTGAGGATACAGTATTCAGTGTTGCCATCGCTTTTTTTGAAACTGGTGTAAAACAAGTAGTATTTCGATGTTTTTATATATTTAAGAAAGGCTTCGGTTTAGGCAAAACTTCAGATAGTGGGAAAAACCAAAAGTCTGTCTACTCGTTTGATGATTTCACTGAGTGATCATGATAATTTTTGTAAACCTCTGTTGATTCCAGGATGTCTACTTTCTTGCCTTTCGCTTCCCGATGTAGTATTTTGAGATTGTTTGATTCTGAAAAAACATGACTTATTTCAAATTAATATTTCGCAGAAGTAGAGTTATTTTTTCGATGATTAAATGATAACTGATATTCTTCGAACCTTCTTGTGAAAGTGCCCCCAATCCCACATATCCGGTATTTTACACTATCTAGGTTTTTTCAAGGTCAAGTATCGGGTGTTTTTTTTAGAGTGATAAAACTTTAAATTGAAATAAATGACATTGGAAAAACCTAGATAGTGGAGATATTTCTTCGAATGATGCTATCACATTTGCTTTTATATGATGGGAACTCCGGATTCTGCAATAAATATTCTCTTAAAATTTCCGTCACGAATCCGATGCAAATTCTTCGCTTTGGTTGGGGCAACCCTTTATTCTTGTTAACAGCGCGGAAGTAAATATCTTCGGTTTTTGCCGTAATTGTCCGAGCAGAGGTAATATTTTCGTCACTATTCGACTATGAGTCGAATCGTGTATATTCACTTCGAAATTCTTATTACCCCATGAAGCGCGTTCAGAAGAAAACTTGTTATTAAGGCAATTATCACACTCAGAATCAGATACCTCTGATTGTTTATTTCCATACTTTCCAACATGTCTTAGACCCCTCATTTTCTTTATGCAAAATCCTAAAACCTTCGTCAAAATCATATTTATATTTTATTAGGTATTCCACATACGTGAAATTCAACTTATTATTGAGGCGTCTATGTCCCTTCATTCTAGTGTCGAAACATCTTGTCCAATATAAATTTTTAAGCGAGTACTGTATGATGATTGATAAACGCCTGACAGATGTGATTTGTTTCTTTTAGGTTTCCCGTTCTTAAAAAAAATTCCTTATGAATTGTTGGTTCTGTAAGATAAGTTTATATCTATTTTATTGAGAAATTGTTTTATTTGTTATAATGGTTTTCAATGGTAAATAAGGGAATTGTATGATGTTTCTGCGGTTTTTAGCATAGGCTAAATTTCATTGATAGCATTTATATTTTCTTTTTGGGCTATCATACTATTTGTTAATGATGACGAATAACTATTGAATCGAATCAGTCCTTACTTGGTGAAAATCCATTTTAAATAATATTTAAATAAGGTTATTCTGATTTTCACAAACTTTTATTGTTATGTTTACAACAATCGTTTCGCTATCACAGTAGCATCATCAGGCAAGATTACATTTTGAATAACGAATAACGAAACGATTGTTGTAAACACAACAATAAAAGTTTGTGAATATCAGAATAACCTTATTTAAATATTATGACGAATATTCTCTATAAATATCGATTTGTTTGATTAAATTCAATTCTTTATTAAAATTATTTGGAGATGAAGGAATTTTTGATAATCTATGTGTCATGCTGTGATCTGCTGAAAATTTATGTTGAATTGGATGAAATGAGTTTTGGGAATTGCAGCTCATTATATGGCATGGCACATTGATTATTAACAAATCCTTCATCTTCATATAATTTCAGTCAAGAATTGAATTAAGTTGAACAAATAGCAACTAATAACGGTTATTCGTCATTAATAATATATTATATTAATAAATTATAATATAAAATATATTATAATAAGAATATAAAAATGCTATTAATGAATTAGACCCTATACTAAAAACCGGAGAAAGACCATACAGTAAGGCATAGAAAGTTTTGAAGAATGAAATGCAAGATAGATCAGTAAAAAATGCGAGAAAAGCTCCGACGTGAGGTCAGGTGAATCGCAAAATCTATTATCTATTGCTATTCTCGCTCGTTTAATTCACCTACGATCGTCATGAAATTTTGTCGTTATTCCACATCCGAAGGCTTAATAATAACGAAATTTTTCACGAACATGTGCGTAATTGTTGTACTTCTTAATATCAAATCCATATAGATCGGAAATAATATAATATAGTTTAGAAAATATTGGGCAAATTTGGAAATATTTGAATGAGTATTATTCCAGAAGCATCAGACGGAAGGAAATCATCAACTTACTTAACCGAGATAATCAGGCCTCAAATTTACTCCGAAAATTTCAAGTAGGCATCTCTTTCTTCTCGAAAGTTAGAGTGTCTGCGGCGGACATACCCAACATACTGGACTGATTCCTCGGATTCTTCACCGCATCCATGCAAGTTCGCACCAACACTATCATTTAGCGGCCTTGGTGTTTTTCTTTTAAAATAAAAAAATCGCAACAATGAAAATCTTTCGTTAGACGGCGAATTGTCAGTATCAAAATACGTACTCATAAGGGGTACTATGCATTCAACTTTAGTCGAGATTTAGTGGAAGATTTGCTTCGCTTTGGCCGGTCATCGGCGTCTTCAATTGAACTTATTTCGCTAAAGCAGATGAAGCGTTTGGAAATTCAAATAATTTTATACGATGCTTCATTACATTACTATGCGCTTACTAGTGCCGAAAGACAAAAGTCACAAGGCTATAATTTTGAGCGAAATCTTGCTGAAAAGCTGAATATATATATATATATATATATATATATATATATATATATATATATTGTTATGGAATTATATTAATGAAATTTTTAGTATTTAAATACTTATTAGACCACCCTTGTATGTATGTGATGTATTCTTCTATGTTTCGGCTAGCTCTTAAGATTATAATTTTGAATAATTGAAATTTAAATATTATTAAATCTGATTCAATATTTGAGGGAGGATTCAATTTGAATTTTCTAAAAAGATTGTATTTTTAAATTATATTTTATGGAAGTAATTTGTAATATTATAATCAGTGAACAATAAGCTAGATCTAATTCTATGTTAACCTAACCTCATCTAAATAACCTAACGTAATTGTAATGTAAACAATGATTGCTATTTCTAATCTTCTTGTGGAAATATTAACAGGATTGAATTTGAATACCTTTGGTAAGTTTGTTCATCAATTTAGGATTGTTCTTTTTTTTATTGTCTCTTCTTTCAGGAATAACGCTGGTTTCGTTGGAAACAACACTTCTAGAATGTTCTGAAATTCACAGGCTACTTTGTTGATTTTCTTCAATATGTCCAATCCGTTTGAAACTTGATTTCTATGTGATATTTTTCCATTCACATTCAGGTAATGTATTTTCTGGATTCAATTTCCATTCACAATAACCAAATAATCTTCTTTTTTCAGATGATGATACTTTTTTGGCACTTTTTTAATTATGGACCGACAAGGATTCTGCTCTGCATATAATGGGAGACTGCCGACTTTTTCTGTATCTGCCCTATTTATAGTTTTCAAGAAAAGTTGAATATCAAAGCTTACTAGCTTCTGTCAAAATTATATAAAAATGATGCTTTTGATGATTTTACAAAATTTACAATATTTCCTGGTTTGAAATTACTCTTGAAAATTAGCTTATTTTTTTAACTACATTTTGATGTGTTTCATGTTAAACAGAACAGTAAAAGTCTTGCTTTTCCTTCGTAAAGTATTTCAAGTGTCAAAATTTAACAAATTTTAACTTCTAATGCTTATAACTTATAAAATACTTGATATTACTTATGAAATTGATTAAATTTCTTTAGCTTAGATGCTATTACAATACTATTGATGCCTAAACATCTTCAAGAATATCTCTTACATTAATTATTTGAAAATATCTGACGTAGATGCTATCTTTCATTGAATTAAGTGATTTTTGATCAAATTTGTCCTATTAACATAATTCTGGTAAGTTATATTTATTTTAGCTTGTTCTTTGTCAATAATTTCACTAAAGTTTATATGTGATTCATGATAATAACAAATCTTTTCAACAAATTCTTCATCAATTTCAAATTGGATATCTAAATTCAAATTACTTCTATTTATTGCAACTTTGGCTGGTTTTATATTGAATAATTGTGAATTGAAATCTCCCTGTGAATTCTATTTATTAACTGTCAACAAGATTACTGTTTTTTTATTACCGTTCAAAGAATTTTCAATCGACTAGTCGTTATGTATCCTGAATATGCATTTTCTTCATAATTTTAGCTTATGAGTGTTTTTACGAATTGAATTATTAATATTTGTGTCAGAATGGATATTATTTAATGAATTTTGCTCTAGTTATACTCTAACGAGTCAACTTATATACAAAGGTGAGTCTTTTCCTTAATATATTTATGTAATTATTTATTTTAACTGTAAATACCATGACAAATTCCCCAAAATCAAAATGTTTATTCTGATGATAAGGAATTAGAATAAATATTTTGAATTTTTAAATAAAGGTGAATCTTTGTGAACATTATAGGATAATTTTTTTATGTTGATTTTTGAAATGTAATAATGAATTGTCAAATGTTATTATGTATTTTGAATTGAAATAGTAATAAAATTTTAATCTATAATTTTTACAATTTATTATTTTATTTATTGATTTGAAACTTTAATGTTGAGTTTATTAATTGGCGTATCCACCAATTTTTGAAATCTTTCATTGTTTTCATTAAAAGTAGGAATAAATTCGTGTGTGTTATTGGAACTACTAGTGACTTGTGATTCATTTCTTTTCTTTACTTTTACTCTGCAATTTTTAAAATATTTTGCATTCTCTGTTGTAAAAAATGCATTTAATGGAGGTTTTATTTTTGGGCATTGACTTTTATCCTTTTGGTACTTTATATGCAGTTGTGTTGGGATCATGTCTCCTTCTTTCATTCTCACATATTTCCTTCCGATCTTTCTTCCCATTTTCTTGATTTTATTTTCACATTTTTGCCTGTATTTTCTCTTTACTTTTTGTGCATTGTATTCATTTTTTGTTTCTGCTTTTGTATGGCAGTGCCTGTTTAATTTTTCTCTTTTCATTTGATGCATGAAATATTTCTTTTTACTTCTATTCAGTTTAATTTCGATAAATTTTGTCCCCATACATAACATTAAATTTTCATTTTTCCCTTTTTTAATTATTCTTTGAAATTTCATTAGTTCAGGTTCATTCTGGTCAATTAGATTTTCTCTAATTTTTATCATATTTATTTCATTCAATTTCAACTTTTTCTTCTTGTAATCTTGTCTTAAATCATTTTGTAAATACATGTCATTGTTTTTCATTGTGATCCTCTTATTTTTGTCTCGATAATATTTGAAGTCATTTCGATTCTTCAAATCGTCATTGTCTAGAATTAATTCATCAATTGTAATGTCATTTTCATTACCTGTTTCATTTATAATCATCTCATCAATAGTCATTTGTATTTTATTTCCATTAACATTATTATAAATTGGTTTATCATTTTCCATTTCATATTCCTCTGCAGCATTATTATTCCTCATTTGGATTTCTTTTATATTTATAGCATTATTATTCATCATCGGTATTTTATTTTCATATTCATTTATATTTATTGTATTATTATTCATCATCGGTATTTTATTTTCATATTCATTAATATTATTATGATTCATGATCGGTAATTTATTTTCATATTCATTTATATTTATTGTATTATTATTCATTATCGGTATTTCATTTTCATTTATATTATTATTATTCATTATTTCTGTTTCATTTTCTTCAACTTCTGTGTGATTATCAATATCATTTTTATTCTGTTCGTTTATGTCATTTTCTGATTCATTTTTATTCATCTCTTCATCTTTGTTTATATCTGCATCTAATTTATTTATTAATCTTTCTGTATATGCGTTTGATTTATTTATAAATCTTTCAGTAAATGCGTTTGATTTATTTATAAATCTTTCTGTATTTTCTCTCATGTCTTGTCTTATGGCTAATAATAATTCTATAATTTTTGAGTCTCTCTCTTTCTGATCCTTGTTCGTTCCTTGTGTGTTTTCATCATCTCCTTTTTCACCAATCAAGGTTTTACTTCTTGTTTCCATTTTATAATTAATGGATATCACCTCATTCAATTTCAGTTAGGAATTTATGCTGAAAATTCAAATTTTCTAGCCACGCGTTGGGCGACAATTTGTTATGGTATTATTAATGAATTTTTAGTAATGAATACTTATTAGATCACCCTTGTATGTAAGTGATGTATTCTTCTATGTTTCGGCTAGCTCTTAAGATTATAATTTTGAATAATTGAAATTTAAATATTACTAAATCTGATTCAATATTTGAGGGAGGGTTCAATTTGAATTTTCTAAAAAGATTGAATTTTTAAATTATATTTTATGGAAGTAATTTGAAATATTATAATCAGTGAACAATAAGCTAGATCTAATTCTATGTTAACCTAACCTCATCTAAATAACCTAACGTAATTCTAATGTAAACAATGATTGCTATTTCTAATCTTCTTGTGGAAATATTAACAGGATTGAATTTGAATACCTTTGGTAAGTTTGTTCATCAATTTAGGATTGTTCTTTTTTTTATTGTCTCTTCTTTCAGGAATAACGCTGGTTTCGTTGGAAACAACACTTCTAGAATGTTCTGAAATTCACAGGCTACTTTGTTGATTTTCTTCAATATGTCCAATCCGTTTGAAACTTGATTTCTATGTGATATTTTTCCATTCGCATTAAGGTAATGTATTTTCTGGATTCAATTTCCATTCACAATAACCAAATAATCTTCTTTTTTCAGATGATGATACTTTTTTGGCACTTTTTTAATTATGGACCGACAAGGATTCTGCTCTGCATATAATGGGAGACTGCCGACTTTTTCTGTGTCTGTCCTATTTATAGTTTTCAAGAAAAGTTGAATTTCAAAGCTTACTAGCTTCTGTCAAAATTATATAAAAATGATGCTTTTGATGATTTTACAAAATTTACAATATTTCCTGGTTTGAAATTACTTTTGAAAATTAGCTTATTTTTTTAACTACATTTTGATGTATGTTTCATGTTAAACAGAACAGTAAAAGTCTTGCTTTTCCTTCGTAAAGTATTTCAAGTGTCAAAATTTAACAAATTTTAACTTCTAATGCTTATAACTTATAAAATACTTAATATTACTTATGAAATTGATTGAATTTCTTTAGCTTAGATGCTATTACAATACTATTGATGCCTAAACATCTTCAAGAATATCTCTTACATTAATTATTTGAAAATATCTGACGTAGATGCTATCTTTCATTGAATTAAGTGATTTTTGATCAAATTTGTCCTATTTACATCATTCTGGTAAGTTATATTTATTTTAGCTTGTTCTTTGTCAATAATTTCACTAAAGTTTATATGTGATTCATTATAATAACAAATTTTTTCAACAAATTCTTCATCAATTTCAAATTGGATATCTAAATTCAAATTACTTCTATTTTAAGCAACTTAGGCTGTTGTTATATTGAATAATTGTGAATTGAAATCTCCCTGTGAATTCTATTTATTAACTGTCAACAAGATTACTGTTTTTTTATTACCGTTCAAAGAATTTTCAATCGACTAGTCGTTATGTATCCTGAATATGCATTTTCTTCATAATTTTAGCTTATGAGTGTTTTTACGAATTGAATTATTAATATTTGTGTCAGAATGGATATTATTTAATGAATTTTGCTCTAGTTATACTCTAACGAGTCAACTTATATACGAAGGTGAGTCTTTTCCTTAATATATTTATGTAATTATTTATTTTAACTGTAAATACCATGACAATATATATATATATATATATATATATATATATGTCCTGATGGAATACAACACCTCTTCCGTTGATCAATTCTGGCCCTTTCGGATAAATGACTGGCTTCAAACGGCCCTATTGTTGACAGTAGAGATACGAGTTTAGTGTTTGGCCATATGGAATCAACTCAAAATGAATGATTTCTTTCTAGTCCCACCAAATGCACAGTAGAACATTCTTGGCCGTTAGTACTGGTTTAGTCACCGTTTGAGCTACTTCAAGGCGCTTTGACCACGATTAATTTCGCGCAATATTGTCCATATATTCAAGAAAAGGGTCGATTTTATTCCGTTTGGCCAAGGCTTCGCAGATGAAAATTCGATCCATCTGTTTTTTAGTGTTGATAGCTGTGGCACCGAAATATGGACCTTTTTTTTTTAACCGGCTTTGCGCAAAAGGTTTTAAACTATATTATGGTCGATCTTTAGCTCCTGGACAATGCTACGATTAGTTACGTGATAGAACAACTTCGATTATGTTTATGATTTTATCGACATTTTATAATTAACATCTTGACTGACCATCGTATCACCCTGATGCTTTTTATTATATCCAAAACTAAAATTGCACACCACCATTTTTAGTCAATAGAAGAAATAGAAGAGAATCCACGACGAATACTGTACTTGATTTCTCAAAATGCGTTTGAAAAATGTTCTGATGAATGAATTATTCGTTGGCGTAGGTACACTGCCGGACATAAGATTACAGTCTCACGAAATAAGTCTTTATCCAAAATGAGACTTTCACTGTTCATAGGTACCTGACACAGGTTTTAGAACAATACATTGTACCATTGATGGTTTTTCTTGGAGAAGTTGCAACCTTTATGCATGATAATGGAAAGCCGCGAACGTCTCGGATGGTTACTCCTTACATGGGCGCGATTCGAACCACGAAATTAGTTTATCCTGCTTTAGGTCCAAATTTAAATCCAACAGAATATGTTCATGATGAACTAGGGAGACGTTTCGCTATATAAATGCCAAGTCTCAGAAATAATAGAGGGCTTTGTGACATATTGGTGCAAGAATAGTTCAATATTTCGCAGAGTGTGGTCCAAAATCTGATTCGAAGCATGCTTTGTCGTTTTCAAGATATTATCATTGCTAAAGGTTGGAAAACTCGCTACTTAAGATTTTAAATTTAATTTGATTTGATATAAAGGCGTTTTTACATATTTGCTTCAGGCAAGGACGACAAAGTCATCGCACGAAGTTAGTAAAGTCTACTACAACCAAAAAAATTTGAAAAATACAGTATTTATAAAACAAATGTACATTACGGGATGTATATTATTTCGACAGGCGATACAGTATATTCGAAAAATTAATACATAATTGTGTTTCAAGGACTCACTCTATGTCTTTTTTCTCTACAACATCATAAGATTTATTTCAAGAATTGTCTGAAAGGAAAATTAGAGGTTTCTAAGAACTTTCATTATGTATTTCGTATCAGTAAAATTCAAGGAAAATATTATTCAAACACGCTGAAACTCAATATCTTCTCAAATTCTCAACTTTTATAACAGAATTTAGTTCATAGAGTATTCTGCGAAACATTGCAGAGCAGATGACTATCTGGAGTAAAACATGTGTTCCGTATTACGAGTATATTTTGCGGCATTCCACATCAACCGACAGAGACGACGGCGGAATGATTATTTCACGTAGGTATTTCGAAATGAGAACTCCAGTAGGAAATTCGAAGCTTCTCTGAAGACTTCCCGAACGTGGAAAGTCGACAACCATTATCTGCGGATGATTCGGTTGAGTGATCATAAAAGAACCCCCATATCTGAAGTTCTCTGAGGAATAATCGTATATATTCTGAATTGTCAAAGCTTTACGCAGCAAAGAAAGAGTTGATTGTTCGACGACTTCAAAGAATGGACTATTAAATCCCATCGAAGGGTTCCGGGACAGGAACGTCAGTTCTGCTCTATTATTTAAAATGCTGAAATGGAAAAGTTTTAAATGTCCTCCACACATAGGGTATATCTCAATAAAATAAAATGAATTGATGAAGCAATTATCAATATGTATCATAAAGTATCATCAAAATTAGTAAGATTTACACAGACTCACATTGAATAGTTTATTGCTAATAAAAAATTAATAGCTCATAACAACTCGAAAACTTAGTTTTAGGCAAGTTTTGTCAAACTCATGCATATTCCAAACGAACCTGAGGTTTAATTCCCACTTTTTTTTATCCATATTTGCTTCAAGACAGTATTCTCTTGAGTTTAAATTTAGTATTGATCAGTCTATTAAGCACGTCATTATAATACTTCATGAGAACTCGGTATATTTTAAACACAATTAAATTCTGCGTATACAGGTATGCGAAAGACATTCGGAAACATAGGAAATTCAGTGTTAATCAAGAATGCAGTCGAGCAGTGGAAGAATCAAAACCTCAGCGCTATGCGATGACGAATAAGTGATTGTTCTATCTCAATGGCAGTGCGCAGTGTTGATGTTGTGCAGTCTGCTTTCACTCCCCACTACCATTGATAGAGGTCAGTCGTTTGTTCGTCATCGCATCGCCCGGAGTTTTTGATTCTTCCACTGCTCTACTGTATTCTTGATTAACACTGAATTTCCTACGTTTCCGACTGTCTTCTCCATACCTTTATACTACTCAAATCATTCTAATCACACGAAATTACCTGGTATTTCAAACAAACAAAATTTTTGTAGCTGAAATGTCATTGAATATCAAAATACAATTTGTTTTCAAAGTTGAGATTTTTTCTAACTGAAGGTAGAATTCACCAGTACAAACCATCTCGATGTGTCAGCACACTATAGACAAACACTACTGTGGTAATTACTACTTCTATTTGTAAATATACCTAAAAACATCTTATATTTAATGAAACATTAAATATTGGGAAAATCCAAACACAATACAAGAAGAAGATATTCGTTAGGAAATCCTTGATCTTCGTAAATGTTTAGTTTAGCGATTGCAAAAATGATCACTGCAAATCACGTATGTGAATGAATTGGCGAGTTTTGAAACTTCAATGTTTCCAATTTTTTGATACGAGCGTTTGCAAAGTTTACTTTTTTCATGTCAGAGGCATAACCCACCAAAATTAAACTTTTCAGAAAAATCGCCTGATGGAAGCTACCGGATATAAAATTCTTGTCGACTCTGTTAATAAGCCATAATCTAACAGAAATAGAAAAGGATCTTGAAGAACCGCTCCCCAAAGTCACTTTATGACTAAATCCACCTAGCTCGAAAAATGAGATTAGCTACTTGGTATTTTTTCCCGTATCACAATCCCGTATAAGACACTGTTTTCTATAATATTTCAGAATCAGCCGATAAGGATGATTACTAACTTGTCTCATATGATCTCCCGCAATATTGATTCTTCGGTTTTCAGACGTATCGGGTGTGTTTTTTAGAGTGATAGAACTTTAAATTGAAATAAAATACATTCAAATTTAGATTGAAGCCATTTTTCATTTGGAAGATAATTTTATGACATTTATATTTTAAAAATAATTTCCGGCATATGTCCACCACGACTAGCTCTGAGGAACCGCATTCGACCAGATCAATTTTTGATCACTTTTTCGAGTAATTCAGGCCTAATTTCGTTAATAACACGAGCTATGTTGGTTTCCAAAGCGTCTATTGTTTCTGATTTATCAGCATAAACCAATGACTTGACATAACCTCAACGAAAATAATCCAGTAGAGTCATGTCGTATGATCATGGAGGCCAATTAATTGGACCATTTCTCTAAATAATGTTATCGCCAAATCTTTCATTCAATAAATGAATTATTACGGTAGCAGCATGAGGTGTAGCACCATCTTGTTGAAACCAAAATACTTCTGGGACGATACCATTCAAATTTTGAAACAAATAATCTGTAATGAGCACCATTCACTGTAACATTAGCTGCAAAATCGTTTTTGAGGAAATATAGACCTATGATGCCTCGAGCGTGTAAAACACTCCATACAGTGAGTGCATTTTTCAGGATGCAATGAAACCTGCAGAACTTCTTGAGAATTGTTTTTACTCCATATACTGCAATTTTGCTTGTTTACATAGCAGTTCAACCTGAAATGAGGTTCATCACTAAACACAATTTTACGATAAAAAAGTGGATCAACTTCAAGTTGTTCTAGGGCCCAATCAGCAAACAAACGACGCTCATTATGGTCAAGTGGCTTGAACCAGTTGTATCTTGAATGGGTGTAAACAAAGTCCAACTTCTTGTGAACGTTCAACTTGTTGTGAACTTCGACGAATAGACAAGTCTGGATCATCATTAAGACTATGACTCACAGCAGCGATATTTTCTTCTGTACGTACAGTTCCTTGCCTTGTTGTTGTTGCAATATCCGCTGATAGAGTTAATTTTTTCGACATGTATGAATAAGAGTTTCCTTCCTTGAATGTTGATAACATCGAAGTACTTCGTTTGTGAAGATGAACCGAAGGTAAGGTAAGAATAGGCCGGTAAAGATATTCATGAATTCTGTAGATGATGTACGTGTTATATTTAGAAAAGTCAAGGACATTAAAGTCACTGAACGTTTGAAAAGTGTATCTCTATCTTATGATAGAGATACCTATACAGGTTGAGTATTATAGACAACTAACAACAATACTAAATGAAAGACTGAGGTAAGGTGAAAAAAATTTAATTGAATATGTGAATGGTAGCCCTTAGATTATAACGTTAAACTACTAGCCCCACTCAATCATTTTAAAAGAAGTTTTGAGGCATATCATAATGTTCGTGGCCTTAACTCCAACGTTTCTATATTTTTTAACAGCATTTCGCTGTGTGAGTACATCATATGGTTTACTGAATATTGGCTTTCTGACAGTATATGCACTTCGGAGCTATTCTCTTGTCATTATATGGAGTTTAGATGTGATTACGATTTGGCTCTTACAAAATTATCGAAGTGTAGTGTTTCACTTATTGCTGTGAAAAGTAGCTTACAAAGCCATTCTTATCGATGTCAAATAAATAAGAGATATTGTAGTATGTGAAATTAGTTGTTTTAGTCTTAAGTTTGCATTTTAAGTGTAAATGTACCTCCAGCTGTCAATTTTTGGCGAATTTGAACGTTTTGTTCATTCTCTTGAAACTTTCGCTGCTTCTTTCGCTCACGACAGTATTTCAGTTTGTGGTGATTTCAATGTTTCGACTTAATAACCGTTATCATGACTCATATAAGAAATATAAACGTGATTGTGATTACAATCAATTCAAAACACTGCGTGGCAAAATTTAAACGACCTATAGATGCAACTTATTCGACCTATATTCAGTGCATTGAGGCTAAAATTCTTGAGGACCCAAATAGATTCTGGTATTTTCTGCAGACAAAGAAGTCTAAATCCCGTATTCATGATGTCGTGAGCTACCAGAATGTTGAGCTTAATTATTCTCAAAGTATTGTTGACGGATTTTCCAAATCTTCTCTAGTGTCTTTCTTTACCTCTAACATATATTTTCCTCCCGAACATTATGATAGATTTGATACCAATCACATTTCCTTTTCGCTTTCGGCTATCTCAGAGATTGACATAATCAATACTTCTAAGAAGCTCAAAGATTTTTACATCTGGCGTGGACCATGTACCTAGTTTTTTGGTCAAGGACTGCATTCACTCTTTTGCAGGACAGTTCTCCAGAATTTTTAATGTTATTTTGAAGAATTTGCACATTCCAAAAATTTGGAAAATTTCAAAAATTTTGCCAGTTTTGCAATCTATCAATTCTGCCCTTATAGCCAACTATACACCCCTATCTGTTTTCTGCGATTTTGCTTAAATCTTTCATATTATTCTATATAATATTTGAATAAGCTTATTCTGATTTTCACAAACTTTTATTTTTATGTTCACAACAATCGTCTCGCTATAACAGTAGCATCATCAGACATGATTACATTATGAATAACTATTCAAATTGGTGTAAACATAAATTATTAAATAATAATTATTTAAATATTATTCAATATGGATTTTGACTCAGTAAGGACTGATTAAATTCAATATTATTCTATATATGGTTCAGTTCGTACACTTTTTCTACCACTTCAGCATGGATTAATTAAGAAGCTAATTACTAATTTGGCATGTATAACTGTCATTGAATGACAGAGGTCAGGTGAATGTTATTTACACATACTACTCTGTCAAGAAAGTACCGGGAATTTTCAATTAAAACAACATTTTTACATTTAATCGTCAAAATTTATTGGGTCGCCTTCAAAATAGGCTCCATTTGCTCCAATACATCTATGCCAACGGCACTTCCAATTATCGAAACATTTTTTATAGGCGCTTTCCGGGATGGACTTTAGCTCTCGCGCCGAATTTTGTTTTATGGCTTCAATCGACTCAAAACGGGTGCCACGAAGGGGCAATTTTAGTTTTGGGAAGAGAAAAAAGTCGCAGGGAGCCAAACCCGGCGAATACGGTGGTTGCTGAAGCACGTTTGTTGAGTTTTTGGCGAGAAAGTCAGTCACAATCGTAGCTCGGTGAGAAGGCGCGTTATCGTCATGCAAAATCCATGAGTTGTTCGCCCACAAATTTGGCCGCTTCTTACGGATACGCTCACGCAAACGTTTCATAACGCCTAGGTAATACTCCTTGTTTACCGTCTGACCCACTGGAACGAATTCGTAGTGCACCACGCCATGGATATCGAAGAAAACAATGAGCATCACCTTCATTTTCGAGCGGCTTTGGCGTGGTTCTTTCGGTTTCGGCTCATTTTTTGCCACCCATTCCGATGATTGCTGGCTTGTTTGCATATCGTACTCGTAGACCCAGGTCTCATCACCACTTATAATGCGTTCCATGAATGTAGAATCGGTATTACAGCGATCCAGCATGTCTGAAGCAACCTGTTCGCGATGACGTTTTTGAAGAAAATTCAGGTCTTTCGGTACGAGTCGTGCGGCCACCTTTCTCATGCCCAAAATATCAATGAAAATCGTACGTGCGGACTCGTGGGATATCTTAAGACCATGTGCTATCTCTCTCAAGCTGGTACGATGGTTTTCCAGCACCCTTTCCTTAATTTTATCGATGTTGTCTTCGATCGAAGCCGTCGATGGGCGACCACTTCACGACCGTCCTGGAAGGCTCTGTACCACTGATATGCACGAGTTTTCGATAGAGCATTATCACCAAAGGCCTTTTGCAACATTTTCAATGCATCGGCACACGAAAATTCATTTGCAACACAAAACTTCAAACAAATTCTTTGCTCAACGTAATCACCCATTGTAAAAATCGGCACGCACTCTGACATCGACTGACTTAATCAGCTGTTGCAAACACACTAGTTGACAGATCCCGCTCAAGCTTGGCATAGTAATTAAGGACAGTTGTACCAACCTAGGAAAAAAATTTTTTACCTGCCTCATTGCCCTGCCAGATTTAAATCGATAATTTCCGATACTTTCTTGACAGAATGTATATTTTGAAGGCCTCTGACTAGATTTATCATAGATTTATGTTATTCAAACTTGAGTCTACTAGCTTTTCGCACCAGTTGTTGGTATTGATGCAGTCATATTTTTCGAATAGTCTTCAATATGTCGAACATGGAGGTTGTGAATCTGCACCTTATCCAGCTACATCCGGTGTACCACAGAAGAACAATTTGGGCACATTATTATTTCTCATTTATATTAACAATCTGTCTCTTCAACTTGACTTGATGCATCTGCCTTTTGCTGATGATTCGAAGATATATGCTGAGATTAAGGATCATAGCGATTGTCTCAGGTTACAAACTTCCTTAGACGTGATCAATTTATGATGTTCCAACAACAGACTCAAAATAAATGTTAGTAAATATAAAGTGTTATTATTCCCTCGTAAATCGTATCCCATTCATCATGCCTATACATTAGATAGTCAGATCCTAGACAGATGGGTCGAGTTCAGGGATCTAGGAGTTTTTTTCCATAAGCTGTCCTTTTTAGATCACGGCATCTGCCTCTAGAACGCTTGGTTATTTTGTCAGAAACGATAACAACTTTGTTAACCCTTGCACGATGAAAACGCTACTATTCTTCCATAAGTAATAAGTTAGATTATGCCTTTGTAATTTGGACTCCACTATATTATAATTCTATCGTCGACTTAGTGACTGTTGTTTATCTATTTCAAATATTGTGGACGGTATCCTGTGAGAGGATTCGAACACTCTGTTCTCACCATTAGTCTCGGAATTGAGGTGTTGAAGTTAAGACGTGATCGTTTCGCCTTGTCTTTTTTTATAAGATTTTGCATGGCAAAATTGACTCGCCATTTCTTTTGAGTAAATTAAATATTCACATACCTAGGCATGACCTGAGGCGGAGTGATATCTTTTATGTTGATTACAGCAGATTGAATGTTATGTCGCGTTCTCGTATAACTTTTATGTATACTAAATATGTCGATGTGATATC
The DNA here is from genome assembly GCA_034642435.1 of Megalocaria dilatata. NCBI lineage: Eukaryota > Metazoa > Arthropoda > Insecta > Coleoptera > Coccinellidae > Megalocaria > Megalocaria dilatata. The sequence goes on from CM067854.1 coordinate 65,405,721, forward strand.
CCTTTAAATAAACTGTCTGTAGTTTTAACGTGCCATTTAGAACGGCACACTGAGGTATTGTAATATGTTTTTCTTATTTATTAATTTCTGTTGTGTAAACGGGTTCGAGCAGTAGATGCTGTTTCATTTTATGTACGCATATACATTCTGTCAAGAAAGTACCGGGAATTATCGATTTAAATCTGGCGGGGCAATGAGGCAGGTAAAATTTTTTTTTCCTAGGTTGGTACCACTGTCCTTAATTACTATGCCAAGCTTGAGCGGGATCTGTCAACTTGTGTGTTTGCAACAGCTGATTAAGTCAGTCGATGTCAGAGTGCGTGCCGATTTTTACTATGGGTGATTACGTTGAGCAAAGAATTTGTTTAAAGTTTTGTGTTGCAAATGAATTTTTGTGTGCCGATGCATTGAAAATGTTGCAAAAGGCCTTTGGTGATAATGCTCTGTCGAAAACTCTGCACGAGTTTTCGACAGAGGTACAGAGCCTTCAAGGATGGGCGTGAAGTGGTCGCCCATCGACGGCTTCGATCGAAGATAACGTCGATGAAATTAAGGAAAGGGTGCTGGAAAACAGTCGTACCAGCTTGAGAGAGATAGCACATGATCTTAAGATATCCCACGAGTCCGCACGTACGATTTTGATTGATATTTTGGGCATGAGAAAGGTGGCCGCACGACTCGTACCGAAAGACCTGAATTTTCTTCAAAAACGTCATCGCGAACAGGTTGATTCAGACATGCTGTATCGCTGTAATTCCGATTCTACATTCATGGAACGCATTATAACTGGTGATGAGACCTGGGTCTACGAGTACGATATGCAAACAAGCCAGCAATCATCGGAATGTGTGGCAAAAAATGAGCCGAAACCGAAAAAACCACGCCAAAGCCGCTCGAAAATGAGGGTGATGCTTATTGTTTTCTTCGATAGCCGTGGCGTGGTGCACTACGAATTCGTTCCTGAGGGTCAGACGGTAAACAAGGAGTATTACCTAGGCGTTATGAAACGTTTGCGTGAGCGTATCCGTAAGAAGCGGCCAAATTTGTGGGCGAACAACTCCTGGATTTTGCATGACGATAACGCGCCTTCTCACCGAGCTACGATTGTGACTGACTTTCTCGCCAAAAACTCAACAAACGTGCTTCAGCAACCACCGTATTCGCCGGATTTGGCTCCCTGCGACTTTTTCTCTTCCCAAAACTAAAATTTTACCTTCGTGGCACCCGTTTTGAGTAGATTGAAGCCATAAAACAAAATTCGGCGCGAGAGCTAAAGTCCATCCCGGAAAGCGCCTATAAAAAATGTTTCGATAATTGGAATGCCGTTGGCATAGATGTATTGGAGCAAATGGAGCCTATTTTGAAAGCGACCCAAAAATTTTTGACGATTAAATGTAAAAATGTTGTTTTAATTGAAAACTCCCGGTACTTTCTTGACAGAGTAGTATATGGGTATATTTGTATATAATTGTATATTATTCACTTATGGTACGAATTTGACGGTTTGCTCATAATTTTCTTTATTATATTAACATAAGAGTCTTTTATGCATATATTTGTTTTTCTATTCCATATTTTAATTTTTCTCTGTAATTAGGTGTGAACTTGTTGGGAATAAATATATTATTATTATAATATTATTGATAATAATATTATTATATTTTCACGTCCCCATTGCCAATTTTGTACCAGGTTTTTACGTACACGTCAACAACCTCAAATAGAATTTTATTTTTTGCTTTTTGTGGAGTTGAAATTATTATATAAATGGACTAATTGTCTCAAAAGTGGAGAATCAATCCTATAAGTGTTCATTCAGGTGTTACTCTGCTGAATATAAAATCGGTAAGAACATTCTGGTTATCTGGCAAAATAAGCAGAAATTACATGGTGAAAATAATTCAAAAGAAATGTAACATAGAGTACCCACATTTCGTAATTAATCAACAGAGGTAAAAAGCTTGGAGTAACCACCTGCATACAGTAGACTCCATAATGGGTTAGTATAATATACAATCCGGCTGAATTTCCGAGCAAACCTCTTGAAACCCGGCTCATAAAGTGGGGTTACCACTAACAAACAATCTCGTCTGTGCATAATTCACTCGCATGATCGCGTACGGAAAGTGAATGTGTGTCAACAGCCAGACCTCTTGCCATGCTCATTAATTCCCAGAAACAATTTTGAAAGGGCGAGATACATTTTAGAAAGCGTAATATTGTCTGAACTGAATAGTAAAGCAGTTATCGCTTTGAGTTATGAATTTGAGGAGTATCGCTTTCTACTTCGCCAAACAATTATTGTAAGGGTCAATCATTGATATGAACGGCATTCAAGAGGACAAATCCTTACTGATAATAGCTGATTGAAATAGAAAAAGATAAACTACAGTTCATATGGTGGATGAGAACATCAATCGTTAAAATGACATATATAGTCGTGAAGGTCTGAGATAATGGAACAAAAATACTAGGACATTTGCAAATTATATAATGCTGATGTTCATATTTTTTATGAAAAATTAATAGTTATTTTGAATCTCATTAGAAGAGAGAATATTGACCAAGTTATTAATTTTTTTCATAAATGAATTTTCCTGATTTAACTGGGAGTATTTGTGCACATTTGATGACACCAAAATATATGAGATGTGAGATTTCTTCTTTAGTAATTTCAAAATCATGTCTCAAAATTAGATTTTCCTGTCCAATAATAAACATATTAGAAAAAAATCTAATATAAGTTATAAAACCGATCTCTATATAGTTGCTTTGAAACAGAAACTTGATGTACTTTATGTGGTGTCACAACATAAGCCTGAATATTTACAACAATATAAAATTACTCAGGGGCAATATAATGAAAAAATTACAGAACTGACGCAGACATTCATAGCCAATATAATTATTAACTCGGACAACGGAACTAAGACAATTTGAGTTTGATAAAGTCATCAACTGATCAATGTAATTCAAAAAAGCAAATAATTCCTTTTGGTAACCCACAAATAATTGTAAATGATTTTAACAACATTTTGCTTCCAATAATATAATGAGCATTTCACATTCTATACCTGATGACAAGTTAAAACGTGTAAATAAGTCTTTCTTTGTATTTGAAATAGAACAAATTGAAGTATTAACAGTTGTCCAGCAGTTGAAGTTGTCCATCAGGGTACCATCAAATACCAAACGTTTCTATAAAAAAGTTATTCATTTGATTATTGAGCCATTGCAGATCATCATAAATGAAGCCTTTATAGCTGGTATATTTTCATCATCACTTAAAATTTCAATAATTTCACCTGTATATAAATCTGGCCCCGTAGATGATCTAAGCAACTATAGACCTATAAATTTATTAATTACTTCCTCTAAAATACTACAATTTTTATGTCGGAAGAAAAGAGATCAGGTGTTGTGTACCAAAAGGTAGCATTTTGGGTCCAATCTAGTTTGTTTTATACATTAACGATCTCCTGTATTTAAGATAATAAATGACATCGTAAAGTGGAAGAGTTAAACAATGTATTCATTGAAGTAAAAAATTGGTGTACAGAAAATAGTTTGAAATTGAATTCTGAACAAACAGAATGTGTGATTTTTCATAATGCCACATAAAAAACTGTATTATTATTAGATGATACTAATGTGAAGATAAATAGATCTAATAAATTTTTAGGTATTTATGTTGACTATGATTTGAAGTGGATAAATCATATTAAGTACACTAACAAAAAATTCAATTCCACCTTGTATGCTATTAATGTGTTGGAGAAGTCCGTAGATCTGTCAACCTTGGGAGTTGTTTATTTTTCCTGTTTCCAATCGAACCTGTCTAATGGCATTGAATGCTGGGAAAATATTATAGCTTTTTTCGTCTAGCTTGTTTATAGAATAGTTGTAATAAGATATATACTCAATATGAAATATAGGCAGACATGCAGAGGTGTTTTCCGGGTTAACAACAGGCCTTTGCATTTTCAATTGTATAAAGTTTTTGGTAAAGAATTGTTTGAAGAGTATAAAAATGAAAACTTAAGAACTGGACGAATAGATAAATATTCATACCCGATTCAATCTTCAACTTTAACACAAAGTATTGCAATTTTATGCAAAATAATTCATTAAGTTTTTATACTATGTTCCACAGTTTATTCAGAATCCCGACACGTGTTTCGGCCTTTCGACCATCTCCAAAGGAGAACAAAAAGGAACTTAACATAAAATTAAAATTTGAATATCAAAACAAATTGAAATATGTTTATCTTCTACAATTTTAATTTCCAAAAGAATTTTTTATTCAAAAACTTTTAGAATTAAATTAATGTCTAAAACAAGCACCGCTTACATTTAATAGACGTATATAATCAAAACTCAATATACAATGTCAAATGAAATAAATAACCCAGCAGATATACGAAAGTAATTAAAATTAATAAATAAATATTCAAACGAGACAAAATTTTGTTTCTGGTTTTATCTTAAGAAATACTACTTGCCTTATAAAAACATGAACACACTTGAAGGACTTCCCAAAGAATATAATTTATTTGAAATATTTAATACATTTAAATATTCGAATAAATTATTTCAAAAAACTCTAAAAAATGTGCACTATATTTTCAAAAAACAAATATAATTCTAGATAATCCCTTCATCAGCCGTTTTTAATAATCCAAATATCAAAATCAAAAACATAACCTACATCACTCACGTGTTAAAAGACTTAAGCTTCGAACTACAGATCAAATATATATATTCAAGTTTGATCTATGTTCTAACAAAATCAAAGAACAAAGTGAGTTATTTTAAGGTTTACCTAAATCCATTGACACCGTATAAAGAGATTTATTGAAGCCAAAATATAATTATATATTATATATAAAATAAAATAGAAAGGCTTTTTACTTGATAGAAGAAATATAACAAAATTTGAATATCAAAACAAATTGAAATATGTTTATCTTCTACAATTTTAATTTCCAAAAGAATTTTTTATTCAAAAACTTTTAGAATTAAATTAATGTCTAAAACAAGCACCGCTTACATTTAATAGACGTATATAATCAAAACTCAATATACAATGTCAAATGAAATAAATAACCCAGCAGATATACGAAAGTAATTAAAATTAATAAATAAATATTCAAACGAGACAAAATTTTGTTTCTGGTTTTATCTTAAGAAATACTACTTGCCTTATAAAAACATGAACACACTTGAAGGACTTCCCAAAGAATATAATTTATTTGAAATATTTAATACATTTAAATATTCGAATAAATTATTTCAAAAAACTCTAAAAAATGTGCACTATATTTTCAAAAAACAAATATAATTCTAGATAATCCCTTCATCAGCCGTTTTTAATAATCCAAATATCAAAATCAAAAACATAACCTACATCACTCACGTGTTAAAAGACTTAAGCTTCGAACTACAGATCAACTATATATTCAAGATTGATCTATGTTCTAACAAAATCAAAGAACAAAGTGAGTTATTTTAAGGTTTACCTAAATCCATTGACACCGTATAAAGAGATTTATTGAAGCCAAAATATAATTATATATTATATATAAAATAAAATAGAAAGGCTTTTTACTTGATAGAAGAAATATAACAAAATTTGAATATCAAAACAAATTGAAATATGTTTATCTTCTACAATTTTAATTTCCAAAAGAATTTTTTATTCAAAAACTTTTAGAATTAAATTAATGTCTAAAACAAGCACCGCTTACATTTAATAGACGTATATAATCAAAACTCAATATACAATGTCAAATGAAATAAATAACCCAGCAGATATACGAAAGTAATTTAAATTAATAAATAAATATTCCAACGAGACAAAATTTTGTTTCTGGTTTTATCTTAAGAAATACTACTTGCCTTATAAAAACATGAACACACTTGAAGGACTTCCCAAAGAATATAATTTATTTGAAATATTTAATACATTTAAATATTCGAATAAATTATTTCAAAAAACTCTAAAAAATGTGCACTATATTTTCAAAAAACAAATATAATTCTAGATAATCCCTTCATCAGCCGTTTTTAATAATCCAAATATCAAAATCAAAAACATAACCTACATCACTCACGTGTTAAAAGACTTAAGCTTCGAACTACAGATCAACTATATATTCAAGATTGATCTATGTTCTAACAAAATCAAAGAACAAAGTGAGTTATTTTAAGGTTTACCTAAATCCATTGACACCGTATAAAGAGATTTATTGAAGCCAAAATATAATTATATATTATATATAAAATAAAATAGAAAGGCTTTTTACTTGATAGAAGAAATATAACAAAATTTGAATATCAAAACAAATTGAAATATGTTTATCTTCTACAATTTTAATTTCCAAAAGAATTTTTTATTCAAAAACTTTTAGAATTAAATTAATGTCTAAAACAAGCACCGCTTACATTTAATAGACGTATATAATCAAAACTCAATATACAATGTCAAATGAAATAAATAACCCAGCAGATATACGAAAGTAATTAAAATTAATAAATAAATATTCAAACGAGACAAAATTTTGTTTCTGGTTTTATCTTAAGAAATACTACTTGCCTTATAAAAACATGAACACACTTGAAGGACTTCCCAAAGAATATAATTTATTTGAAATATTTAATACCTTTAAATATTCGAATAAATTATTTCAAAAAACTCTAAAAAATGTGCACTATATTTTCAAAAAACAAATATAATTCTAGATAATCCCTTCATCAGCCGTTTTTAATAATCCAAATATCAAAATCAAAAACATAACCTACATCACTCACGTGTTAAAAGACTTAAGCTTCGAACTACAGATCAACTATATATTCAAGATTGATCTATGTTCTAACAAAATCAAAGAACAAAGTGAGTTATTTTAAGGTTTACCTAAATCCATTGACACCGTATAAAGAGATTTATTGAAGCCAAAATATAATTATATATTATATATAAAATAAAATAGAAAGGCTTTTTACTTGATAGAAGAAATATAACAAAATTTGAATATCAAAACAAATTGAAATATGTTTATCTTCTACAATTTTAATTTCCAAAAGAATTTTTTATTCAAAAACTTTTAGAATTAAATTAATGTCTAAAACAAGCACCGCTTACATTTAATAGACGTATATAATCAAAACTCAATATACAATGTCAAATGAAATAAATAACCCAGCAGATATACGAAAGTAATTAAAATCAATAAATAAATATTCAAACGAGACAAAATTTTGTTTCTGGTTTTATCTTAAGAAATACTACTTGCCTTATAAAAACATGAACACACTTGAAGGACTTCCCAAAGAATATAATTTATTTGAAATATTTAATACATTTAAATATTCGAATAAATTATTTCAAAAAACTCTAAAAAATGTGCACTATATTTTCAAAAAACAAATATAATTCTAGATAATCCCTTCATCAGCCGTTTTTAATAATCCAAATATCAAAATCAAAAACATAACCTACATCACTCACGTGTTAAAAGACTTAAGCTTCGAACTACAGATCAACTATATATTCAAGATTGATCTATGTTCTAACAAAATCAAAGAACAAAGTGAGTTATTTTAAGGTTTACCTAAATCCATTGACACCGTATAAAGAGATTTATTGAAGCCAAAATATAATTATATATTATATATAAAATAAAATAGAAAGGCTTTTTACTTGATAGAAGAAATATAACAAAATTTGAATATCAAAACAAATTGAAATATGTTTATCTTCTACAATTTTAATTTCCAAAAGAATTTTTTATTCAAAAACTTTTAGAATTAAATTAATGTCTAAAACAAGCACCGCTTACATTTAATAGACGTATATAATCAAAACTCAATATACAATGTCAAATGAAATAAATAACCCAGCAGATATACGAAAGTAATTAAAATTAATAAATAAATATTCAAACGAGACAAAATTTTGTTTCTGGTTTTATCTTAAGAAATACTACTTGCCTTATAAAAACATGAACACACTTGAGGGACTTCCCAAAGAATATAATTTATTTGAAATATTTAATACATTTAAATATTCGAATAAATTATTTCAAAAAACTCTAAAAAATGTGCACTATATTTTCAAAAAACAAATATAATTCTAGATAATCCCTTCATCAGCCGTTTTTAATAATCCAAATATCAAAATCAAAAACATAACCTACATCACTCACGTGTTAAAAGACTTAAGCTTCGAACTACAGATCAACTATATATTCAAGATTGATCTATGTTCTAACAAAATCAAAGAACAAAGTGAGTTATTTTAAGGTTTACCTAAATCCATTGACACCGTATAAAGAGATTTATTGAAGCCAAAATATAATTATATATTATATATAAAATAAAATAGAAAGGCTTTTTACTTGATAGAAGAAATATAACAAAATTTGAATATCAAAACAAATTGAAATATGTTTATCTTCTACAATTTTAATTTCCAAAAGAATTTTTTATTCAAAAACTTTTAGAATTAAATTAATGTCTAAAACAAGCACCGCTTACATTTAATAGACGTATATAATCAAAACTCAATATACAATGTCAAATGAAATAAATAACCCAGCAGATATACGAAAGTAATTAAAATTAATAAATAAATATTCCAACGAGACAAAATTTTGTTTCTGGTTTTATCTTAAGAAATACTACTTGCCTTATAAAAACATGAACACACTTGAAGGACTTCCCAAAGAATATAATTTATTTGAAATATTTAATACATTTAAATATTCGAATAAATTATTTCAAAAAACTCTAAAAAATGTGCACTATATTTTCAAAAAACAAATATAATTCTAGATAATCCCTTCATCAGCCGTTTTTAATAATCCAAATATCAAAATCAAAAACATAACCTACATCACTCACGTGTTAAAAGACTTAAGCTTCGAACTACAGATCAACTATATATTCAAGATTGATCTATGTTCTAACAAAATCAAAGAACAAAGTGAGTTATTTTAAGGTTTACCTAAATCCAGTGACACCGTATAAAGAGATTTATTGAAGCCAAAATATAATTATATATTATATATAAAATAAAATAGAAAGGCTTTTTACTTGATAGAAGAAATATAACAAAATTTGAATATCAAAACAAATTGAAATATGTTTATCTTCTACAATTTTAATTTCCAAAAGAATTTTTTATTCAAAAACTTTTAGAATTAAATTAATGTCTAAAACAAGCACCGCTTACATTTAATAGACGTATATAATCAAAACTCAATATACAATGTCAAATGAAATAAATAACCCAGCAGATATACGAAAGTAATTAAAATTAATAAATAAATATTCAAACGAGACAAAATTTTGTTTCTGGTTTTATCTTAAGAAATACTACTTGCCTTATAAAAACATGAACACACTTGAAGGACTTCCCAAAGAATATAATTTATTTGAAATATTTAATACCTTTAAATATTCGAATAAATTATTTCAAAAAACTCTAAAAAATGTGCACTATATTTTCAAAAAACAAATATAATTCTAGATAATCCCTTCATCAGCCGTTTTTAATAATCCAAATATCAAAATCAAAAACATAACCTACATCACTCACGTGTTAAAAGACTTAAGCTTCGAACTACAGATCAACTATATATTCAAGATTGATCTATGTTCTAACAAAATCAAAGAACAAAGTGAGTTATTTTAAGGTTTACCTAAATCCATTGACACCGTATAAAGAGATTTATTGAAGCCAAAATATAATTATATATTATATATAAAATAAAATAGAAAGGCTTTTTACTTGATAGAAGAAATATAACAAAATTTGAATATCAAAACAAATTGAAATATGTTTATCTTCTACAATTTTAATTTCCAAAAGAATTTTTTATTCAAAAACTTTTAGAATTAAATTAATGTCTAAAACAAGCACCGCTTACATTTAATAGACGTATATAATCAAAACTCAATATACAATGTCAAATGAAATAAATAACCCAGCAGATATACGAAAGTAATTAAAATCAATAAATAAATATTCAAACGAGACAAAATTTTGTTTCTGGTTTTATCTTAAGAAATACTACTTGCCTTATAAAAACATGAACACACTTGAAGGACTTCCCAAAGAATATAATTTATTTGAAATATTTAATACATTTAAATATTCGAATAAATTATTTCAAAAAACTCTAAAAAATGTGCACTATATTTTCAAAAAACAAATATAATTCTAGATAATCCCTTCATCAGCCGTTTTTAATAATCCAAATATCAAAATCAAAAACATAACCTACATCACTCACGTGTTAAAAGACTTAAGCTTCGAACTACAGATCAACTATATATTCAAGATTGATCTATGTTCTAACAAAATCAAAGAACAAAGTGAGTTATTTTAAGGTTTACCTAAATCCATTGACACCGTATAAAGAGATTTATTGAAGCCAAAATATAATTATATATTATATATAAAATAAAATAGAAAGGCTTTTTACTTGATAGAAGAAATATAACAAAATTTGAATATCAAAACAAATTGAAATATGTTTATCTTCTACAATTTTAATTTCCAAAAGAATTTTTTATTCAAAAACTTTTAGAATTAAATTAATGTCTAAAACAAGCACCGCTTACATTTAATAGACGTATATAATTAAAACTCAATATACAATGTCAAATGAAATAAATAACCCAGCAGATATACGAAAGTAATTAAAATTAATAAATAAATATTCAAACGAGACAAAATTTTGTTTCTGGTTTTATCTTAAGAAATACTACTTGCCTTATAAAAACATGAACACACTTGAAGGACTTCCCAAAGAATATAATTTATTTGAAATATTTAATACATTTAAATATTCGAATAAATTATTTCAAAAAACTCTAAAAAATGTGCACTATATTTTCAAAAAACAAATATAATTCTAGATAATCCCTTCATCAGCCGTTTTTAATAATCCAAATATCAAAATCAAAAACATAACCTACATCACTCACGTGTTAAAAGACTTAAGCTTCGAACTACAGATCAACTATATATTCAAGATTGATCTATGTTCTAACAAAATCAAAGAACAAAGTGAGTTATTTTAAGGTTTACCTAAATCCATTGACACCGTATAAAGAGATTTATTGAAGCCAAAATATAATTATATATTATATATAAAATAAAATAGAAAGGCTTTTTACTTGATAGAAGAAATATAACAAAATTTTAATATCAAAACAAATTGAAATATGTTTATCTTCTACAATTTTAATTTCCAAAAGAATTTTTTATTCAAAAACTTTTAGAATTAAATTAATGTCTAAAACAAGCACCGCTTACATTTAATAGACGTATATAATCAAAACTCAATATACAATGTCAAATGAAATAAATAACCCAGCAGATATACGAAAGTAATTAAAATTAATAAATAAATATTCAAACGAGACAAAATTTTGTTTCTGGTTTTATCCTAAGAAATACTACTTGCCTTATAAAAACATGAACACACTTGAAGGACTTCCCAAAGAATATAATTTATTTGAAATATTTAATACATTTAAATATTCGAATAAATTATTTCAAAAAACTCTAAAAAATGTGCACTATATTTTCAAAAAACAAATATAATTCTAGATAATCCCTTCATCAGCCGTTTTTAATAATCCAAATATCAAAATCAAAAACATAACCTACATCACTCACGTGTTAAAAGACTTAAGCTTCGAACTACAGATCAACTATATATTCAAGATTGATCTATGTTCTAACAAAATCAAAGAACAAAGTGAGTTATTTTAAGGTTTACCTAAATCCATTGACACCGTATAAAGAGATTTATTGAAGCCAAAATATAATTATATATTATATATAAAATAAAATAGAAAGGCTTTTTACTTGATAGAAGAAATATAACAAAATTTGAATATCAAAACAAATTGAAATATGTTTATCTTCTACAATTTTAATTTCCAAAAGAATTTTTTATTCAAAAACTTTTAGAATTAAATTAATGTCTAAAACAAGCACCGCTTACATTTAATAGACGTATATAATCAAAACTCAATATACAATGTCAAATGAAATAAATAACCCAGCAGATATACGAAAGTAATTAAAATTAATAAATAAATATTCAAACGAGACAAAATTTTGTTTCTGGTTTTATCTTAAGAAATACTACTTGCCTTATAAAAACATGAACACACTTGAAGGACTTCCCAAAGAATATAATTTATTTGAAATATTTAATACATTTAAATATTCGAATAAATTATTTCAAAAAACTCTAAAAAATGTGCACTATATTTTCAAAAAACAAATATAATTCTAGATAATCCCTTCATCAGCCGTTTTTAATAATCCAAATATCAAAATCAAAAACATAACCTACATCACTCACGTGTTAAAAGACTTAAGCTTCGAACTACAGATCAACTATATATTCAAGATTGATCTATGTTCTAACAAAATCAAAGAACAAAGTGAGTTATTTTAAGGTTTACCTAAATCCATTGACACCGTATAAAGAGATTTATTGAAGCGAAAATATAATTATATATTATATATAAAATAAAATAGAAAGGCTTTTTACTTGATAGAAGAAATATAACAAAATTTGAATATCAAAACAAATTGAAATATGTTTATCTTCTACAATTTTAATTTCCAAAAGAATTTTTTATTCAAAAACTTTTAGAATTAAATTAATGTCTAAAACAAGCACCGCTTACATTTAATAGACGTATATAATCAAAACTCAATATACAATGTCAAATGAAATAAATAACCCAGCAGATATACGAAAGTAATTAAAATTAATAAATAAATATTCAAACGAGACAAAATTTTGTTTCTGGTTTTATCTTAAGAAATACTACTTGCCTTATAAAAACATGAACACACTTGAAGGACTTCCCAAAGAATATAATTTATTTGAAATATTTAATACATTTAAATATTCGAATAAATTATTTCAAAAAACTCTAAAAAATGTGCACTATATTTTCAAAAAACAAATATAATTCTAGATAATCCCTTCATCAGCCGTTTTTAATAATCCATTGAAATTGATGGTGTAATCATTGTTATCATTATTATTATTATTATGGACACAATCGATCGTTCTCTCTTTTGATATTCAAATTTTGTTATATTTCTTCTATCAAGTAAAAAGCCTTTCTATTTTATAACATAAAATTGTAAAAGGTTCTTTCATACCACTTTGGACGTCTGTGTATTTTCGTGGTGCATGTAAATAACAGCATCCAATATAGGGGTATTGCCGAAAAGTATTTGGGAATTTGTTAAATTTCCCTTTTTCTCAACGGCTTTTTTTTATTGAAAGAATCTCCAAATAGTCCAATTGACTCTTTTCAACATTATAGAGTAAAGTGACATCTTTCTCATTAAAACAATTACTCTTTTCTATACAATGTTCTGCAAAACCGGTTGATTTCTGGATTTTCAAAATAGACATCCAATGTTCTTTGATTGTATGCTCTGAAATTTGATAAATAAGTTGGGGTATCTGCCTGTTAGTCATGGTTTAACCACCGTTTGAGCTGCTTCACCGGTCGTTGACCACGATCATTTTCGCACTATCTTGTCGTATGTGACCTATTTCTCCAGTCACCATACGTTTAAGAAATTGGTTGATTTCATTCCGTTTGTGCAAGGCTTCACAGATGGAAATTTGATCCATCATGTTTTTTGGTGTCAATTGGTGTAGTATCCAAACACCGAATTTCTTTTTCAATTCAGCTTTGCACAAATGGTTTAAAACTGTTTTATGGTGATCTTCAGCTTCTGGTGCTACAACTATGTGGTCAAATTCGATAATTTTTGTATTTTATCGAAATTTTCATGACGGGTCTGCTTGTGCAAGATGCATCTCCAACATAAAAATAACTGAACGGAATCGAAGAAATCAAAATTGCACATAATTAGCTGTTACAGTATGAGATCACACAATTCACAATTTCAGCTGCTTGGCTTGCATTTTAGCCTGCATGGAAAAAAACTATGAATTTTTTCTTGTATGACTTCCATATTCAACAACCTGTAACTCATAACTCATTAGGCCAAATAAAAAACATCAAAAGGATTTTTTCAGTTCGAAATGTCACCTAGACAACGAGCTTGAGTCTGAAAGTTTTGTTCGATTTATAATTGGTTTTTTTTCCTCAAACTATAACGTAAGCCTGCTGGATTATCTTTTATGAGAAAAAGGTGGCCGTTTGCTATACAACGGTTTTCAAATATGAGAATTTGCTTGTTTTCAGTAAAATTCATTTGATACTCTTTAACTCCTGTCTCGATGAATTTACAATGGAAGTAGAAACTGAAAACTCATTAAATTATTCAAATTTAACAATAACTTGAGTCAATTATGAACATAACTCTTCCAATTTTTTTAAGCTTCTCATACGGATAGAACAATTCCCAAAAATTATTCAATCCAATACAACAAAACTTATCAGTATATCTCACCATGACACATCTCTTATTCCACATTCCTTCATCTCCAAATAATTTTAATCAAAATTGAGTTTAACTAAACAAATAGAAAATAATAACGTCATTGATAATATATAGTATGACGACTAAAAAAAATGAAAAATGCTATTAATGAAATATACCCTATGCTAAAAACCGGGGAAAAACATACAATTCTCTCTTTTACTATGGAAAACAATCAACACTTATAAAGAATTTCTCAATAATGCAGATATAAATATATCTTATAAAGCTGCCGATTAATTCGAATTTTTTTTAAACACTCAAAACCTCATAGGAAGAAATCTCGTTTGTCAGACGTTTATCAATTTTGATGCGGTACTCGCTCAAAAATTTATATCAAACAAAGCGGAAGGTGTTTCGAAACTAGAATACAGGAACATAGACATTCCTGCCTCAATGATAAGTTAGAGTCTACGTACGCGGAACATTCAAAAGAAGAGTAATAATTGCTCTTTTGAGATAAGGGTACAATAAAATATTTCTATTACTTTCGGTAAAACCACAGGGTCCCTTATTGAATAGATCCAATAAAAGTGAATTAGATAACTCAGTTTGTTTAATCAATAAATTCCTCGAATTTATAAATTGGTTTATTTCCATACTTTCCAACAGGTTCAGTTTTAGACGCTTATTTTCTTTATGCAAAATCCTAAACCGTTCGTCAAAGTAACATTACATTTAATCTGTTAGTCTTCTACAATTTGAATTTCAAAAAATTTATTCCAAACTCCCCTTTGTTGAATCTTTTTTGAATCATTTTTCAGTTTCCCCAAAGAATTGTAAAACTCTCTTCATCCCCTCTATTTTTGTTATATCCATGTACTATAAAATTAAGTTTTTGTTCATGGTATACTCAGTATCTTGTAATACTCACCTGAAGAAGTCATGGTATGACGTAACGATCGTAGTGTTAATAAAATATTAGCGGAAATCAGAATATTGCTTTTATTCATATTTTTAAGATGAATTTCCGTCAAGTAAAGACCGAAACAATCATAGAATAAATTTATGTCCTATTAGCCAATATTTCCAAAATTAAATTGCCTCTTTAATTGCCAGACATTCTAGGAATATGGATTTCTTGTTCTTTTGATATTTATTTAGTTTTTTAGAAAAATAAGCTACGGGTTTCATTTCACCATTATTCTGTTTTTGTTTAAGAACAGCTCATACTCCTTGAATACTGGCATCAGTATATATAGTAGTAAGGCACTTTGGTCGAAAATTGCAAGAATTGGCTTAGAACAAAAGATGTCCTTAACCTTATTGAAAGCTTTCTGACAAGCCAATGAACAATTGAATTTTACATCTTTTCTCAGTAAAGTATGCAACGGTTCTTATAATCTAATTTGCAATGAAAATTAACTTTACACAAAAATAGCCTTTTCTTCTTCCGAGTATCTCGTGGAGAAAAATGCCTAATGGAAATTAAATTGTAATTCATAGGTCGTACTGTATTGTTTCCTACAATATGTCATAAATATTTGACTTCTTCCTCTGTAAAATTACACTTTTAAGGTTGAATTCTTTCTTACACATTGCTTTCAAGAGACTCTCCAAATGTTCTATATGTTGGTCAAATGTTGAAGAAAGTATTAGAATATCATCTACATAATTTAGGCAGAATAAATTCAGGGTATATTTTCTGATAATGTTATGGTGTAATGTTACGGTGTAATATGGCGGGGGATGTTTTAAGTCCAAAAGGTAAATATTTCCATTGCCAGTTACCATTCTGTGTCACAAAAGCAGTCTTATATCTATCTTTTATACGAATAGGAATCGACCAAAAGGCAGAATTTACATCCAATGTAGTGAAGAATTTTGCATTTCGAGTCTTGCCTAAGATATCATCAATTAATGGAAAAGGCTGTGGTTCGGAACAATTGATTTATTGAGTCCACGAAAATCGATACACAATCTGGTTTTATACCCTTCATCTCTCTTATATGCTAAAGTGACTGGTGATGCAAAAGGTGAGGAGGACTCCTCAATCACATTCGTTTTCAACAATCTTCCTATTTGGAATTCTATCTATTTTTGATCCTCCATTGAGCATCTGTATGGTTTTTTTGCTATAAATTTGTGTTCTAAAAGTTTTAAATGTGCCTCATTATTTTGCACCTGACCAATATCAAAGTTGTGTTTTGCAAAAATATGATCATATTTATTCATTAAAATTTCAATTTTATTTCTCTGATTGGTTTCCAAATGGTCTAATTTTGTTTCGATAAGTTCTGTTGGTATCCCTTCATTGAAATTGATGGTGTAATCATTGTTATCATTATTATTATTATTATGGACACAATCGATCGTTCTCTCTTCATTCAAATCTGATCTTTGATAAATATTCAAATCGAAATCTTGTTCTAATTAAAAATTGGAAATAGAATCTAGTCCGAGTAGATTATCATACTCGAAATTTTTCTCATTAACTACAAAAAATACAACTTCTTTTCTGATGTTATTGATTCTCATTTCTGTAATTATCTTTCCTGAAAAATTTGCCCTGCCACTGACTGTTTTGAATGTGTTTCTATTATCTTGAATGTGAAGACATAACTTTTCTGCTACTTTGGAATTCTGAAGACTAACATTTGTGCCCGAATCATAAATTCCACATGATTCATTATTATTTCTGAAAACCTTCAATTTTATCAATGCCAGTAGTCTTAGTTTTTTTGGTTTGAAATGGTCTCATTCAATTCATCCAGTACCCCAACAATGTTTACCGTTCTTATGTTAACGGGTACGTTTTTTTGTTCAGAATTATTGGATTTATTCCTTAGTCGACATAAAGTCTCCGGATGAAATCTACCTGAGAAACCATTCTTCTCATAAATTGAGCATGGTTCCTTCTTGACTGGTTTTCTATTTGTTTGTGAATAGGAAGGAATTTGTTTGGCAGATTTATTCATTCTATGATTTTCTTCATTTCGATCGTTGTAATTTTCCTTTGAACATTCTAGCTTTCGCAACTCACCCAATAATTTCTCGAAAGTTGTTACATTTGATGGATCAATTCCATCTTGTAAAATATTTGGCAAACTTGTCACATTTAAATCAATCAATATGTCAGTTGGACAATTATTTCGGATATTCAACAACAAATTTTCTTTCCTAAAAGCGTAGTAAACTAAACTTCCTCCTATGTACCTAAGTGAATAAATAGGCCTCTCTATATTTATGCCAACTCGTTTCACAAAAACTCTCTAAGAAGTTATCTTTCCGTATTTGAAAACTTCTGTCTAAACCTAATGTTATTAATTTAGAATCAAACCATTCTTTCGCTATTCCATCCAGAAACAACCATAAAATCTAAATTTTGTCTCTAACTTCTTCTACTTCACAACGCGTGAATTCGGTCTCGAATTATTCTAACAAACAATTCACTGAAATACTCGTACCATCAAAATTATTCACCACAAAATCCTCCTTTATCCTCTTTTTATTCTCCTTGCTTTTTTTTGAAATTTCTACGGTATCCTGTGGTTCTGATGATTTTTGTCCAAATACTGCTCTCACCTATGCGAGAGAATAAATCAGTTGTAAATATTCATTCTCAAACATCACAACTTCTTCGGCATCAAAATATATTTCTTTCAATGTCAGAGTTCATGAAATAACACTCGTACGAAATGAAGCTCTTACTTTAATCGATTTCAAGATATTCTTCACCTTCGGTAGAGCCAAACGTTCATGATGGTCATATATATCCTGTTTGTCCTCTGGTATTTCATGATATGTATTTTCCTTTTCCGTAGTTTGGATCCACTTGAATTTGTATGTATTTTTCTTCTTATCAGTAGTTGATGCTTCCAAAGCGATGCAAATTTTCATGGATGTCGTCATTATAGCTTGCGTTTTTGATTTATAAGAATGCTATGAATTCTTATTTTTATAATCGAAGAAATAGACAATTTGATGTCATGATTCTGAAAGAATTTATTTTCCTTAGTTTAAAATATAACATGATAACATACACAAAAAAAAACATACAAAGAAATAGCTTACTAACCTGAAAGAAATCAAAAACAATGCTATTTCTTAGAGTTTCTTAATTCACATTTCTAACAGCTGACTAATTGTAACACGCGGTAGTTTTGGGTTAGAATCTAAGACATAAAACATAGATCGTAGAACATGGAACAAAGAAGTTACAAAGTTATTTTTCCTAGAAATAACAGTTTTATTTTTATATCCCCCACACAAAGTATTATATCCCCCCACACAAATTTTTACATATATATATATATATATATTTTTTTTTTTTTTTTTTTTTTTTTTTTTTTTTAACCACCGTGTCTTTTACGGGTCCTATGCTATGCACGCCGGGTTATTTACCAAGGTGTGCACCGCCGCTACGGGCCTTGGAGAAATTTTCTTACTATTCTTGTCGTACTCAGAATTATTTGTTTTTGCGAACCGGAAATCACGCGCTGATCCAGGCAGAGTCTCCGAGTATTCTCAGGTAAGTGCTTTTCTATCAACCCATTCACCGATATAATCAGCGGGAGCACGTTTACAGATTTCAACCGGTGCATTTCACGGAGTTGGAAGGCGAGATCAGAGTATTTTGTTATCTTCTCCGAGTATGCCCTCGCCAAACTATCATCTGCGGGTATAGTGAAGTCCAGCAGCAAACATGTTTCCTTTTCATTGTCGAAGATGGCAATATCTGGTCTGTTGTGAGCCACTCCTCTGTCGGTCACCAGCGTTGCGTCCCAATACACCTTATAGCGCTGATTCTCCAGGAGGACTTTAGGTGAGTATAAATGTTGTTCCACCTCATTCTGAAGCAATCCTAACCTCAGGGCAATTTGCTGGTGGTAGATCTTTCCCATCGCGTTGTGCCTATCAAGATATTCCCTAGGAGCGAGTATGGGGTACGAGGAGGTGACATGCTGTATAGACTCCGCGCCCTGGGCGCACCTCCGACACCGATCTGATGGAATCGCTTGTTTGGCAATATGCTTCATGTACATCCTGGTGGGCATCACTTGATCTTGAATCGCCAAAAGCCTTCCTTCCGTTTCCGGGTATAGATAGCCCGCACGCAGGTAAGTTATCGACTCTGTTTTTTCTACCTCTCTACTTTGCAGGTGAGTAGGGTATCTGCCGTGCAAGGCCTTGGCGCTCCACTCTTGGATACGTTCCTCCACAGAGGGCCAGGAGAGCTGATATGTCGGTTCAGCGAGCTTTAGCGCGGACATTTTATCATCAGCCTCACAGATCGCTCTGAAGAAAGGTGAGTTGTTCCTCAGGAAGTGTTCTCTTAGATCACTGACGTTTTTTCCGTGAGCTTCCTCTAAGCTCGTTAGTCCTCTTCCTCCTTGATGTCGCGGAAGGTAAAGTCTGATTGTAGAGGAGTGGGGATGGTGAACTCCATATTTTGTCAGCATTGACCTGATATCTTTATCCAGCGCGCGGAGGTCAGTTGTTGACCAACTGAGGATTCCGAACGAATACGTCATGCTTGGGATTGCCCAGATGTTAATGGCCGTAAAGAGGGACTTTGAGTTAAGCTTTGCCTTAAGGAGCAGGGAAACTCTGGTCAGCAGCTTTTCTTTGAAGCATTGTTTCATTTCAGGGGTTTTTATTTCCAATGCCTGCTTGATTCCCAAGTATTTATATGGGACTTCCTTACTCAGAGCTGGTATGGTTATGTTATTGCTCAGTGTTGTCCCCTCCTTATTGTCCTCGATCTTACCCCTTCGGACATCCAATACGGCGCACTTATTGATCCCCAACTCCATCCCTATTGACTCGCTAAAAGCTGTGACCAACTCCAGCATTCTTCTTAGTTGTTCTGGGTTTGCGCCATAGAGTTTCAGGTCGTCCATAAACATGCGATGCGAGATAGCTATCTGTCTGCTTTTGTTCACAACATATCCGTACTTGGTGTTTTTCAGGATAATGCTAAGCGGATTGAGTGCTAAACAAAACCAGATGGGGCTTAATGTGTCACCCTGAAATATTCCCCGGCTAATCTTTATTTGTTCTGATTCTATAAGCATTTCTCCCATTCGCACTAGCAGCGATGTCCTCCATGTCTTCATCAGGTGTCTCAGGAGCTCTATAACGCTCCCAGCTACTCCATGCATCTCCAGCACCTTCAAGAGCCACGTATGTGGGATGGAGTCGAACGCCTTTTTGTAATCCACCCAAGCGATAGATATATTTCGAAGTCTCTTTCGAGCCTGCTTGGTGATTACATGGTCGATTAGTAGGAGTTCTTTGCATCCTTTCGTTTTTTCTCGGCATCCCCCTTGTTCTTCTGTGATCAGGCTGTGTTCCCTGATGTGTCTGCTGAGGTATTTGGTAATGACTCCAGTGAGGATTTTATATAACGATGAAAGGCAAGTGATCGGCCGGTAGTTTTTCGGGTCTTTCCTGTCGCCGTCCTTTGGTATAAGGTATGTGATTCCCAGTGTGAGGAAGGCAGGCACAGACACGGGGTTGTTCAAGGCGTCCTATACAAGAAGTGTCAGTTTTTCATGCACACTATCGAAGTACTTCCACCAATAATTGTGGAGCTTGTCTGGGCCTGGAGCTGCCCAGTTGTTAGATCTTTTGAGTGTGTCGATTATGTCTGACTTCTGCACTTGTATTTCCCCCATTGGGTGTTTGGAGATCTTCTGCTGGGCCTCCCCTATCCAATACGCACTCTCATCGTGGGTACTCTCTCTCGCCCACACACCAGCCCAGAAATCATGCGCTGCCTCAGGTTCTAGATGTTCGTCATCCTTTCCACTTGCAGTTTCCAGAGATCGAAAGAACTGCTTCTGGTTTTTATAGAACATGTTGTTGTTTCTATATCGCTTCGTTCTTTCGTTATATCTTCTGATACGGTTCCCTAATGCCTTGATTTTTTGTTTCAGGTGATCACAGACGAACGCCAATTTTTCTCTGAAGGCAGGGTCCCTTCGCTTAATGCAGGATGCGGAAGCTACTTTCCTGACAGCTTTAGTGAGTTTTGCAGTTGGTGATGCTGTATTGAGGTAAGTATGAATGACCCCAATTTCTTTCCTTAAAGCTCTTATCTTTCCTTCTAGGCGCTGTTTCCAAGGGGGGTTTTCGAGTGGTTTTGGCGCAATTCGGGGATGCTCGATTCGGTTCCCAAGTGATTCAGCGGCCGTTACTGCGGCCGCGTACACAACGTCCACCAGATCCACAAATGTATCCACGTTTGTCATATGTTTTGGGATGATCGAGTTGACCCTCGCTACCATTTCACGAGCCGCTCTGGAATACCTCAGTCGTTGAATTTTTGGCCTTTTTTCCGCTGCCACTCCTGCGTACCTCATCAGATTGCTCACAAATGATCTCTCTGTAGTGTTCTCCTCAGGTGGTCTGCTGAAAAGACCACTCCTCCCAATCCCCACAGAAGATTTTCTTCTGGATTCCTCTGGTTGACGGGCCGACTCCGGCTCCGTAGTGGTAGGGTAGCAGCTGGCTTTTATACATTCAAGTTCAGCGCGAGAGAGTTTTTCCTGTCCAATAATCCACCGTACCCTGTTGGAGAGTAGCTGAGCGTATGCCGGTCGCTCGGGGCAGATCTCATTCCATGTCTCCAAGAGTAAGTTTCTATATGTGTTATTGCGGGTCTCAACAAGGTCCAGAGCTATATAATGTGAACGCATTACCATGCAGTTATCTTCTGTTGTCCAACGCGTTCGCCTGTCCCGTTGTGGCCTTCTTGCAGCGGAGTGGACGGTACGTACACTCAAGCTGTCAGGGCTTTCTCCTTGCGGAGAGGCGGGAATTGGCCTTGCGGTGCCATCTCGGAGGGGTGCGCCGCTCGCCCCACACGTTCCTCCTACAGACCGATCCTCTGGACGGCTCCGAAGGGAGCTGGTCTGAAGCCCCCTACCGCCCTGTGTTCTGCTTCTCGTTATAGGAGCTAACTTATTTAATCCCTTCTGAGGGTGCTAACCTCAGTTGGGTATGGTGACTCGGGTACGCGGGGACGTCACTCCCCGATGGCACTACGTACCACCCTGCGTACCACACTACGTACCACCCTGCGTATATATATATATATATATATATATATATATATATATATATCTATATATATATATATATATATAGATATAATATATATAATATATATATATAATATATATATAATATATAAATTATATATATATATATCTATAATATATATAATATATATATATATATATATATATATATATATATATATATATATATATATATATATATATATATATATATATATATATATATATTTGTGTGTCTAGGTGTTTCATTGAACTGAAGTGCATTGGAGTTCATTCACTTTAATAATTTAATCAGTACTAACCGACGAATAAGATTAATCCAAATGAAATATTTCCTATGAGTTCTCGCACTGAAATGCTACAACATTTAATCAGAAATATAGTTCAATTTAAATACAGATGTACACGCAGAAATTCTCATTTTTCTTGATTAAGGTTGCACCTAACCAAACCCAATTAACGGAAGTTTAATAACGAACAACTCCCACATCGTACCACAGCTCGGATTAACATTATAACTCTTTCCACTTCATCAAAAAGCTTTGAAACTGATTCCTAGCAAATTACTATAGACCGTAATAGTTCTACCCTATTGCAACCATGACTTATGTGAAACGTCCAGTTGATAAATACGTCTGGGAATCTCTCCTCGAATTCCTATCCTAGCTCGAATAGGATTCCGGAAAGCGAGGTCTTATCGCTGGAGAAGTGGCAAATTTCTATCTCCAGTTTTGTTTCGAGCCAACTGAACTCGGATAATGCGACATGCTCCGAACTTAATTGTTTCAAATGACCAACCTCATTATGAACTGGCGTTGCATGACCACTAAATCCATCCGAATAGTCCGCTCTTTTATCAAAGTTTACGCTCGTTACTCTTCCGCACATGGTTCGATGGCTTTGTGGTAGAATTATATGTTAGCATGGATTGTTTCTGAAGACTACTCGTGAAAAGTTGTTTAAGTATTAAATAAAAAACAAATGAGTAGTTTTTCAAAGTTGTGAGTTCATTAGAACATTTATGAATGGAAGATGACATTTTTTGAATGACCGTCCCAACTGGCCACAATACCTCATCCGATTTAACCCAATTTTCCAGTACATTGTCGATTGTTTGGGGCTCAATCTCATGAATGGCAATTTCTATTTCGTATTTCAAAGCATCAAACATTTTTGGATCGTTAGCTTAACACTTATCCTCAACGGATCCCATAAAAATAGTCCGCTTAGGTGAAAATGACCTTCATCGCTTAAGATGATTTTTTTGAGAAAATTCTCATCTTCATCCATGAGTTCATGAGGCTTTACTTTTTGCACTAGTTGAATTTTGTAAGTCTTGATACCAAGGTCTTTATGCACAATTCTTATTACAGAAGTGCGAGAAATGTTCATTTCTTAAGCACGAGAACAAGTTGATGTTGGTGTATGTTCATTCACATTCTGGGCTGCTTCAGCAACATTTTCGGGTGTGCTCACTGGACGAGGACGTCAACGGAATGTTTATCACCTAAAGATCCAGTTTTTATGAACAGATTGATCTACAAATTACTGTGAGAGCATTCCATTTGTATTGAATTTTTCACGTAAATTTCTAACAGTTTGGGTAGAAGATTCACCACTTTGGAAATGAGTTTTGTGAAACAGTTCTGTTCAAGCATAAATCGACCCATTTTGTTTATGGCAAATATTAAACTAACTTTCGTTCAAAACACGAATGGCAGAAGTATTGCCTAGAAATAATCACTATTTGAAAAATGCTGCTGTAGATGGATCATCTTTATCATGATTGAAAGTAACCAGTGCACTGAAATTGAATACGAATTGAATGAATATGATTTTTTTTAGATTTCTCGTCTCAAAATGGGCTGAAATCATTAGTATATTTCTCGAATACAAAACTAATCCAGATTACGCCAGCCATATTTTGATCAAATCGTGGTAGTAACAACTTCTTCGGAAGATCTATGACGAAGATATCAGCGTATGATTCGTGAACCTAACGATTTATGACCACTTGTCATAAAATAGTCTCGAGAGTAGAATCAAAAAAGAATATGAGCCTGAGGGGACTCTAGGAGACAAGCCGTTACTGGTCGCCGGCACTGCACGTGTTGCAAATCGACATATTAATTTTTACCCTCGAAATGTAGGCTCCAGTCCTGTCAATGTTTGAAGAGCTGATATCAGAGCAAAGTATTCAATTCGATTTTTTCTCAAAATAATCTTATTCATTCATTATATACATGCTAGGGGAACAAGCCGAGGTGGAGCCTCAATAGAACCTCAGCATGCTGGGTCCATTCGTCTCGGCTGGAGACGATTACATTGAAATTCCGTTCTTGGTTCGAGACTTTTGACATTAAATCCGAGTGCATCGATATGGTGCTCTTCCTTAAAAGCTTGTCTAGCAGTCCTGAGCCTCCCATCACTATTGCCTTCGACCTGTCGTTCGCTAGTTGATGTAGTTTGTATGTGGTCTGTGTCGCCTTCCACTGTACGAACAGGTGTAGGGCGGTAGATTTAATAGGACCTTAATGGTTGCCGTGGGTATGGTTCGAAATGTAATTGCGAGGCAAGCCTAGCTCTGTAGTCGTGTGAGTTTAAGTTGGCCATTCGTTTGTGGGCCCTTTTTCTATCATTACCACTAATTACCATTAAGTATAGCCAATACATCTGCCGGGGCTTTAAACCCCAATTTTTACCGCAGATTCGCCTACAGGTCTAGAGTCCCATTCTTGCTTTATGCAACACTTTGTGTGCATTCCAGCTGAAAGTTTTGGCCAGGACTCTTTCCAGGTATTTGCCTCATTAGAGAGTTGTATCGTTTCACCATGGATTATCGGCGGTTATAATCCATCCAGTTTCGATTTCTTGGTGAATGGTTTTATAACTCCTTTTTGTGGGTTAAGAGACTTATTTTCCCTTATGCATCATTTGTCGGTAGTCTCCAGTTTCTCCCGAAGGACGGCCGATATCGTTACCTCCGATTTACTCTTCACTATGATTGCCAGGTAATCAGCAAATGCTTGAATATCGACTTCCCACACGATCGTTAGCAGGTCATCAACTAGAAGTATCCACAGTAAGGGTGGGAGAGTACCACCCCTGCGAGCAACCCTTCGCAGCCTTAAACTCGAAGACACCACCCTGATTCGAGGTCGTTATAATTCTGCTGCATAGTATTACCTGTATCCACCTAAAAATCAGCGGATCAATTTCTCTTTCAGCGATAGCCGGCAGCGTATTGTTAAAAGCACCTTCCATGTCGAAAAACGACTTTCAATTATCGAGAGATGGTTTAATATTCCGACCAAATTGTGTGATGCAAGTTCTGCTGAGTTTTCGGCCTGGTAGACGTATTGATGAGGGCCAGGAGGACTGTTAACTAGTACCTTCCCCTTGAAGTAGACATTAATAATAATATATTAATATTATTATTTTGTAGCAATAAATCCGATCATTGAAGCCGATGAGCTTCGAAACATGTCCATATCTGCTGCTTATATTTCAGCGGTCGGGCTTATTATAGTTTTGAACTGTTATACGGATGTATGTTGCACTATCCCGATTCGAAGAACTTTCTTTTCCATAGCTTGTACTCATTAATTATATTTGGGAAAGATTATCATCCGCATTAATTTCTTTGAATAAAAATGCTTATTATGGACATCACGGTATAATTGGATAATTGAAGCCGATGAGCTTCGAAACATGTCCATATCTGCTGCTTATATTTCAGCGGTTGGGCTTATTTGAGTTTTGAACTGTTATACGGATGTATGTTGCACTGTCCCGATTCGACGAGCTTTCTTTTCCATAGCTCGTACTCATTAATTATATCTGGGAAAGATTATCAGCCACATTAATTTCTTTGAATAAAAATGCTTATTATGGACATCACGATATAATTGGATAAGACTTGATCATGAGGAAGGTTCGATACGTCAGTAACCGGACTTCAGTTCATTGCTCGAATAAGCTCGCTGGAGTATGTCATGTATGTGTGTTCACGTGTTCTGCAAGGGGTGCTCAATGTATTCTCGGTATAGGCAAAAAAAAATCGGAAAAATTCTATTTTTCAATCTAATCCCCAAGAACTTCTATACATTTGTTAGATCGAGAAATAAGCTTCTATAAATTTTTTAAAAAATATTCTTAAGGCTTCTCCTCAAAAAAGGTATTATTTGCTACCTCCAGTTCTTCATCGTCGGAAAATGACTTTCCATGTAGATATTTTTTCACATTTGGGAATAGGTAGAAGTCACTCATGGCCAAATCTTGACTGTACGGAAGATTAGTAATTTCTCCGAAGCCATAATCCCTCGCAGCGGCCTTAGCCACGTAGGCCTTGTGAACCAGCGCGTTGTCATGAAGCAGAAACATACTCGCTGTGAGTTTTCCTCATCATTTTCCTTCAATTTCTTCTCTTAAATTACGCAAAGTGGTTGCATAGGATGCTGCTGTAATATTTTCTCCCTTTTTAGTGTATTCTTTCAATAAAGTACATTTAGAATCTCAAAAAATCGCAGCCAACATTTTTCCAGCAGATGGGGTGACTTCAAACTTCAATGGGGGCTGTGCATTCTTTTCAATCTACTGCATGGACTCTTGTTTACTCTCAGGATCATGCTGATGAACCCAAGTCTCATACCCAATAACCAGCCGGTTGAAAATAGTCGATGGGTCTTTTCTACAGAGCTCTAAAAATTACTTACAGCACTCGACTCGCACTTGCTTATGAGATGCGCTGAGCATTCTCGGTACCTATCTTGCACTGACCTTTGAGAGGTTGAGATGGTCATGAAGGATGTATAGCCTGTATGGTGCTCACGGATATGTTTATCATCTCTGCTTATATCTTAATTTTTATTCTGGCATCTTCAAGTATCAGCTTTTTCACTTTTCTCACATTTTCTTCAGTAGTACCGCGAAGAGGACCGCCCGAACGAGGGTCGTCTTCAATGATTTCTTTGTCTCTTTTGAATTCACTTGACCACTTTTGAACCGTGAATAGCGACGGGGCGCAGTCTTGGTAAACAGCAATCATCTCTACGTGAATGATTTTTGTACTTTTTTCTTGCTTAGTGAGGAACTTTATAACGGCGTGATGCTCGATTTTCCTCATCATTGTGGCGTCAGTCATTTTAGTCGTCTCTCACTGAAGATACCTAGAAAACTAATTATGATAAATTAGTGAAAATTTCTATTTATACCCTCAGATGGGATCATCAGTGAATGGGCTAATTAAATTACTCCCAGTATTAGCAAATCACCCCAATGCCGAGAATTCATTGAACGCCCCTCGTAGGTGGCGCTTCAATTTGATAATACATTAGTGTTCCCCTGCAGGGTGGATATAGGTGCGTGGCTGACCTATAGTCGTAGGACATCACAGCACACTGATGTTTGAAGCTAATAAGTTGCAAAACATGTGCATGTTTTCTGCTTATGTGCCAGCGATCAACGAAACCTATTCAAGTTTATCAAGTTCATATTCCTCATTGATAGTTTTTCTATTTTATCCAGTTTTTTCTATGTAATAGTTTTTGGAGTTGTTATTATTGTTGATTTAAGATCGGGTTTTTTAGATTTCATATAAATTATTATATAATATAATATGTTGAATATTTGTTCAACGTTAGAATTATATTTTCGAATTTATCCATATCTGTGTCGAATGAACACTGAGTTATTATTTAATTAACTTGTATAACTTCAATATTTAATTGAATCAGTCTTTACTTGATGAAAATCTATATAAAATAAGGCTATTTTGATTTTCACAATTTTTATTGTTATTTAATACAACCATTGTTTCGCTATCACAGAAGCATCATCAGGCAGGTTTACATTTTGAATAATTAAACTTGTTTCCGAAATCCGTTGCTATTTATATTACAGTAGGTACAGAACATTTTATTGAGTACTAAAACCCAAAAAAGGTCTCTGTAAAATCCAGCTTATCTGAATTTATCTAACAGGGGTGAGTTATTTGAATCTGATTGTTCCTTAAGTAATATCCCAATTTTATTGTGTTTATACATCTCAAGGGAATCTACCAGGTTTAAGGCATAACTTTTACTTTTCTATATGTAGAATTTCAAAATTATGGTTGAAAGTATGTCCTGTTTCTAACAAATGGTTAGAATATGTGGAAATACTTTTAAAGGGTGTTTCAATAAGAGCGCAAGATTTCAATGTTCAATAAAACTTGATTTTCTGCAACAAAGCATTGAAATATTTATTGATTTCAGAAATATACATCTTAGAATTATATATAAAACAAAACATCTTGTAAATGACCGCCACAGCTTTGCTGGCATATGCGTGCCCTTTTGACGAAATCTTCAATAATGTTATTGAATACATGTGGTGGTATTTCATTGATACAGCGTATAATTTCGGCTTTCAATACTTCGATGCTTGTAGACTTATTGGCATAAAACTGTGACTTCAGATAGCCCCACAACCAGAAGTCTAAAGGCGTTGAATCGCAAGAGCGTGAAGGCCGATTCTGGTCACCAAATGGGGAAATGACACGACCAGGAGCAAACTCGCTGTTCATTGTGTACTGGCAGAAGTTGTTGAGTCAGTTGGATTTTGTAGGCATTTAGCTGTAAATCTTTAGTGAGAATTCGTTGAAGAGTGCCTGTTGAAATGTCCAATTCTCGTGCCCGATGGCGAATTGACGTATCTGGCCTTTCTGTCACACTCTCGCGAAATGCCGTGATGTTTTGTTCTGAATGACCTCTACGAGCTCGTACGGTATATTTTAAATCACTAACCGAACCAGTACTTTCAAATTTTTCGAAAAATTTTTTCACGGTAGATGAATTAGTCACATTATTTCGACGGAACAATGAACATTTTGCGAATAGTGGCAATTAAACTTTCACCATTTCGATAATATTTTTTGACAACTAGGATATGTTGTTCTACCGTGTAATGCTTCATGTTTACTAACTACCATCTGTCAACTTTCGATCTGTCACGTCATAGTCATATGACATTATGACTGCCAAACATGGCGCGCAATTCAGATCTTGCGCTCTTATTGAAACAACGTTTATTATTGAGGAAACTCTTCAAATGTTCACAAATTTTATATCGGAAAGTTCTTCCAGTCTGTCCTATGTAAACTTCTGGACAATCACCGCAGGTTAACTTATAACTCCCATTATCATCTTTATGTCTACTCTCTTTATTATTTTTAATGAATTTACTCAGGTTTGAATGAGTTTTAAATGAAGTTATTAAAACATATTCATTTTTGTGCTATATAGCAATTTTCTCAGAATTACCTTTAGTGTTTTTTAAGGAAATGTATCTAAAATTTTCTTTTATATCAGGATATGCCCTATTTGAAGTTATTTTATTATTTTATTGTCTATCAACGTAGGATCATAGTCATTTTTGATAGCTATTTGTTTAATTATGTTAAGTTCTGAAATATAATTTTCTCGATTCATGGTAATATTACTTAATCTATGAATCCTACAATTGAAAGCTGATAATTTTCAATTTAAAGGGTGGTTTGATTTATTGTATATAATAGAACCCGTAAATGATGGTTTGTGAAATATTGAAAAATCATGTGAATTATTCATTCTAGTAACTGTTAAATCAAGAAAATTAATACAATTATTATGTTCGGTATCCATAGTGAATGATATTGGGAGATATATTTCATTGATAAATATGTAAACCTTCTTGATAATGCTACTGTGATAGCGAAACAATTATTGCATTAAATAACAATAAAATTTGTGAACATCTAAATAACCTTATTTAATATATTTCATAAATCTTGAGATTGAGAATTGTACCCTATTATTGAACATGATTTTTGATGATAAAGAATGAATAGAGGTGAAAACGAGATATGATTAAATCCAAATAGATTTGAGCTCTACTTTCAAACCAATCAGTTTATATCCGCATCATGCATAGAGCACTCAAGACAAGATGATAGGAGAATGCGAAAGGATTCCAAATGTTTACTTTAACCATAGCATTTTGTAACAAACAGGGCTTCGTAAGTTTGTCTGAAGAGTTCATTACGCATGCCTGGAACGAAACAAAAAATGTTTGCTTATTTATATTTTAATTTTAATTGACAGTTTATATTCGTTGGTTTTTCTTAATTCCGTTTGATATTGTATGATGAATTTTGACGTCTATTAAATATGAGCAGTGCTTATAAAGACATTAATTTAATTCTTAAAGTTTCTTCAAAGAATTTTTTGAAATTAAAATTGTAGAAGACAACAGATTAAATCTGTTTTGATTTTCAAATTTTGTAATAATCCTTCTATCAAGTAAAAAACCGTTCCTTCTTATTTTATTTTATATATAATATATAATTATATTAGGTTTTTTAAATAAAGAAATTCATTATACAGTGTTGAACGGTTTTAACGGAGGCCAAGTGTCTTATAAGCTTTGTATGATTTTCTGTGAACGTGGAACATAAGTACCTTGGATTTATAAAAGTGTTTATTTTTATTTCTATTGAGGACCGTGTATTCCTAAGATTCACTGAGTAAGTCTATACATTGTTTAGTTGATTTTATTATTTTTTATATGTAATGTTGAACTGATCTTATCGTAACTTTAATTATTTCTTGAGAGTGTGCTACATGTTTTGAGACTTTTTGAAGTAATTTATTTAAATATATTGAATATTTCAAATAAATTAGTTTTTGAGAAGTTCTTGAAATTATGTTTTATATTTTTGAGAAGGGGTTATTTTTCATTCATATGGGATCGGAAAACAATGCATTTTGTAACAAACAGGGCTTCGTAAGTTTGTCTGAAGAGTTCATTACGCATGCCTGGAACGAAACAAAAAATGTTTGCTTATTTATATTTTAATTTTAATTGACAGTTTATATTCGTTGGTTTTTCTTAATTCCGTTTGATATTGTATGATGAATTTTGACGTCTATTAAATATGAGCAGTGCTTATAAAGACATTTATTTAATTCTTAAAGTTTCTTCAAAGAATTTTTTGAAATTAAAATTGTAGAAGACAACAGATTAAATCTGTTTTGATTTTCAAATTTCAAATATAGTTTGAAAATTTCACAAGATGGTTATCTTTAAAATTCATGAAAAAAGTAAAAAATTAATAGATTTCAGAAGACATAACATATGTTCAAAAATGAATCATTTAATTACCAGCAGACCGAATAGTGTAGATTCAGAGAAGAATATGATTGAATGCAAAAGTTCAAATTATTTCTATTTTATAAATTTTAAAATATAAATAGACTTCGCAAGTACGAAATTTAAGAGACATTCAAGTGAAAAAAAAATGTTTTATAGCTACCAAAAATCTTCAATTAGAAAATGAGTAAAGATCCAAATTCCATGCCGCTGAAACTAATTTTCCTTTAACCATCGTCTCTAATATAACACAAAATATCTTTGTTAATTTATTTTTCACTGTCAATGAAAGGCTCTACGGCATAACTGGTTTTAATGTTGAATATTCCGAAACTTCTGAGAACTTCTTGGAATTATCGATTACCATTCAAACTGAAATAACAAGTGGGAGGAAATAGAAAACAGACAAAAAAAGAATTCGGAAGTAGCTATTGAAATTTAACTTAGGAAGGAAGGAAACTTATCGATCTACTATGCTGTTGAACGAACGATCTTTCAAGTAATTCTTCGCAGCTAAATATTAATCAAAACTTCGAAGGGATAAAATAAATTGACTTCGCGACATATTTTTCAATTAAAGGAGTTATCCCAATCCGAAAATATGAATTATGCACCAAGAAAAATCACACTACCGCTTTATAGCATCAACTTTATTCCAACCTCGAATCGTGTTGCTTACATGACGCATTTAGTTAAATAACTTCTTCTAATACTTCTAAACAACTTGGTTATTAGCATTTGAAGAAGTTATATAATTATGTGATCATCATTTGCAGGAAGTGCAAGATCACTACGTGATTTCTAAGAAGAATGTTCGCGAGTGCAACTAAGCGTTTTGTTCGTGTGTGATTCAAAGCTTTCTTTCACAGAACCATCTAGGCAGTGTTCCATCAGGCACATTACATCAATAACTTTGGGAAGACTGTATATCATAGCTTCCAAGTCATTTATGTTACTTTTTATTAACGGTACGGTGTATTCACCGTACATTGATGTGTAACAGAGTCAGATCAACGTCCAGCTGAAAAGGAATCAAGCAACATTTTGAGCCATCATCAGTTCTTTCGAAAAAAATTTGAATATATAAGACCCTTCCGGCCAAGTTTCCCAATCTTTAACCCTATAGAAATTAGATTCTTTAATAGTTCCTTCAAGGAACTGTATTCACCCGGCATTTTCGATTGAAGTACTACACATTCAGCTTCAGGACATTTTTTCCTCTTCATGTGTTCAAAGTCCTCCAAGGTGGTTTCGGCCGCAATTCTCGACACAAACATAGAAATCTTTTTCTCCATTGCCTTTATGGAACTATCCATCCACCGTTTATTTCGCGGTATGTTGTTTATTCTTTTCACAGAATGTTTATCTTTCTGTACGTCAACATTTTCAGTTGTCAAACTCTTATTTGTTTTAGTTCTCCTTTTATTCCGATTAACCAGTTTCTATTCATCAATCACATCTCTCTTTCTCTCCACCACAATTCCCGCATCACATGTCATTGAATCAGACGACAGATTATGTTCATAATTTATTGTCATTTTCGGATTTACAACTGGATTCTTTATGCATTCAGTTTCTGAAGAATTTATCAAAACTAAATCATTATGAAAATGTGATTCCTCCTTTTCAAGAAACCGCTCCAGAAGAGATACATATTTTTTAAATTACAAATTTTATCATTCAATTCATTGATCAATAAATACTTTTGTTGAGCAATGATAACACACTGAGATTCCAACTCACCACTTTTTAATTGATACAATTTACTGTCAATTTACTTCTTCCATCCATTTCCCCATCTTCAAAAACATTTACATCCTGTACAAGGGATTTCTCATATATTGACTCTTTTACGTTTGTTATTCTCAACTTAAGTTGTTTGACTTCACATTCACAATTCCGTGAGTCGCAGCAAGTAATCGGCCCCTCAGCATTCACAAATGTACCACATATCTTGAGTATATAACTGGGATGGTAATTTGATCTACATTTTGCACAAGTAATAGAAATTTTCACCTCTTTTGAGCAATTTATACAGCACGTATCTGTAAGCGTGTTTATGTTCGACGCCATCTTGACCATCCCAACGAATAATCCTGGGAGCATCCACTCATCCCGTGGTTGCTTTGTTTCTAATAGGAGCCTAGGAGGTTAACGATCTCCAAGAGGAGTTCTACTCAATGCAAAAATCCAAGAACTCGAGAAAACTAACACGTTATAATATCTCTTCCTTTAAAGCTAGCACATATATATTATGTACGTATTCGCCCATACGGACAGAGTACCTGAAAATCGGGTAGAACCACGCCAGATTTATGGATGAGCCCTGTGTTGCAACGCCAACCTCACAACCCACCGGATCAGTGAGTCTAATCTCGTGGTTCAACACTTAAAAGCAAAGTGAGTCAAGTCAGAAAATCGGGAAAGAAAATTTTGCGAGCCTTTTCAACATATCCATTGATTTGGATAAACTTCGTCGGGCCTTAATACTAAAAGGACCTGATATTAGGAGTGATATTATCAAGAACTATTGTAAACTGATTCTTGAAAGCATGCCCATATAATATAAAATAGAAAATGGCTTTTTACTTGATAGAAGAAATTTAACAAAATATGAATATATACAGATTAAATCTGTTAGTCTTCTACAATTTTAATTTCAAAAAATTGTAAAGACTAACAGATTTAATCTGCTTTGATTTTCAAAAATTGTCCATATAATATTATTGGAAGTGAACATGTTTTTTTTGATTAATCATCAGAGGTACCAAGCTCTCATTCAGCGTAAATTGAAGTTGAAACCTAAATTGGTAAGGATTTTCCCCAGTCCATATACGCATAATGTGGAAAATTCTAAGAGATTACCGCCATTAGTGAGCCTCATCAGTAAACCAAATGCGACTTATGAATAAATGAACGTGGATAATCATTTGAAATATCGCTTACAAAGAAACGATTAAAAGCATTAACCTGAAATCGGGAGATTTTTCGCGCTAGCTCATACAACCCACGATCTTCACAAATATACATAAATAATTTTTTGGCCTTCTTTCACGATCGATCCTAAGTTTTGTACTAACCTTCTGACTGTTATTTTGCATGCTGAAACTCGATTGTTGAACTGTTGCTATGGTTTTTTTAGTTCTCAACTCTGATCGCCGCATAAAATTTTTGTCTTTATTTCAAATCTTCTAATCTTGGGATCTTCATGAAATTTCGCCAAAACATGTGCGTTATTATTATCCTTTTGAACCCAAATATCAGATCAATCTGGTTTCTAGTTTGGAAAATACTAATAAAAAGAAGAGGAATTTTTATTCTAGTTGCAAATGCAGAATTTCATTTCGATCAAATCTGTAGTTCCGAAAATATAGGAAAAATATGAAAATTTTTCGAATGTGAATAACTGCGAAGCTACTGTATAGTGTTGACATTAATACGTGTTAATTCGTGTAAAATGATAAATTGGGGCAAAATAAAATGAAATTTTCTATTTGCTCTATATAAATATTCAACAACAAACAGGGGGCATCTGGAGTTGTAAGTGAGATTATTTATGATAGGCGAATTATACAAATCTACCTGATCGTTCATAACGAGGTGTTTATCTATCTCCATTTGAGTGTTTTCCACTTAGTAGTGTCTGTATACGTAGGCTCATCATATATAGAGACAATAAATGTGTTATTCTAACGGGAGATTGTTATATCCAAGAAGTTTAGTGAAATATTACCGTTTCTTATTTTTGATATGAATTCGATGTTAGGATTAAGCTGTTTAAAAAATTGAGGAAACTATTTAAACGAATAATGGCAACACAAATAGAAGAGTATCCCAAATTGAATAATATTCCAGCAGAATCAATCAGGATTCAGAAAAGGATATATAGTACGTCTAAAAAGTATGCGGAATTTATTATTTTTGAAATACTAAGAAGAGGCGTTTTACTTGATAGAAGGAATATTAAATTTAAATAACAAAACGGATTTAATTTGTTAGCCTAAAAAATGGAATGGATATGAAGCATAGAACAGTTTCAGGAAGACCGCGTAAGATTACAAGAAAAAATTCAAACGCTTTATTGGCCTTAGGACGACACAATTCGCGCTTGGGGTCTCTCAAATAGACTAACATATTTGGAAATCAACGAAATATAAAAGTATGTCAAGAAACCGTCCGTATATCATTAAAAAGACAAGTCTAAATATCAAGGAAAACAAAAAAAAATCTCTACAATGACTCCTCTACAAAAGGAACGAAAGATAGAAATCTGTCAACGTTTTCAAGAAGATAATTTTAATAATGTCTTAATGTCTGATTAAAGTTTTTTCCAACTGGGTGTAAATGACTTAAAAATCCTAGCAAAACAAGCGGTTACCGTTCAAATTTCCAGATTTCCCACCAAAATAATGGTTTGGGGAGCAACATCTCAGCGTGGTGCTACGCCTCTCTGTATAGTTGATGGTACCATTAAAAATATTGTGGCATTTTAAAGGATTTTCTAGATGGACTATAGTTGTGAAACTGCTTTCGCAGTTGTTATATATACATTCCTGCAGCTCGAGATCGTAATGAAATATCAATACTGGTACTTTTCATTTTTAGTAAGGCCTTAATAATTGGATTCAGTGTTGAGGCATATGGAATGATGAAATCTTTTTTAGGCAATCGAGTGCAGCGTGTAGTTTATGGGGATTATTTTTCCGACCCAAATATCGACCAATAGAATTGCACCATTCGACGTCACGTGGTACAACCTACATGGTATTATACTGATAATTTTTTGATTATTTTCTCTGGTAGTTGCTATATATAAAAAACAAAACATGATCCAGTCAAATTAACCACACGTCAAACTGACAGGTTGAATTCAATTGTGAAAATTGGAGATTTTGCATGAAAATGAGTCGATTTGGAGTTTGTTCTCTGCCCACCATCGATAAAAAAGTCAAAGGAAATGTTCCCATTAATACGGAGAAGGCAAAAAAAACAGTTTGGAACCAATTTACTACTTTTTGTACTGAGAGGGAATACACATTGAGTGCTGAAACGAGTGAAGCGCAATTGGCAAACATTATGAAAGATTACGCTTACAATATGAATTACTGCGAAGGAGTGAGCCTACTGCAGAAAATGCCATCAACAGCATAAACCTCATGCCATCTACCTCCTCTGGGACCATTACCGATAACTCTGACTTGAAGAAAACATGCACCAATGTTTACAACAATTGTATTTTTAATTGCACTAGCCTGAATCTTAATTAAATGTTGTTTTATTCATTATGAAATTCTTATTTGTTAACTGTTCATTTCATCTCATGGTGCAATTCTATTGGCCGACATTTGGGACGGAAAAATAATCCCCCGAATACCACACGAGCTTCAAAATTATCTGGCATTTCCCTCAAGGTTCCTTGCAAACAAATAAAGTCGTCAAGTTTTTCAGGAAAAATCACTCGCGCTTCGCGCTCGTGATTTTTTAACCTGAAAAACTTGACTCCTTCATTTGTTTGCAACGAACCTATCGGGAAATACCCGATAATTTTGAAGCTCTTGTGGTATTATAAGTGAATAATTTTCTGATTGGACGAATTTGCTTGCCGGAGTTGTCCAGGGAAGTATACTGGGAGCGTGTAGACACAATATATACTTCCAGATGTCCCTGTTCTCTGAGTCGATGTCGGTACTACTGCTATGCTGACGATACTCAAATTTATTACTTTCCCGTAGGATGATATTGAGTGTCCTGTGGGGGTACTCAATGGCAAATTAGAGTCATTTTGTGGGTGGGCGAATTACCATTCACTCATGTTGAACCCAAACAAGTCAACCGTTTTGATTTTTGTAAATTAGTGAAGTGTAAAATACGGCAACAGTAAAACTCAGTGGATTTTGCCTCCTAATATCCGACACCGGTGAATGTTTGCGGCTAATATTGGACTCAAAGATGCGATTCGGGGAGCATGTTACATCAAAGCTCAGATTGGCATATGGTGGACTGAATCCTTGCTTGGATTCCAACTGCCTATATCGGGTACAGAAGGTTCAAAATTCTTGTATTCGAATTCTTAACTGCATAAAAAGGAGGAGAGTACATATCCTCTTCATTAAAAAGATCGGCTTGGCTTAACATGGCCAATAAGGCAAAATTATACATGTGTTACTTCTATTTCAGGATCTTGAAATTTAGGACACCTCCCAACTTATACAATAGAATAAGATATTCACACGTTGAATTTAAGGAGAAGGGCCCCATTGACTATTCCTAAGCATCAAAGAGAAATTTTTAGATCATTTTCCTATAATATTGTTTATGGCACAATGCTCTGGGTTCACTAGAGCGCTCTTTTTTTCAAAAATCAATAAGATCTGCGATCTTGATCAATGTAAATCCGTCAGATTGATATTTTTTTCCTTTCGAAAATGCGTATGTATAGTCCGTTTGGGTTTGCTGCATTTCATCCCTTGTCTATCCTAAAGCCTTATTGCTGCTTCATTTTGCTTTCAGGATTGTTTATGATTACTGATTGTGTATATTTTATGCATAATTTATAAGTTTCTACGTTTGTCATGTCATATAAATGGAAAATCAATTTTGAATATTTTATTATTTGTTATAATTGTACTTATGTTAACCGCTCAATTGTCTCTGTACCTTCTCGTGGTGGGGGTGCTTGTCATGACTGAAATCCTAGTTTTATTATATGAAATGGAGGATAGGGTAATCATGCCTAAAGCAAAGACTCTCAATCCAACTTCCTTACTTTGTTTCTTCCTTGCATATCATTCCATCATGTTGTCCCACATCCGTTCCTATCCTTCAACAAGACTTGGAATCGTACGGGGTAGTTGTGGCTTACGCACGTGGGACATGCTATCCTGCGATCGATTAGAGTTTTATAATTCATACACTGGCGAAGACGAAACCCTGCTGAATCTCATAGTGGGCTTTCAAACCTTCGCTACTCATCCGCTGAGGGATCCGAAATGGTCCGCCGGAGGAAAAAGGCTAGGCTACGACGTTTCGACCAGGGTGGGATCTTGGAAGAATCGCCCTCTGCCCATACCCCCAACTTCGGCTTCATATTTTAATCCTTAAGCTCCCGCTATGGGGTTCTGAATGGTCCGCTGGAAGAAAAAGGCCAGGCTACGACGTTTCGACCAAGGTTGGGATCGTGGAAGACTCGCCTTTTGCCAGTACCCCTAACTTCAGCCACACTTGTGGACCCTTAAGCTACTTATCCGCTGCGGGGCCAGAAATGGTCCGCTGGAGGAAAAAGGCCAAGCTACGACTTTTCGACCGAGGTGGGGTTTCGGAAGATTCGCTCTCTGCCCATACCCCTAAATTCAGCCCCATTTTAGATCCTTAAGCCATTCCTCTACGATGCTTCGGAGCCTCGCTTTTAGCAGCCGAACAGCAACGCGGTCCTTCAAGGGAGGGGGATCCAAGCTGGGAAGCTGTTATTTGTGTTGTTTCGATGCTCCGGTCTTTCACAACCAAATAGGGACACTCTGCTCATGCTGCTGAGTGCTTGGGTCGACAAGGCGATCCCTTTGGAAGAGGAGGGGTGACCGCGCAGATTCTCTATTATCTTCCTTCAAACATCCCTTCTTTCTCTTTCAGCTTATCGGGGGTCTGCTGGAGTGTCAGAACTTGAGCAGAAACCCGGGCAGTAATAATGATAATGGTACTTCAACGTCACTGAAGAGCAGAGAGAGCTCTTCAACGTCACTGAAGAGCTCTCTCTGCTCATATGCCAACTTATGCGGCTCTGACTATGCATTTATATTTTTTGGGTGATTATTATGAAATTTTATGAAAATACCATCGATATATTGATACCAAAATTTAAACAATTAGTTGTATTCAGAATTATGAATTTGTTTTTCCAGGTAATTCATGAAGTTTTCAGCGAGTAAAGGTGACAAAGGTGAACCCATGGCCAGTTTTTTGTAGATAAAATTTGTTACTGAATTTTAGGTAATTTTGTCGTTTTTTTTTTAGATAGTTTCGTCAAATTTTCTCATTTTTTCATTAAAATTAACAATCTTCCAATTATAATAGAAGCAATACCCAATTCTGTCGTTTTCGGATACAACAGTGTTACAGTACCCATGTTGACAGATACAATAAATCGGCTCCTTTCAATTCATTTTGCACGTTTTCAGAAAAATCCATATAAAAATGTGGTTATCAGTGAGAACGAATAAACAGAATATCCAAAATATTAAATTTTTATAACTCCAACGAAGATTTTTGCCAGCGACAGGTTGAAAATGTCAAGATACATAAAATAAAAATGAATTATACACTGGCTCAGAAGTTGCTGCACACAGAAATCATTTTCTGACACAGAGAATGCTTCCTACGAGACGTCACCTATAGGTCATTAAAATAATTGAAAATTAGAAATATTATACTTGCATGGGTGCATGTTATGGAATCTATAAGGAACCTGAAACCATAACATTTAAACTATACCTGGTTTTTAAAGATAATATGACCTTCCCTTCAACTTTGTTACAAGTGGAGGTACCAAAAAGGATATTCACAAAAGTTGTACGAAATCAAATGAATTTTTTCAAAATGGTTTCCCAAAATCGAATATATACAGAAGGTCAAAATATTGGGTGGAATTTCGTTTTTTCAAATGGATCACCCTGTATATTTTCTTATCGTTGGCTAGCTTCTTTCTTCTCTTCTGCTTATGAATATGAATGCATCTGTCGGTCTTTCTTTCTTATTTTGAGAACTACAGAGTCTCAAATTCGAAGAACCACCTAGCAGGCTCTGTAATCGGTTTTCAAGTGAAAAGCTGTGATCAATCAACGAACGACATTGGTAACAATATGACACACGTTGATATTCAATGAAATTTTTTCGGAAACATGCATTACTCAGAAGCATAAGAAAATCTAAATCAAATTAATATATTTCAACAAATGAATACACACAAATATCATTACTAATACATATCGATCGTATATTTTATGAGAAGAACAATAAAAACAAGAATGCTAAAGTGAGTATGTGTTTATTAATATTTACAATCGTGTTAAATATTCTGAAAGTTTAGAGAGAAAGCGTCTTACGGAATGAGAATGAACGACATTACTGAGTATTTATGGTGGTATGAAATGAACAGTTCCAACTAGGGAAATTGTTCGAAATGGCCACTATTAATTAATATACATAGTTCATATCGTTTTCGCAAGTTGGTCAGACTATTTGGGATAGCATTAGTAGGGTTCTCATTGAGTTCATGATTTATTGCTTCAATTTGTTTTCAAAGAGCTGAACACTTTCATTATTATCAGAGTTTTTTTTCAGGAACGATCATAAAACGTGTTAAATCCAGACTATTCGATGGCCATAGAATGGGTGCACCATAACTGATCAAGAGATCAAATTGACCACTCAAATCTTATCGAACTTCCAAATCTCTGTGCGAGGGTGCTCCGTCATTTTGACAAATTATTCGCTCCAATTCTTCAGCAGAAAACACTTGTCGCAAAAGCTGAGGTAATTCTAGCAGAATTTCATCTTGATATACCTCACGTGTTAATGTGTAGTCAAAAAATATAGGCCCCACAATTTTATTCTAAACAATGTCACACCAAACGTTAACAGAGTTTCTTTCAGATACTCTACTTTAAAATACTTTGCGTTGTCTTCGATTTTTG
Organism: Megalocaria dilatata; assembly: GCA_034642435.1. Taxonomy (NCBI): domain Eukaryota; kingdom Metazoa; phylum Arthropoda; class Insecta; order Coleoptera; family Coccinellidae; genus Megalocaria; species Megalocaria dilatata. The sequence goes on from CM067854.1 coordinate 65,447,108, forward strand.
TTTTTCCAAGAATGTCTACTTTTCTCTTGAATACGCCTACTGTGGACAACTATAATTAATCCGTCCACATTAAAAAATTATAAACGATTCTGCTTTTGGTCTTCTATGAGGAGTTATGCTGGCAGTAACTTATATGGCCTATAATTGTTTTTTTTTAACACTCTATGAATCTTCGAACAGATTATTTCAAGTTCACACGATGCTCCCTTTAATCCATTTTCTGGATTTTGTAAAACTATTTTTATGAAAGTGTGCTGTTGATTTCAAATTCAATAATATTCAGGTTTCAGCATTTATCAAAAATTAATTATAGTAAAATTACCTTCAAAATCAAACAATATATGGAATGCTTGATCCTCATTCCGTAAGATGCTACGCCTCTGTTTCCTAAGACTTTTAGAATCTCTTACACGGTTGTAAGTATTAGGAAATGTATTTTCAGTCGGAATTGGACCACTTTGATGTAGTGCCATATATTCTTTCCTTGCAGCTTTCTTGCTTTTATTGTTCTTCACATAAAGTGAAAATATATAAAATTTTTCCGCAATTTTATCAGCAATAAAATTAAAACTTTTCCACTCATGTGACAGTTAATAAAAAATAGTAATAAAAACATAGAAACAAGGTGTGACATACCTAAGCGGAAAATTATTATTATCTCGAAATTAAAAAGTCGGGTAATGATCTTTTTTAGCCTGTACGCAGTATTCGATCGTTTATGACTTAGTATCGGGTGTTTTTTCTTAGTATTTTTTTAGAGTGATAGAACTCTAAATTGAAATAAAACACATTCAAATTAAGATTGAAGCCAAAATATTTTTTAATTGAAAGATAATTTTATGACATTAATGTTTTGAAAAAAAATTCCGGCATATGTCCACCACGACTAGCTCTGAGGGACCGCATTCGATCAGACCAATTTTGGACCACTTTTTCGAGCATTTCAGGCCCTACTTCATCCATAACACGAGATTGCTGCCAAAGCGTCTATTGTTACTTGTAATGACTTAAAATAACCCCAAAAAAATAATCCAGTGGAGTTATCTCGCATGATCTTGGAGGCCAATTAATTGGATCATTTCTCGAAATAATGTTATCGTCAAATCTTTCCTTCAATAAATCAATTGTTATTGTAGCAGCGTGAGGTGTAGCACCATCTTGTTTGAACCAGAACACTTCTGGATCGATACCATCCAAATTTTGAAACAAATAATGATTGATCATCGAGCACCATTCACTGTAACATTAGCTCCAGCATCGTTTTAGAAATGTAGACAGATGATGCCTCCAGCGTGTAGAGCACACCATACAGTGCATTTTTCAGGATGCAATGGAACCTGCAGAACTTCTTGAGGATTGTTTCCCCAATATACGGAAATTTTGCTTCTTTACATAGCCGTTCAACCAGAAATGAACTTCATCACTAAACACAATTTTACGATAAAAAGTGGATAAACTTCAAGCTATTCTAGGACCCAATCAGCAAACTAACGACGCTTATTATGGTCAAGTGGCTTTAGTTCTTGAACCATTTCGATCTTGTGTGGGTGTAGTCCAAGATCTTTACGCAAAATTTTCCATTTGGTGGATGCACCGGGTCCAACATGTTGTGAACGTCGACGAATAGACCAATCTGAATCATCATTATGACTTACAGCAGCAATATTTTCTTCTGTATGTACAGTTCTTTGTCCTGTTGTTGTTGCATCGATTAGAGAAAATGTTGTCCGAAATCTATCGATAGTTTGACGGATAAGCTGCTCTGATGGACGATTATGTAAATCATAAATTTCACGAAGTGCTCCATAAGTTTGGCGAATAGAACACTGATTTTCAAAATAAATTTCAACAATTTGTAAACGTTCTTGCGGCGTGAGTTTTTCCACGATAATTTTTCAATGCTAACTGAACAGAAATGTCAAATCACAGTTATTTCTATCGAAAGTTCTTTCACTCTACAAAAAACACCCAATAGATAGTTTTATAGAATGATCTTTTTGTTAGATTTCGTGTAATCATGAAAGAAAACATCACATGCTTATAGAGGACGGTCGTATAACTGCTGAATATGTAGCAAATACTATTTCTAAACTGTCTGTATATGGCCTGGTCAGCTATGCATTATCTCGATGAGAAATAAACGCTCACTTTCAAAAACGATCTTTATAGTGAAAACTAATCCTATCAGTTCGAATTGCAGTAGTCAAACATAAGTTTTGTTTCCTTGTAAGACATCGGAACAACCCGCGTAGGAAGAGAACCATCAAAGACTACTTTAAAGCAAATTAAATTTCCTCTAGGATGCTATAAATCTCGCTAGGCGGGCGAGACCTCTACAGAACCTGGGAAAACTTGAGAACCCGTATTTTTTTCATATCTCATTAATTCCACTCTTTGCATTCATTATTAAATAGGGATGCGTTTCGCCCCACTTTAAATGTTTCCGTGGTCGTTTCTCTATAAAATGGGACTTGATGGTGACAGTAAAATGAGTTATGCAGGCGAAAATTTATAACTGAATAGATTTCAAAATTTGAATATCAAAATAGATTTAATCTGTCAGTCTTCTACAATTTTTATTTTAAAAAAATTTTTATTCAAGAAACTATTAGAATTAAATTGATGTCTAAATAAGCACCGCTTATATTTAATAGATGTATATAATAAAAACTCAATATAAAATGTCGAATGGAATAAATAAACCAACGAATATGAAAAAAGTCATTTAAAGTTAATGAATAAATATTTGAAGGAGACAAAATTTTGTTTCTGATGTTATCAATATGAACAACCAAATATTTTTCAAAAATATAAAATACAACTTGAGGACTTCTTGAAAAATAAAATTTATTTGAAATATTTCACATATTTAAATATTCAAATAAGTTAATTTAAAAATCTGACAAAACATGCACTATATCTTCAAAAAATAATTAGAATTCCGATAATCTCTTCGTCGATCAAAATCAACTAATAATCAGTATATCTTACCTTGAAGTGTAACCGAAACTTGTTTAAACAGACTAACTTCAAAAATCCAGATAGTCTATGTTCGTCATAAAATCACAGAAAACTGTAAGGTATTATAAGGTATTCTTTAAACCATTGAAATTCCATAATTAGAATTATTCAAGCTTAATATAATTATATATTATGTATAAAATGAAAGAGAAAAAGGCTTATAATAAGATTATAATAATATATAATAATATATAATAATTAACCTTATAATACCTTACAGTTTTTTGTGATTTTGTGACGAACATAGACTATCTGGATTTTTAAAGTTAGTCTGTTTAAACAAATTCCGATTATACTTCAAGGTAGGATATACTGATTGTTAGTTGATTTTGATATTTTAAATATTATCTAGGGCCGACAAAGAGATTATCGGAATTCTAATTGTGTTTTGAAGATATAGTGCATATTTTGAGAGATTTTTGAATGATTATAACTTATTTGAATATTTAAATATATTTATTATTTCAAATAGATTATATTTTTTGAGAAGTCTTTAAGTTGTGTTTTATATTTTTGGAAAAGTATTGGTTGTTCATAATGGTAAGATCAGAAACAAAATTTAGTCTCCTTCAAATATTTATTTATTAATTTCAAATGACCTTTTTATATTCGTTGGTTTATTTATTCCATTTGACAGTGTATATTGAGTTTTGATTGTTTACGTCTATTAAATATAAGCAGTGCTTATTTAGACATTAATTTAATTCTAAAAGTTTTTTGATTAAAAATTTTTTTGAAATTAAAAATGTAGAACACTGACAAATTAAATCTGTTTTGATATTCAAATTTTGTTATATTTCTTCTATCAAGTAGAAAGACTTTTTCTATTTTATAGAATATATTTCAACTCGATTGAAATGATCCTGCTACAGATTTTATTCGTGAAAAAAACTTATTCCAACTTTTGTTTAAATTTGCTTTTTGTCTCACGAGTTGAATATTCAACACGATTGGTAATCTGTGAACAGCGGCGGTGCAAGAATGCCTGGGGACCCTTAACGAAATCTTAAACTGGCCCTTTGTATTAGGAACTAAGGAGCATTAAAAGATGCCTTAAAACACGAAAATGATGTTGCTACTAATGAGATTGAGCCCCAAACAATAAACAATCTACTGAAATATTGGGTTGATCGGATGGGGTACATCGTGTGGCCATTCGTGGCGGTCATTTGAATGATAATCAGAATTCGATGTGTTTGGTGCTAGTAATATAGGGTGAGGGTACACAATGAGAACACCGATTTGAGGATATTTGGTGGATACCTCAATTTTCCGACCAGTCGAAATGTGATTATTTCTTGTGGAGACACTAGAAGGTGAGCATATGGGCTTATCCCTAGAACTCTGTAAGATATGAAGAAAGCAATTCACGCCGATATCACCACAGTCTACAGAGCGATGCTAGAGTTAGTGGTAGCTAACTTCCAAGAATGGCTTTTGCGGTGCATTGCTGATCGTGGCCACCACATGTTAGATGTTGTTTTACACCATTGATTATCGCTAATGCGATGAACTGATGCACTCGAAAATTTAAATTAAGTGATTGCTTAGCGGTAGATATTGGAAAAATTGGTAGGTCCTTCAAGAAAAGAATATATGGACACCAGAGAAGTCATACGTAAGACACACAGTCGATATACCTCAGTCATCTCAAAGAATTTTGACATAATTTCCACAACTATGCAATTATCCACAATGAAAGTATCAGAAAACACTGTTAAAATCACAGAAGGTTTCCGTTAGTTATGAAGGGAGGTAATGCGAACGCTGAATCGTTCAAAGATATCTTTGATCTTTTTGCCGATTTCTTTGGTTCTGTTTTCGAGCATTCTGTGAGTTTAGATGGGGACTTACATAGTATGGAGGACGTCTGCAGTAGTGACTATGTGAGTGACGTTCCACTTTCTGAAGCGAGTGTTGAAGAGGCTTCACGAAATTTAAATCATTATAAAGAATCGGGTCCGGGTGATATTCCGCCAATATTTTTGAAAAAATGTCAAAAACCTATAAGAATCCCATTACTTTTATTTTGAATCGGTCGGTGAGGAGTGGTGTTTTTTCGCGTCGTTACAAGCTCTCAAAGATCGTTCCTGTTCATAAGAAGGGCCGAAGGGGTTCATTAAGAGTTAAAACCTGGACACAAATCAGTTGAGTTTCTCGGACTACCTCCATCAAGGTTTCGAAACCTATCAGACTGATGTTATCTTTACAGACCTGAGAAAAGCATTCGTTAAAATTAATCATTGGGTACTACTCCATCGACTTGCAGAACTTGAAGTCTGTAGCAGCTTACTCAAATGGATATAATCCTACATTATAAATAGTACAATTTGTGAATGTGTACTTCAAGGCTCTCACTTGGGTCCCCATTTATTCATCATTTATTTGAACAATATATCCTCTTATTTTCGTTATGCGAGGTTTTTAATATACGCAGATGATTCTCAAAATATTTTCGACGGTAAGAAACATTGAGGACTGCATTTTGATACAGCAGGATCTGGATAGATTTTGTGAATACTGCAAAAAACATTTTCTCTTTCTGAATTTGAATTCGCGATTTGGGAGTAACTTTCAACGCTAAGTTGGAAAAGTTACCAGTGTCATACCAAGTGGTTGGAAATCGTTCAGCCTAAGGTCCTCAAATGTTTGTTTCACTGGAGTAATTATCGAATTGGTGACCATATTTACTCGGAGGCCCAACAACGATTAAAAATGCTAAGGTTGGTGGACCGTAGGAAAATATATGATATGCAATTGTATAAAATTTTGAATGATGTCTTTTGCACTCCTCTTATTATTCAGTTTGTGTCTCTTAAAGTTTCTGGGAGGAGTTTGAGCTCTGGGAAGTTTTTTCGTACCTGTTCGTAAGTTAAATGTTACTAAAGAATTCGCCAATAAGTAGGATTTTTTTCAACATTCAATTCGAAATCCTATAATGTTAACCATTTCAATTTATCCTTATTGAATTTAAACAAAAATTTAAAACTTAAATTTGCTGAGCAGATATTATTGTTAAACAGAACTGAAGATTTTTTGTTCTGAGTATTCTATTTCTTTATAACTATATAATTGTATGATAGTATAAAACTGAAATCTGTGAATACTGTGTTAAGTTGTAATACCTGTTTGTATTAAATTCTGAATAAATAAGAAATCACTCAAGATGAACTGGTATAAAACCTTTTTAAATTCTTCAGAATGGGCCATAGACAGGTTGACAGATCTCCATTATTGAATAATTTCACATATTCAGGAATTTTCAATGTTTGGCCCTTATATATAATTTACTGTCTTATTTTTGGAATGAAATGAGAAATTACTTTGTTTTCTATCACTTTTTATTATTACTGATATAAAGTGACTGGAGTTTCGTAGTGTTTACTTCATTTTCAAACTGAATGAACAAATTAGATCCCAACTATTATATATTCTGATTAAAGGCTTCGGCAGAGCTTCGAAGAGAGGGGTTTTCCAAAGTTCGGTCTGTTCGTTGAGTAGTTTTATTAGTGGTACGTATCTCTTATATTTTTGACTTTCTATGGATTCCAGGATGTCAAGTTTCTTTCCTTTCGCTTCCACGTGCAAGATAACAAGGTTGTTCAATTCTGGGAACGCGTGATCTGTATTGAAGAAATATTTCGCAAAATTGGAATTATTCTTTCGGTTCCTAAAAGCAGATTGATGCTCTTTGTACTTTTTATGAGAAGATAGGCCCGTTTGTCCTATATACACATTATTACACTGTTGACAATTTATAGACTCCAGAATTATTCGGTCGGTTCTCTTTATCTTTCGGATTAAAAAGGAGATTAGAAATTTCATGGGAGGGTGTGAAAGCTGTTACTATGTTAATTTTTGACAAAATTTGAGGAATTTTTCGTGAATTTGGTCCAAAATATGTTACTTTTATGAATTTCATGTTATTATTATCTGATTTGGAAATGGGGTAAATTTGTTTATGAATAAGTTGCTTTCGTTGTTTGTTTATGTATATAAACAAAAACAAAATGTATTAAATGTATATAAACAAAAAACAAAAGAAACTAATTCGTGAACAAATTTACCCCATTTCCAAATCAGCTGATAATAACGATAAATTCATAAAAGTAACATATTTTGGACCAACTTCACAAAAAATAGCTCAAATTTTGTCAAAAATTAACAAAGTAACAGCTTTCGGACCCTCCCATAAAATCTCTAATCTCTTTTTTAATCCGACAAGACAAGAGAACCGACTGAATAATTCTGGAGTCTATAAATTAAGTTGTCAACAGCGTAATAATGTGTATATAAACAAACGGGCCGACCTTTCCATAAAAGATACAAAGAGCATCAATCTGCTTTTAGGAACCGAAAGAATAATTCCAATTTTGCGAACCATTTCTTCAATACAGGTCACACGTTCCCAGAATTGAACAACCTTGTTATCTTGCACGTGGAAGCGAAAGGAAAGAAACTTGACATCCTGGAATCCATAGAAAGTCAAAAATATAAGAGATACGTACCACTAATAAAACTACTCAACGAACAGACCGAACTTTGGAAAACCCCTCTCTTCGAAGCTCTGCCGAAGCCTTTAATCAGAATATATAATAGTTGGGATCTAATTTGTTCATTCAGTTTGAAAATGAAGTAAACACTACGAAACTCTAGTCACTGTATATCAGTAATAATAAAAAGTGATAGAAAACAAAGTTATTTCTCATTTCATTCCATTAAAATGAACTATCACAAAGTAACGGATTACTCCATCCAATATTTGTCTTATTTGTGTATCCTTTCTCTGTTTCTACCTAAACCATGCCTACATGAGATGTGATGTTAGTTCAGAGTGTAAATCTGAAGGAGTCACAGTATCGGCGAACGAATTGTTGTTTATTTTTTGTGAAAATAATTCTTTATCATTTCATTCGATCCAATTTTTGACCACGAGTTACCAACAAGAATGAGGATGAATTTCAAGTAGCACTAATGCCCAACCAGCTATGATGCTGAGGGTAAATTCTTGAGTTTACCCAAGTTAATGTATACGTGAATTCAAATCAATTATTAGAATACGGTAATTGTCATCCTTCAAAGACCATATTTTCGATACAACAAGTATTTACTGCGTCATTATGCTCTTGATTCTTAAGTGGTTTTCGTTGTCCTATTATTGTGGTATTCGTCATATTGGTGAGTTTAAATCCGTTTCGAATATTTCCGCTATTCGACAATAACCAGAAATGAAGGATTCCCTGGACCACAATGTACACAAAAATCACAATAAACCAATTATTTCTATAAGATTTTGGATACTTGCCAAACATTATCACCACGAGTATTTACCATGATTAAATAAAATAATGAAGATTATTTCTACAATTCAATAACTCATTAAATTGTGGAAATAACCTGTATATTTCATTTAACCAAAATGAATTTCCATCGATTATGGATAGATTCAATTGAATTTTTGTTGACCCTGATGTTAAACTGCACTAAATACAAATGATATTTTTTTCACAAAATTTGTTCAATTGTTGCATTAAATATCTCAATTTTCCGCACGAAAAGCATCACAGACAAAGAACACCAACTACTTCATTTCGTCGGATTTCAAAGGGACGACTCGAATATTCGCAGAAAGATATTTCCATCCGAAGACAAAGATCCAGGGTTGAATTTCATCATTAGAGGTCCTTAAGATTAATCTGTTATTCTCTGCTGTTTCACAAGGAGGGTTCGATAAATCCTCTCGCTATGAATATAATAGCGAATGTCTCTCAGGGGAGGACACTTTGAATCACTTAATCCCGACTGGTAAGAAAGAGCGCTTGATTCCTTCTCATCAGAGCCACCGAGAAGTCTAAAATTAGAGGGAATTTTCGGAATTGTGGGATTCGTCAAGTCGGCCGTTTTCTAGCTTTGTTAATTATTTGAATTCAAACTTTAGACGCGAGGGATTTCTGAGGAGAATTTGTTCATGTTTGACAAAAGCAATGATGAACATGATTTCTCATTCTAGTGAAAAATTTAAGAAATATGTTATTGAAGTGCGTACAAATCAATCTCCACATTTTATATGTGGAGATTATATAAAGCTCCAATAAAGATTAGATAGTTAACAAATTCTTAATGTAATACAAATGATATCTGGTGTTGTTAACCAAATATTGACTTATGATGAATTGATTGTTTTCTTCCGTATCTGAGTTTTTTCGTTTCATGTTCAAATACTTTTTCAGAAACGGAACAATTTTTATCTTTTGTATTTTTGATATGTCAAGATCAAATTTTTATTTACGTTTCAACTCCGATTTAAGAGATTACTTTCATCATAATTCCTAGATGTGATGTAAAATAAGTGTAGACAAGATCGATACTCCTATAGAGGAGGGAAAAAGAAGACTACTCTCATGGTCGTGAAAGCATAATTTTGAGGCTCACTCTTCGCTATCAGAAATCGGGAAACGTGACCAGAAGGTTTAGAGGTATTGGATTATTCGGAAAGTAATTTCGTTTTGTTTTTTGAAAGAATGAAGAATGAAAGACAATTTTCCTATAATGAATAAATATTTTAATAAATCAAAAATAAGATTCCAGGATTTCACAGTGAAAAGAGGACCCAATTGCGGTTCAGATCATTATTACTTGGTTCTTGAGAGTTTTCCTTTCACGTATCATAAAATACTCAATCAACAGGAAGAGAAGAATAATATAGAAAAATTTGAATTGTACCTAATTCAGCACACAAGTATCAGCGACCTAGTTAAAAGAAGATTGAATGGTGAACTAAATCAAATTGCACCACCAGAAGACATTAAACAAAGTTTGAAAAGAACAGCCCACGAAGTATTAGGTACTATCTCAAAAAATGAATTAAATAAGAAAGGAAAATGGACCATAGAAGAACTAAGGAAAGATAAAAACAAAGCATGAAAGAAATAGCTGACAACAAAGCAAGCAGTGCACAGAGAATAACACAAAGAAAAAACAGAGAATTAAGAAGAAAAGAAAGAGCAGAAAATAATATTTTTTGGGAACGAAAGTATGGACAGGTAGAGAGCTTTATTGGGGAAGCGCAGACCACCGAGGTATGGAGAACTATTACTAACCTCAAAAAGAATCGGTTAAATAGAGCAGTTGAAAACCTCATTCCATTGAAAAAGTAGCAAGATAATTATGAGCAACTACTAGTAGAAACTCGTGAACAATGTAAAGAATCCGCCCAGCAACAGACCGAAATACACAAGAAAATTCAAGCTTCCGAGGAGGAAGTACGCAGGGCAATTTTCAAAATGGAAAATGGAAGATCACCTGGTCCAGGTGACGTAGCAGTTGAATTGATGAAAGCAGGCGGATCAGTGCTCCACCAACAAATTACTCGTTTGGTCAACAACTGTCTTCAACTAAAGAAAAAACCAGAAGAGTGGAAAACGGCTACCCTGGTGTCTATTTTCAAGAAAGGACCCACAATTCTACAGAGGATTGAGCGTAACTCCCACATAATCAACGACTAGCTAAGAACCAATTTGGATCAAAAAATAAGAAGATCAAAGCGGATTTATGCCAAGGAAATCTTGCTCAGATAACTTATTTATAGTACAACAACTCGCAGAGAAAAGGATCGCCGTCAAAAAGGAACTTATATGTGGCTTTTATAGATCTAGAAAAAGGTTATGACATGGTCTCAAGACGAAAGCTATGGTAAGCTCTGGAATCTTTAGTGATTGATGAACATTTGCTGGCTGTACTTCGAGAAACATAGTGAAATAATACCACCGTCATCAAAGGCGGAAACAACTACACCCATTCAATACATACAATATAAATGGGTTGCGGTAAGTCACCGCTTCTTTGCAACCTGTACATCGAGGTCGTGCTAAGGAACTGAAAGAATCACTGTGGTGAAATGGGAGTACCTATCAGGGAAGATATCTTGTCTTTAAATTTTGCAGATGACCAGGTGGTGCTTGCACAGGACGCGTATAGCGTAGAATTCATTATGAAAGGGTTACACAAAGAATATTAATCGTGGGGTCTTCATGTAAGCCTGAAGAAAACCGAGTACTTGGATGCACGATTCCAAGTACTTATTAACGATGATGCGGAAGCCACACAAGTCGAGAAATTTAGATATCTGGGAGCCATAGTCGAAAAATCTGGGAAAGGAGAAACTGAGATCAGACACAGAATAGACCAAAGTCCACCCTTGGTACTACTGTCTCTATCGATCGACTTTATTCTGATTAAGCACACGTGGTATTAACTTCAAAGAGCACAGAATTTGCATCAGGTAAGCCCATAGAGACTCCAAAGAGTCATATATCCTTCATATTAACTTTGAAGAGGAATCGATCATTTTGTATTATACAGAGTAAATATGAATAGTTGCGAAAAAATTAGTTTCAGCCTCCTAAATATGTATGTGACAAAAATGTCAAAATGATAAGCCAGATCAAAAAATAATTGTAACTGAATCAAAGTGAATGAAAACTAGTTAGTTGTCATAACATAATGACATCCGCTTACTAAATAAATTCTAATTCGGATATAATATATATCATGTTGATATATATATATCATGTTGATATATATTTTTTTAAGAATCTTGAATTTTAGCAAGAAATTACAAGAGATCTTATTTGTTAAAAATGGATCAAGCTATCCAAAATAATTTTTTTCATTTTGATAGATGATTTTTTCTTGTGATAGATGTTTTAGGGGTGGATTTTTCTATCCCTTGCAATCATAGAGGCACACTACCAAAAATTATTTTGAGTGCCTTCTCACACGCAATGTCAGCTTAACGTTATTCTTGTCAGTTTTTTGGTTTTCATGAAAAAAATTTGAAAATTTTTCGGGTGCCATTTTTAGGGGGCTATAACTAAGCAAGAGGGGCACAAATAAATAAAGTTTATATAAAAGACCCACCCTATTTATGACAAGGAATCAGCCCCCTAATTGTTTCCTAACTATTCATATACACCCTGTATAACGTGTTTTATCACGTTTGAGTTCGTAAGATTTCTCTATTTTCAGATAACTACTGTATTCGGAGATTCACCTTCTGACCGAATGGTTTCGAAACACAGAATATATATTTTTAGTGATGTAGATTAAAGAACTTATTTCAATAATATCTCAATTATTTCAACTATTTTTCTAATTTTAGATTAAATGCATAATCCCGGTTTCTTATTCGGGATATATACAAATAAATTTTCATATTTGTTCATTTATTTGAAATTTTCCAATTAACTAAGATCTCTTTTCATCCGATGCTTTCTATGATGATTGTTTCTTTTCCGAGATGTACCCCAACAATTTTGTTTGGTTTCACAACCGTATTGTTCCGTATTTTTTTATCCTTATCCTTAATTTTCTCAATCGGAATAATCAGGTTTGTAGAACAAAATTTTTAACTGAATGTTTTAATGAGATTCAAATGATAATTCCGATCGTGCCTGATCCAAATAATTGGTACTGTCATTCTGATTGCAACTTTCGGGAATAAAATCAACAACTGATATGTGTTTATTATTCTATCAGCATCAGGACAAACATCCAACAGTCAATTTATGTTCCATAAGAAGAACTAGTAATAGAAATTTTTTTAACTTTGTTGTTAGATAACTTTGTTAGTTTTTAACAAAAAAACTGCCGTAAAATTTTAGGTTTAAAATGATTCATAGAAAGATGCGAATATACGCTTGTAAGAGGCGCCTCATTTTTTTACAACGTACCAGTTCAAACGAGGTGAGGCACTCATGACCTATGACGTGATCAGGACAAATATACTACTGTGTCGAAGACGTAAGACGGGTGGGCTTCGGGACGATGTGGAGAGACTGGTGAGGTGTGAGTATTTCAGTACAGTGTAGATTGTACCATTCGCACTTACTCGCTTTAAATTTGTGGTCAAGCATCTGTGCATATGCAATCGTGAAGAGTTGTTGAAATAATAGGAAAAGGAAAAAATTTGTTAGGCGAATTAATTGTTAGAATTGAAAATGAAATGAGTGTGGGTGGCGGAGGTGAAGGATAATGCAAAATTGCTGAAGTTTTTTTGATTACAATTCTACCGAATGTGAGGGTATAGTTGTAAGAAATCATTAAAAATTGCCGTGATAATATATTTTAATTTAATTGAGAAATTTGATGTACATTTCGAACATTTGATCTATTCGATTCAAAAAGAATTTGAAAAAGTTATCAGTTCAACAGTGAACATGGTTTTAACTATAATAAATACGATATAAACTCATTACCATACTTGTTTAATCTCTAGGTGAACAATAATGAGTTGGAAAGCTATTGGACTATTGAAATACCAAATTGTTTCAGCCGCAACCCGTCATTATATGTTTTCAATAATAACAATAATAGTAATAAATAGTCTTCATTTACCAATCCAAAATATACAAATAAAAAAAAGTTACTTATCTGAGGGCGAGATTTAGTTCGCATGACCCCAGGTCACAAAATAATACAGTAACTTGTTGAAAACCACCTGAAGTCATATTCATTCTTCCATCTAACTCTCTACAAATTAAAACGAAAATTAAAGAAATCCGAGCATAGCCAACTAAGAAATAACAAGTTTAACAATGCCGCAGATTATACAATTAAATGTTTATGTATGACTCACATCGAACAGAGCCCAGAAATAGTCACACAATATCTTTATTGGACCCTTCAGTAAACAGAACTCCAGAAGCCAAAAAAGTGAGATGAGCCGTACAGGGGATCGTTGCGAAAATTGTTGAGCAAATGTTATTGGAACTTGTCAAGTGAGATATTTCTATACTCAAATTTTAATTCATTCATAATTTTTGCCACATGGTAGGAAAATGATCTCGTGAACAAGTCAGTTGAATGTTTCGGTATAGAAATGTTACATTAAGAGCGAGTATTCACAGAATGCACACCAGATCGGAACAAAACTTTGTTGAAAAGTCTTATCGGTACACCTTCGTTGATTATTTTGAAAAACAAAACCGAAGAATGAAAATTCCGTCTATGTTTCATGTTGAGCCATCCTGTCTTCTTGAGGGTATGTGTTATTGGATCATGTTTTTGAATTCCGTGAATGAATCTCAAACAACGATTCTGAAACATCTGTATTCGATTTTTATCAAAGACTGTTAAGCAAGGACTGTAGACAACATCACAAAAATTCATGTGTGACAGTATTAGGAATTCACAAAGCGATATCTTGTCCGATCTATTGAGATAGTTTCTGTATTGATATAAAAGTCTTAGGTTCAAGAAAGCTCTGCTCAGTGAATTGGATATATGCCTCGTGAATCGTAAGTCAGTATCAATTGTCAAAACCAAATTCTTGGCACTATCCACAAAACGAACAACGTTTCTATTCATTATAATGATCTGACTCTAATTTTGAAAGAACATTCTTCTTTAATTTTTTCTCCCAAAAAATTGGCTCATGGATTTATTAGAATTCAAACGAAGGCAATGTTTCACTGATATTTCGTATATGACGTTCAAATCGAAATTAAGGGCCACTACTGCCTGTCGACATTCATGAGGTTTGAAGGAAAGTTTTAGCTGACTATCATCAGCGTAAAAAAATGAAAGGCAGACATTAGCGAAGCATGATATGAATATTTTAAAAAGTAGCGGACCCAAGATAGATCCCTGTGGAATTCCACAGCTCAGTCTCAAGTATGTTGATGATTTATCATCAATGGCTACTGCCTGATATCTACATTTAACATAATCAGCCAACAATACCGTAGCTTTCCATGAAACACCAATGTAATGCAATAAAGCAAATAAAAGTTCATGATCTACAGAGTCGAAAGCATTCGAATAGTCGAGTAAAGTTAAGATGGTAAGGTCTCCTTGATTAATAGAATTGAAAACTTTATCTGTTATATTAAGCAGAGCAGTACAACAGCCATGGCCAGGTCTAAAACCAAATTGTGAGGTAGGAATGATTTTATTTTTCCACAGATGATCCTGCAGTTGCTCGTGCATTACCCTTTCAATTATTTAAGACCAGGCTGGTAACAAACTAATAGGTCGAATATCATCTAAAGAAGATGGGTTTGAGTGTTTCGGCTAGGAAACGACCAAAGCTCTTTTCCAAGAGCTTGGATAAACAGAGTTTTTCAGACAAAAATTGACAACATGTCTCAAATAAGAATGAAAGGAATGCACAATTTAATTGTAGATATATTCATGCCATCATGACCTGTAGCCCTGCTTTTGATCCCGTTAATAACTTTGAAGATCTCGGCTTCTTCTACCTCCCCAAAATATAAAACTGACCATATTTGAATCCTTAGTGTGTTTGTTGTAGAATTCAAGAAGATCATGGTCGCTAAGAACTCTTGGAATGGAGTTAATAAAATATTTATTTATTTTATTAGAATCTTTCAACCCTTCGGGTAGTTCAGTTGATTTACTCTTGATAATATTGAGGTTTTTCAGACTCGACTAGAAGTTCTTAGTTCCCTGTTGTTCAGGACAGAACAAAAGTAAGTTTTTTTCCATTTTTAACAGCCAGTGAAACTGCATTTCTAATCTGTTTGTACAAGAGCCAATCGTTCTCATTATTGAATTTTTTATAACGAGCCAGAGCTTTATCCCTCAACATCATCATTTCCTTCAAATTATCTATGAGCCATGATGCATGTCTCTTTGTTATGCTTATAGTGCGGAAAGGGAGGTGTAGATCCAATAAGGGTGTTTGTTAGAATTCATGAAATTTATTTTCTCGCCGATATCATCGTTATCAAATATACTTCTCCAGGGTATTGATTGAGGATCTGAATTGAATTGATCGCAATTGAAATTCCTAAAGTCTCTTACAGTTTTAAACATAGAAAATTTCTCGTTAATATCAATGTGCCAATTACAGGATTCAAGTTCATGATCAGTGCCAACGTCGGTAGATAGAACTTCAATTTCATAAACACTATGGATGTCCGAAGCTAATATGTAGTCGATAAGTGTTGCAGATTGGTTGGTAATTCTTGTTGGCTGGTTTATTAACTGACTGAGACCAAGTGCACCGATTCTCTTTTTAACGTATTTTGTTTCACTATCTGGGACAAGCAAATCTGCATTGAAGTCACCCATGCAAATTATTTTATCGGCGTGAGTAATTATAAATTCATATTCAACATCAAATAATTGCCTGAATGTTCTGTAACTAACAACTGGAGGCTTATAAATTATACCTAAAGCTCTATCACAACCAGATGATTCCAATTTTAGCCAAATTTGTTATATGGAACCGCCACTCTTGAGAATACTGTACCCCAAACCAGACCTGATGTACACTCCCACACCACCACCCTATTGCGATCAGAACGAATAAAATGATAACCGTCAATATCAACTGCATCATACGTGACAGTATTATCTAATCTAGTCTCATTCAGAGGCATTATGTCAAAGAATTAAACAATAAAATGTCCCTAAATTATGTGAAATGTGCAATCAAATTTCTTATATTCAAGTGAGCTATTTTGAGCATATCCATCTATATGTTTGAGTAGTTTATATCATTTTATTTTAAAAGAGGTTGTTAAAATGAGGCATTCACTTATAGCAGTCATAAATAAAAATCTTCCAACAAATTCAATACAAATAAATAATTCTCAAAAATTATTAACAAAGGGAAATAAATATAAATAAAATCAAAAATAATCAAATAATTCTGACGTTATATTCTCTGAATTTTATCTACGGCAAGATGAAAACTTATATTAAATTGGATGAAAGTTTTCGTACGTTCAGTGACTCCGCATCCCCAAATGAAACCAAACAATTGGGGAAGCCAAAAACAAACAATTCCCGGGACCAAAACAAAAGGAGACACAACAACGGTAAAAGTTTCTAACTGTTTATAAGCTGATTGAATTAATCATTACTTTCAATCTGTACGATTTTATTGTTTATAACCACCTTGATATTACCTCTGACAGTCCAACAGCTATTCCTGTATTTTTCTCGAACTTTCTTAAGGAGAATCAGTTTACTTTTAACAAGCATTTCCACCATAACAACACTACTTCCCTGGAGTTTCGATTTCTTCGCACTTATGTGACGGACAAATTGGAATAGCGAATTTATTTCGAAAACATATTTACTAGGATAGAATATGAATAAAATGATATCTTCAAACATAAGAAATAATAAGAATTTCCAAATTATAAATTCGAACTGAAAAATAACATTTCGGAGACTTTTACCGCTCAATCGGCTCCTAGGTTCAACAATTATTTGTTATTAATTTGTTATTAATACCATACAAAATCAAAAGGTGCAGAGTATTCGATAGTACGTTAAGTATTTAATCATAGTATCATCAAATACTTTCAATTTGATACATTTCAAAGAAACTAACCTCTTTTTGTAAAAATAATTTTACCTTCGAAAACTGATTAATCGACTGGTTTGATTCCGCGATCTCATCATTTCACACTCGCTTTAATCCTCCCAATATTTATCGTGTATATATGGTAGTATTAATATGAAAATGTCTTTAAGATTCCCACTAATTCGCTATATACGAATTTTTCATTAGTTCGAGCTGATTGAAATATGCCAAAGTCCGGAGTGCATTCGCCATTTTGCAATGTCGCGATAATTTTCATAGGTCCCGATCGGCTGAAAATTGTTCTGTCTCTAGAGATGTTTTGGAGGTTCCGAAGCCGCTTAATGTGAATCTAGGCCTTAAATCCACACGTTGTCAGTTTTCGTTTTGGAGGATTTTAATAGATGTTGACGCTAATCGCACTTGTACTCTAAATTTTCCACTAGTTCGAATTGTGGGAAGTTTTCAAGTCCGAGTGCATTCGCCATTTTGCAGCCAACAGTGGCAGACCCATCTATCGAGCTTTGGTCGGTCGCGTCACTCGTCGGCGTCAGGACTTCGTCGTACCGTTTCGTTCTCCTCGGTCCTCGATAGCCTATTCGGATGGCCTCCTTGAGGTGTAGTGGGACATTCGAATTAAGGCAGTACAATTTATAAAAATGAGCCGACACGACATTTCTTTGTCGTTTATGGGACAAATGAACCGCCTCTTGTAAGACGTACCCAACACTAGTGTTAGTGCCTCTAACCTCAATCATTGTTATAGTGTTCACGTAAAGTTAGTATGCTTGGTAAATTTCTCGAACATATTTCAAATGTGTATAGGCGAGAATATTTTAGTAAATCAGCTGGGTTATGAATAACCCCGCTCTGCCGCCCAGCTCTAATAATTTCAACATGTCTAAGCTCAACTATATTTCTCGGTTATTGTGGTTGACTGAACTCAGTTTATTGATTCCAGCACAGAATTTTTTCTTTCGACTGATATCCCGCTTGCAATCGACTGGAAAGTACGAAATTTGACCACATATCTATCCTGTCCGAAATAATAGCTCTACATGCTTTGATCACAAATAAAAAGAAAAAAGTTCTCTTTGATAACCGTGGTGTCATGCACTTTAATGACTTGCCGCTGGATTGAACCGCTAATGAGGAATATTATCTGAGCGCTGCAAAGCGTTTGAGAGATGTCTTGCGTAAAAAACGAACGGATTCGTGAGGCGAGAACAATTAGATTTTTCACCATGATAACGCGGTATGCCATAAAGTGCGAATTGTGCTGGAATACTTGATAAAAGACGGTGTCGTACATATCTTCGAACAAGAACCGTTTTCGCCAGATTTACCACCATGTAACATTTTCATTCTCCCATCTAAAGATGCCCATTCGTAGATGGAAAATGGATTAGTTGAAGATCATAAAATGAAATACGATAAAGCAACAAACGGTCATTCGTTCGGTGACCTATCAGAAGAGGCCTGATGGTTTAATCAGGAATTGGGATAAGTGTGCCGTTTTAGTTGGATATTTTGAAGGGGACCAAATGAATTTGGGAGAAGATTTTGTTTTACCCTGAATTCCTGATAATTTGTGATTACAGTGAACGTGGAAAAAACATGCATTCGCTCAAAACCATCTGTAATAACACTAATCACCTCATTGCCGATTTCTTGGAATCAGTAATATCCAAATTAAAAATTTCACCAGACCATCGAAAGTTCGTGAAATTCTATTTTCGTTGAATCCCCAGCCAGTGAACTATGACCTAGGCTCCGTCCTGGGATACTTCCTGTTTTAGCAACTTCCTGAAGTATATCGCAGTGAACGAAGTTTAAAATCTGAAAGGATATTCAACAAGCGATGTAGTCGCACTCGATAAATTCACAAATTTCATATCACGAAACCCATTATAGCCTCAAAGACATGAATCGCGTCAGGAGCTGACAGATTTCATATAACACAGGATATTAAAAAGAGTCAGACATGTTCAGATGATATAGTATACTTGAAAATGAGTTCGCAGGTTGTTGCCGCTTACTAGGGAGCTTCATTTAACTTTTTTCACTCGATATGAATGGCGTCGTACTTCTTTCCTCATGACGTTGAAGTAAGATTTTCAAAATAATTCAATGCGGCGTAAAATTGAGTTTTGCACTGAGTAGTTACAAGCAGCCATTACTTTCATATATTTGAAATTTATATTTTATGTCAGACGATTAAGAGGAAAATATATATCATTGCTCCCTTCTTTGTCTCATTCTACTATCCAAGAGTTGTGCAGTTTTTACTGAACAGGAGAAAATTTCCTATATGTCAAGTTGAGATTTTTTCAATGAAAAATACCCCAAATTCTATTGGTAATTCTGCATCGCATGAGTGATCACAAGTCCCGGTGGATCAAATTCAAGGCTCACTATTTCTATTTCAGAAACAGTGAAAGATACAAATTCATTTAAATTAGCCCAGTGTTTTGAACAGTAAGTTCTATCTATAGAAAAATAAAATTGAAGAAGTGTGAATACTCCTAAAAAATTCAAAATATTATGAAACATGTTTGCTTTCTTCGAATTTCTTCAGAATTATTCCCTAAAATGAATAATGATTCTAGCTAATTTCTTCCTCTTACAATACCGTATTGTCGAATTTGACTCACATTCAAATTTCATATTTTATGAAACACTTTCAATTTAGTTTTTAAAACTGACTTAGACTCTTAAATACACTAATTTCTCGCAAACCACTTCATGAAACATTTTGGATATTAATAAGGTAAATAAATCCATTTGGCTTAAGTTTCACAAAAGTTAAATTTTGGTTGTTGACATATATGTTTCGGATTTTAACCCATTTTCAAAACTAAGGAGAATTTACTTAACATTACAATTTATATATTTTTCGGACAAGATATGGAAGTGATAGAATTTTTATTTGAGGTTGTTAACAATAAGTTATACCTCTTGACGGTATTTGCTTATTTTCAAAGGACTTGTTGTGGTTTTTATGGACAGATGTTTTTTATGAAATGAAGACATCTCCAGATATTCGATTAGGTCGAACTTTTTGCTTTTGTTACCTGAGTGTAGAATTTCGGTCTTACCGAAGTCTTTGAAGTGATTTTCATTTATGCAATGAGCAGAAAAATCAGTAGTTGTTTTATTTTGCAGTATAGATTTTTTACGTTCGTCTACCCTAATGTTGATTGAACGACTAGTTTGAGTTATGTTAAAAGCAGGGAACTCTACAATGCAATTTGTATATGCCACTTTTGTCTCCAATATTCAGATAATCTTTGTTTTTAACCAAAATTGACCCTAGATTTTTCTTATTTGTACATATGGTGTTGATGTCTTTTCTGAGTCTATTGCAAATTTGGGTACTACTTTTGGAATATAGTTGATACTGTAGAATTTTTCTTCATTTTTTTCTTGAAGAGGCGGATATATGGATGCTTGTGATTTTTTATGTTGTTTTTTGGAAAATAATTTATCTATTATATTTTCGTTATGACCATTAGCTGATGCTAATGTTTTTAGAACTTTAATTACTTAGTTTTTTTCAATTATCAATTGAGAGTGGGATGGAAAGCAACCTGTATACAAATGAGTGGAAAGCGGACTCTTAGATTTATAAACTGTTCAGATTTTTCAATATTTCAATGACAAATCTGAAAATTTCAGAATTTTGAAATACCTATTTGAATGCAGTAATGAAAACAATCAGTTATTGACAATCTTCAGTTTAATACATCAGAAATAACACTCAAAAATTTTCTTCGAGTTCTATACTTATTTAAATTCGTCTAAGTTGAATGAAACAACCAGAATGGAAGATCCATCACTTAATTCCTCAGTGAAACATTTCTAATTAGTGGAATGGAAAGCCAGGCTACTGAGTTGGCCTGTAGGAGGAGTAGTGGCATAGTGGTTCAAACGCCAGTCTTGTAATAGAGATTCATCTCCGGCGAGCTTTCGCCTCTTGTCTCGGGAAGAACTTCTCGCGCTAGGATGGCCGGATACCTTTCAACTATTGGTTCAAAACTTCGCTAGGGTAGCGTAAGGACACAGTAAAGAATCTAACTAGAATACAACAGATCTCCTAACCTAGACAAGCTATACTGAAGCTTCTGAGGAGTCTTCACAGGAGATCTGGGAGGATCAGTATAATATCAAAAGCTCTTGTTATTATCCGCTGAATGGACTCTTATGGGGCCATGAAAGAAACCATTCATTCAAGGATACTGCAAGGGATAATAGACAATTATTTATTATAAGAAATAGACACCTTCTCAAAAACATTAAGAAAAACTAGCATAGCCAGAATTAATAAGGAGTCTATGAAAACGAATAAAGAATTTAAAAATATATTATATTTCAGATCAACTTCCAGATGCAGAAGTAAAAAATCGGAAGTTTTTTTGGGAAAAACCACGTCTGTTGTTTGGAAATGATAGTATATATTATACTCAAAATAATCTCCGTTTGCTATTTATACGTATTTCGAACCTCTCCCGCAGTTTATGAAAGCAAGGCCTGAAAAACATTTATTCTTTCGAAGCGAACCATATATCTAACAATTTTTGTATATTTTGACATAAATTGAAGCTTTTCTCAGCGATAGCGATGCAAGTAGATGATAACACTAGTCAACAAGATTTTGCAACACAAAGCAGATCTTTTGATGAAAATGCCCTTCTAATAATAAAAATATTTTTTTATTGTATCGGTCTTTACTTGACGGAAATTCGTCTTCAGTATACACACCATTTCAACAGGCCTCGAATAAAAAAAATACTCCACTGGTGTACTTTTGTACTCATATCAAGCTTTTGACAAAGATTGGCATAGTGGATTACTCTTCAAATTGAAGAAGCTTTTTCCACAACCCAACTATCTGATTCTGAGGTCCTACCTATCCAATCGATAGTTTGCTGTAAAATATGGCAATGCTATTATATATACCTCGATTGAAGTTAAAGCAGGAGTTTCACAAGGAAGTATATTAGGTCCACTGCTTTATCTGATTCCTACATCCGATATTCCAGAAAAGCAGAACACTACACTG
This sequence comes from Megalocaria dilatata, assembly GCA_034642435.1. NCBI lineage: Eukaryota > Metazoa > Arthropoda > Insecta > Coleoptera > Coccinellidae > Megalocaria > Megalocaria dilatata. Next base: position 65,469,529 of record CM067854.1, read on the forward strand.
GCCACCATTGCAGTCGACATAGTGCATTGGCATGAAAATGTAGCAACAGCTTTCAAAAACCTCCAGGAACATCTGAAAGAACTAGGACAATGGCACCTTCAATGGCTCCTACCATCAACAAAACAAAATCAATACAAGTATCATTCACCATCAAAAGAGATAAATGTCCGCCAGTTAAAATACATGATAAACAAATTCCAGTTAAAACAGAAGCAAAATACCTGGGTACTCACTTGGGCCAACGCCTCACTTGGAAACAACACTTTCAGGCTAAAGAGATCCAAATAAACATCAACATTAAACTAATATATTGGCTAATCGGCAGAAAATCAAAACCTCCTCTCCAAAATAAGGTATTGATCTATAAAGTCTATATAAAACTAATATGGACATACGGTATCCAATTCTGGGGATGTGCTAAGACTTCCAATATTCAAATTATAAAGCGAATTCAATCAAAAATAATACGTTCATTAACAAATGCATCTTGGTATGTTTATAATTTGACAATTGATGAAATTTGAATATCAAAACAGATTTAATCTGTTAGTCTCCTACAATTTATATTCCAAAAAATTTTTACAATTGAATTTGACGTCTTATCAGCACAGCTTGATATTTAACAGATGTATAAAATCAAAACTCAATATAAAATATCAAATGGAATAAATAACCCAACAAATATAAATTGTCGATTAAAACTAATAAATAAATATTTGAAGGAGACAAAATTTTGTTTCTGATCTTACAATTATGAAAACCAATTCCCTTTCAAAAATACAAAACATAATTTTGAGTAATTCTCAGAAAATATAATTTAATTGAAATATTTAATATATTTAAATGAGTTACTTCAAAAATCTCTCAAAACATTTATCATATCTTCAAAAAACAATTAGAATTCTGATAAGGTCTTCATCGGTCCTACTTCACATTTGAAAAATAAAATCAATCAACTTACCTACAGATTTCTTGTTATTCTAGTTTGATCACCAACTTTAAAATCCAAGATATTCTAGGTTCGTCATAAAAATCACAGAAAGCTGTAAGATATTATATGGTTTTCTGCAAACCAATAGATACTTCATAATGAGATTCTTTATTCAAACCTTAGTGTTATTATATATAAAATGAAATAATAAGAAGTTTTTCATTTGATAGAAGAAATATTACAAAATTTAAATATCAAAACAGATTTAATCTGTAAGCATTACAAAATTTATATTGAGTTTTGATTTTATACGTCTATTAAATATGAGCTGTGCTTATAAGACATTAAGTTAATTCTAAAAATTTTTCTTCAAAAAATTTTTCGAAATTAAAATTTTAGGAGACTAACAGCTTGAATCTGTTTTGATATTCAAATTTTGTAATATTCCTTCCATCAAGTAAAAAACCTATTATTATTATTTGAATTCATAATGATTTGAAGATCCTCTTCGTTAGTGATGAGATCCGAAGACGTTCAAGAAAATAACAACAAAATCTGGAAGGACATGAAAACAGCATTAAAGGTCAGCTAGAAGAAAACGCGCTCAACATGAGAAGGTTGTAGAGGACTTGGCCAACTGACTTCAATTGAAATACTGTAAAGAAGTATCAATAATGTTTGATAACTTCTACTGTCTTTATTCAACACATCATATTTACTTGATACTTGTAAAAAGTACATTGTAATTTCAGTAAATATTATAAGGAAAACATTGATTAAACATTGATATTAAATAAGAACTCGAGTTCGACTTCAGACAAATTGAATTTATACTTTCAACCCAACCGAGTACTCAGTTGGTGATAGGCTGACATAGGTGTACTCTTTTCTCGGCATCCTCATAGATGAAAATTCAGCTGATTACTGAAATTCGCGCTCGGTGAGGCCGATAATCTCTATGACTTCTGTATCTGAGGCAGGTAAGGTAAAACAGATACAGAGAAACTTATTCTCTGAAAATTACCTAATCCGAAACAAGGAAATAATTATTATTCACTCTCTGTTAGGGGGGACTGACTGTAATGGCTAAATTCAATCAAAAGTTTAGCAGTTTGAGTCGGCATTCCTTCAAGCAGTTACTCAAACCAAAATCTGACGTAAATCAATCTAATTTCACAAAATGAATAATTCACTACATGAATGAAACTTTGTTATATGAAATTGAGGTAAATGGGAAAAACCGAAAGGAAGTTGCGACAGATTTGCACGGAAAACAAAAATTATTTTCCTGGTGGTTTTTCAAGAAATGCTCTGTGAATGTGATCTTAAAGTCAAAACGAATAAATACAATCTAATTCATATCGGATGGTTAGATCTTGTAGTTGGTCTCACTCCTGATCTCTACTCCTTCCAAAAATAAAATTCTGGAACTCACAAGATGAAAAACACGGAGGTCGTTATTGTCGGAGTCCGCACATAAATCATCTACAGAAATAATTCGTAGCGTAAAGGAAAAAATAGAAAAACCCTACAAGCCCTAGATCGAATTTGTTTATTCGAAAACTTTTATCTTTTCATGATAGATTGGGCCGTTGCTTGGTAGAAATCAGTTGTAATTGTCATTATAAAATAAAACACTTGTTTACATTTTCTACTTTATTTTTGGTATTGACGTACGTTTCGTCTTTGCTAGAAAGACTTCATCAGAATACTGAGGAATTCTGATGAAGTCTTTCTAGCAAAGACGAAACGTACGTCAATACCAAAAATAAAGTAGAAAATGTAAACAAGTGTTTTATTTTATAATGACAATTTCATCTTTTCCTTTTGAACTCAAATATATTCTGCAAATTCCTGATCTGTAGATAAAACCTTCGGAAGTAATAGTGTTTCAAAATAACCGGGGGAACGAATATAGATACATCTATTCCATATTCTTCATCAATAGATCTAAAGTAATATTTGACCATCACAAATACGAAAAATACAGACAGTTGAGAAAAATTGTTCTATGGTAGGAGCAAGCAACAGAAAATATTTTATTGCGTTAAAACCTTAAATCGAATCTGAAACCAGAAGATATACAGAAAGAACTGAGAAATCATTGATTTGTGTACTGCAAAAGGAATTGTCGAAATAAATACTGAATTGTTTCAGGCGTTACTATTTGGTAGTGGATCATAATTAAAACAAATTGTAGAAATAACTATGTTTTACTTTTGTTGACCGAAAAAGTGGTTCAAGACGATCCAAAAGTGCTTTAGTTTTGCGAACTGTGTTACACACCAGACATCTCTCATTCAACATATGCCAGTCATTTGAAAGTGTTTGGACATAACTTCAACAATAACTTTGATATTATCCATTATGAAAATAAAAGTACCAGACTGACGCTTTTCGAAGCAGTAGAAATTAGTAGGTTCAAGAAATTTGAAATTCTCCCCAACGGCCAACCAGATGTTACAAAATTCACGTTGTTGAATATTTTTATTTATTGAGATAGTTCCGATAATTGACCTCAATATATGTTATGGTTACTCATGCCCCCTTCTTTCTTAATCTGTATTTGTATAAACTGATGATTATTTGTATTCACTGTTTGAAATATTTTTCTTATCTTTATTTCTGAAAATTGTTAGTTAGTTGTACAGCCACATTTTTCAAGTTTTTCAGCTATGTAAGAAGTTATGTGTAATATTTAGAGTTACTTAAATATTTACAGATATATTCTGTTAGCCTTCTGCATATTTAATTTCAAAGGAGACTTTGTCTCCTTTAAATATTTATTTATTAATTTTAATGACTTTTTTTATATCTGTTGGTTTTTTATTCCATTTGACATTATATATTGAGCTTTGATTGAGTAGGTGTATTAAATATAAGCGGTGCTTATTGTAGACATTAATTTAATTCTAAAAGTTTTTTGAAAAAAAATTTTTTTGAAATTAAAATTGTAGAAGACTAACAGATTAAATCTGTTTTGATATTCAAATTTTGTTATATTTCATCTATCAAGTAAAGAGCCTTTTTTTATAATCTTAAGAATTTCATCATAAAACTATCTTACTTAGAATAATAAAAAATTAATAATAATAAAAATATTGAATATTATTGGATATCTAACTAAGTTACTTCTTAGAAAATCTCAAGATATCTAAAAACATTACTAACAAACAAGTTTTGTTTTGCTTCGTCAGTACTCAATCATAGTTAGTTCAAGATGTAAACTTGACAAAGCCTCAATATTGGCGAAACAATTGTCGTTAATAATAAATTATCAAAATGATCTATTTCATTTAATTTAGCTAAAATAAATTTCCATTAAATAAGGACTGATTCAATCAAATTTTCATACCTGAAGATCTCTGTTCTAGTTTTTTTTTACATTATTGTACATCGTGTAGAAAAGTTTAGGCAATGACTGTGTGAAATCAAAATAGTCAATAACATAAACTTGAATAACAATTTAGAAAAAGAATAAGAACGGATATTTTAATCAGACATCACTTTATTTGTCCCTGAACTTTTCTTCGGGATATTTCAAAAGAGAAGTTTACATTACCAACTCTGTTGGAGAATTAAAAGGAAACGTTAGGAATAAAATAAATGTTGTCATTTCTACAAACACTTTTTGAATTATACGGCAAAATATATATATATATATATATATATATATATATATATTTTTTTTTTCCGTATAATTCAAAAACTGTTTTCAGAGATGTCAACATTTATTTTATTCCTAACGTTCACTATATATATATATATATATATATATATATAGTAAAAGTATTTTCAGAATTCTGATGTTTTTTTAAATTCGAAATTGGAACCTAAACCGAGTAGAATCAAAATTCATTTCAAATTTACCTGGAAATTGTTTTAGTGAAAATTTTGGATCATCGGAATATAAATTCAATGGGTGAGATTTAAATCTTGTTATTATGTTAAATTCTAAAGGATAGAGCTATCTGAGATTGATAATCATGGAGCACATATGATGGATTACATTTTGAATTAAAAATTTATTTCATCATTTCTGTAGTTACTTAATCGTTTTATTGTATTTTTATATAAATACATGAAGATGTATTATACATAGATGTATGCAATTTCAAAAAATGAAAAATAAGATTTTTCTAGAAAAGTATTAATTTCTTATTGATCTCGTATATATTTTCTGTATATACCGGGTGTTGAAAAACACAGTTCCAATATTCTGGGAGTTGATTAAAGACCTCAAAATAATTAAAAAATTTCATGTAAACATGGCTCCGTTAATGAGCCGTTTTGGAGATATAAGCGATTTTCGGTTTTCAAATCTACTAATAGCGCAATCAACTACGATATTCCATTTATTTTCATCTTTCAGATGTCTTGTTTACTGAACTTATAATTAAAATGTTTTCAGTGGGTTCATTAAAAAAATCACAGCTGGCATCAAAAATTTGGTTTTCATATGACGTTTACGTGCTTTTATTGAGTATTTTGCATCCCATTTGAGTTTTTTACTTTCTTTCACTTTATTGTTAAGAAAAAGTTATTATTCCTGAATTTGAAATGCCTTATTTTAATATTGAAATAAGTGATATGGTTTTCATGTATAGCCGTGCCAACGGAAGGGGTCCTGAAGCACGTCGTCTTTATGCAGAGGCTTATGCCGATCGTCAACTTTCTTCTTATGTGACATTCCATCAAGTTTTTAGACGATTGAGGAAAACTGGTTCCTTAAAAAAGCGCTCGTGATACTGGACGTCCAAGATCTGTGTGTACTCCAAAAATTGAAGAGCAAATTTTGAATATTGTGACTGAGAATCCCGGTTCAAGTGTAAGAAGAATTTCAGTGGAAATAGGAATAAATGGGCCCCTTGTCTAGAGAACTATTCATCGGCAATTTCTCTATACATTCCATATTCAACGCGTGCAAGCTCTTAATCATCCTGATCATCAAGACAGAAGGATATTCTGCTAATGGGTTTAAACAAAGATTACTGAACATCCGCCTTTTACTTCTAATATCCTTTTTACGGATGAAGCCGGTCTTACCAAAGATGAAATTTTTAACTTCCATAATAGCCATATTTGGGCGCACGAAAATCCACACGTCATTCATGAATCCAGTCATCAACAGCGTCTCAGTATAAATATCTGGCAAGGTATTTTAGGAGATCGTTTGTTAGGACCAGTAGTTTTACCACGGAATTTAACAGGAGCCGCATACGTTAATTTTCTTTAAAATACCTTGCCTGATTTTCTACACGTGGTATCTTCAAATCAGTGGATGAATATTTGGTTTATGCAAGATGGAGCACCTCCACCTTATACACTTGCTGTTAGGAAAATTTCCCAGAAGATGGATAGGACCAGGAGGCCCAGTGCCATGGCCCGTTAGATCTCCCAATTTGAATCCTTTGGACTTTTGTATTTGAGGTTATTTGAAATGTTTAGTGGCATCGCCAGTGAATAACATCGAAGAGTTGCAACATCGGATTGAACTATCCTGTCAAACGATTCGAACACAACCAGGACTTTTCGAGAGTGTATGTAATTCTTTCATGCGACGATGTACTTCCTACATTGAAATAGACGTTGGTCATATGAAGCATCTTCTGTAAAATACTAGAAGTCAAAAATAAGTCAAATATCCTCTGTAATTTATCGTATTTGATTGCACTAGTAGCTAATATTTTGAAAACCGTAAATCGCTCATACCTCCAAAACAGCTCATTTGCAGACCCATGTTTATATCAAGCTTTTTACTTATTTTGAGGTCTAGAATTACTTTCCAACATATTGAAACATTATTTTTCAACACCCGGTATAGTGAAAGTTTTTCCAGGAATATGATTTCAATTTTCAATTTCAAATAAGAAAGTTCACCAAGCAGACTCAAAATTCATAATTTTTATAATTATTTGATTAAGTGTTATCACTTTTTGAGTCATTTTAAATTTATGTAGAGATTGTGTGAAAGGAAAATTCGTATGGTTCTGTAATCTATGACCTGTTCAGCTCTAACCTTGGAATATAAATTCGTTATTTTTATTTAAAGTTGTGGTGGAACCAAGCACTTGCTGATAGCTAACAGTATGTGACATTTTGTTCTGAAGTTTCTCGAATTGGTAAGTTTCTTCTTTTGTTATTATATTTAATTATAAATGTTAGAGCTATCTGAATATTGACAATGATCATGAAATACGTATTTGGTTTTCATAAATATAAGATCGGAAACGAAATGTTGTCTCCTTCAAGTATTTATTCAGTAATTCAATTGATAATTAATATTTCGTTGGGTTTCGTTTATTCCATTTGATATTATATAATGAGTGTTGATTTTATATGTCTTCTGAAGTGAGGTAGTGCTTAAAACACATTAATTTAATTCTGAAAGTTTTTGAATAAAAATTCTTCGAAATTAATATTTGTAGGAGGCAAACAGAATAAATCAGTCTTGATATTATTATATTATTATTATTATTTTATTTGAATTTTTCAGTAGTACTATTCCGTTTATTGCTTTTCCGACGAAAAACAAAATAAACGAAACATAAACTGGAAAAATTTCAAACAACTTATCTAAAAGTATGGAATGAATTTGAATAATAAAAGAATGTTAATTATTCGAAGGCATATTATTCACATACAAAAATTCCAACCATATTGCAAACTAAGTATTTTCCAACTGAACACTACTACGTATCGGTATACAAGAAGTTTTTGATCTCCCTACTGGTCAGATTGAGGAGTTCGATTGAATTAAGGGTAAACAATTAGGTTCGTCTAAGTGATACCACTGAGTTAATTGGTGTAACTATGCCCCGGCCTGTAGAGAGGTTCCAACTTCCCATTTGCATTACTACTTAACTGTTGATTGAACAATCAGATACTCGTGATATGTTCTCCCAATTAGTGTCAAAGCTCTATCAATAACAGTATCAAATCTATTCATCGAAGTAGATGCACAACTGCGAAGCTCATGTATGAGATACTGTGTCCATTGTACGGCAATGTTATTAGTATACGAGATATAAATTATAACATCTAAAATATCATGATAGGACTTCAAATTAAGTCGTTCAAATGAAGTGGTAATTTTTTCCTTTCAACGAATATGAAATGAAAAATATACAGTGAAAATATTCGGCAATTTTATGGGTTTTCCTATGTCATCTAAATTTTTCCATCTGGATTTATTTCATTTAGATGATTCATGCAGAATTAGGTTTCAAACAAATCATAAAATATAAAATGGTTGGTTGTTTTTCCAATTAAATTTTGTTTATCTTCAAGAATCTACTAATCAATCGTTCATGTTATATGGGATGTTTCAAAAAAAATTAACCCTATCTTTAGGATAAGTAGGACACTGAAAAATAATTGAGGTTTGCTCAGTCAAAAATTTTCCTAACGCCATCCGTATTAATATAAAAGGCGTTGAGGAAAAAAAAATGCATACACATTTTTTACGATTTTGCCGAAACTACTAGCAACATTGTAATGAAATTTTATACGAATATGTTTTGGAAGATGATACATCGTATGAATTTGTTTTTATATCTGACTCTCATAGAGCCAAGTAGTATTGAACATAGCTTTCTTAAGGTCAGATTTATTAATCAAAATTTCAAGTGAACTTGAAACATCATTGGTATTCTTTACAAAGAATACCAAAAGGGTATTCTTTGTAAAACCACGATACTCTGTACTGTTTTCGAAATATTTTTGAATACCGAAACAGACTTAATCTGCCAGTCTTCTACAATTTCAATTTCAAAAAAATGTTTATTCAAAAATCTTTTAGAATTAAATTAATGTCTACAAAAGCACCGCTCATATTTAATAGACGTATATAATAAAAACTCAATATACAATATCAAATGGAATAAATAAACCAACAAATATAAATTGTCAATTAAAATCAATAAATAAATATTTGAAGGAGCCAAAATTTTGTTTCTGATCTTAGTATTATGAACAACAATTTCTTTGCAAAAACATAAAACACAACCTAAGGACTTCTTAAAGAATATAATTCATTCGAAATATTCAATATATTTAAATATTCAAATAAGTTAATTCAAAAATCTCTCAAAACATGCACTATATCTTCAAGAAACAATTAGACTTCCGATAATCTCTTCATCGGACCTAAATCATATTTAAAAAATCTAAATTAACTAACAATCAGTATATCTCACCTCAGAGTGGTAAACGGATAATTGCTTAAACAGACTAACTCTAAAAATCAAGATATTCTATGTTCGTCACAAAGATCACAGAAAACTGTAATGCATTACAAGGTTTTTTTTAAACCATTGATTGTATATGTCTATTAAATATGAGCGGTGCTTATGTAGACATTAATTTAATTCTAAAGGTTTTTTGAATAAAAATTTTTTTGAAATTAAAATTGTAGAAGATTGAATCTGTTTTGGTATTCAAATTTTGGTATATCCCTTCTATCAAGTGAAAAGCCTTTTTCTATTTTATCGGAATATTTCGATTTGAAAATTATGAAGTAATAACCGATGCTTATATAAATAAAGTCATGATAAAATTATTGATTAAACAAAAAATCCGAAGAATAAAATTGAAAATAGAGACTAAGAAAATAAAATAAAATTCGATTAAAGTAAGTGTTTAAAATGTCCTCCGTTTTCACGAATACACATGTCTATCCTTTTATCTGAAGAATCCATCAATCTTCTAAACGGTTGGGGATCAGCTATGAGGTCATCAAAGTGACGTTGAATTCTGTCTTCCAATTCTTGACGTGAATTTACCTCTGTAGCATGGACCTTTTCCTTAAGATACGACCTAACTGTGTAGTCCAAGGATTAAAATCACAAGATCAAGAAAGCCAATGGATCGGAACTTCTGGACCTCTACCAATCCATCGATTTGGAAAATGGTTACTCAACCAATTACGATACTTCCTATCAAAGTGCGGTGGAGTTCTATCCTGCATAAAAATAGAGGTCTTCGCAGTTTAGCGTTGAATCTTCTAATATCTCGAATAAGTGATTGTTTAAAAAATTCAGGTACATATCGCCATTTAAATTTCCAGAAAGAATGTGATACCCTATTAATTTATTACCGAAAGTTGATGCCCAAACATTAACTTTAAATGAGTGTTGGTTTTGTGAGACCCTTTTGACTTGCGGATTTTAATCAAATCAGTATTGTGTATTATGGGAGTTAAACAACATACCTTGTCGCGTAAAGGTAGTCTCTTCCCAAAAATAATATATTTAAAAAAATTTGGATTGAGAACTCTCCTTTCTTGTAATGTTTGACAAAAATCCACTCTAACCGGTAAATCGTCTGGCAAGAGCTTGTCTGAAATGATGAAAATGTAGCTGCTGCTCTTTAAGTATCCTCCAAGTACTTGGAGAAAACGTATTTGTTTGTCTTGCCACAGTCCTAATCAGGATATACCGACTAGAATGGATTTTTGTCACACGTTACAAGAAAGGAAAGCCCTCAATCCCAATTTTTGAACATGTATTCGTTTTGTCGATGAGGTATCATTTACACGACAAAAAAATTTCCATTCACTGATTAAAACTAATAATAATTAATAACTTTATCATTACTTTATACCAGCATCGGTTATTGCTTCATAATTTTCAAATCAAAATATTCCGAAAACTGTACACTGTATCAAGCTTTACCAAGAGTACCTCTTTGGTGTAAAATTGAATGATGTTTAAGTTCACTCGAAGTTTTGATTAACAAATCTAACATTAAAAAAGTTATTATCAATACGACTTGGTACGAACCGTGTAACTAGCGCCCTCTATGAGAGTCAGATATAAAAATAAATTCCTAGAATGTATCAGCTTCCAAAACATCTTCGTATGGAATTTCATCACAATGTTGCCAGTAATTTCGGCAAAATAGTAAAAAAAATGTTTAATTTTTTTCCTCAAAACCCTGTATTTTGAATACGGATAACGTCACCCAAATTATTTCTCAATTTTCTACCTATCCTAGAGACGGGGTCACCTTTTTTTGAAACACCCTGTATATAAATGGTTTATTATGTAGAATCAATAACTGTAGCTTATTCAAGGATTTGAAATTATCAAGAAGATGGGCTTTTGACATCATGACATTGTTTCTCTACATTTTCTTAACCTCAGATTGCAGCTACTAATAAAAATAGACATTTATATACATGTTCTATGAAGCACCTGAGGTCAAGCTCTTATGAGTATTTTCGAACTAACCAAGGTTTGTCGGATTATATTTACTTATTTTCATTATGTTCCGTTTTAATCAACAAATTGTTTTGGCTTTCGTCCACCAATAAAATATTTAAAAATAGATGGCGTATCCAATGAACTAATTGCAATGGCACCAGGCCACCATCCATCCATCTTAAAATTGTTTCGTAAAATCATCGAAAAATACTCTCAGCGCTGTTGCCATTATTAAAAAAAAAACCTAAGCAAACCTTATTACGTTTCCAATTCCTCACGAGCTCTAACATCAAACAGGAATCGCATGTCATTATTAACGAGTTTGAGAAAGCGAGTGCCCTCATCCCTCTAGGTACTCTTAGAGCGGCTGGTTACTGAAATATTGAGCGACGGTAATGACGAAAATGGTTGCCTTATGAAAGTTTTGAATTATGTCATTCATTTCGGGTTGAAATGAAAAACAAACTTTATTCCGGCTTCATACAATATTCGGAAAGAAATTCTAATTTGACGTGGAACGAAATTACAGCGAATGGGTATTTAATTTTTTCCTAAAATTGGATTTGGTTCTCTGTATCGTGAATGTGATGGGGAAAACTCTTGTCCTCTCATTTCTGCACTCATATACGTTTGTATGCCCTTCAGACATCAATACATTCCGCACATCATCACTTATTCCCTCTATGCACAAATTCTGTTGGAAATGCGTAATTTTAATTAGGAATAATGTTATTATATCTGATAAAAGTTTTTCAAGTTCTATGTCACGGTTTACTGTTCTGTGTTCTATGCACCTTTTTGCCGTATCTGTTTTTATATGCATTCACTGTTTCGCATAAATTTCTTCATTACCTGGGAACTAAAATTAATAGATCATTTAGGTTGAGGAATTTATGTGGAACTAGATATTATGTCATCATAAATATTGCGCATAACTTATACTAGGTTTTAACTTTAAGTATTAACAAACATATGCAACTTTGGGCTCAAAATAGGACTTTATATCGCCGATCACTTCTTCATCCGAGCCAAATTTCTTTTCGGCCAGCATTTTATTAGGTCTTCGAAAAACATAAATTCACTGCGGACCACATCTGAAAAACAGGAAGGGTGCGGAAATAATTCGAAGTGTATCTCGACGAAATGGCTCTGCCATTAGTGCTTGACGCCAGGATCAATCATGAATTCACATGAATTCGGTGAGTCGGGACGTACAGGCAGCTAGACGGTGCTCGTACCAGGATCAATTGTAGTCATCAATCTTGGATTTATCTTAGTTCATGGGACTACGTTCGGATGGATGGATAAGAATTCCCTCTGGCGGATGAGTTGCGTCTCAAACCAACTCGGGTACTGACCTGCAGAGCCAGTAGAGTTTGGATAGTGCTTCGCTGCTACCAGTCAGACGGTTCTGGCTTTCGATTCAGGGCCCAAACTGGAAGCTGGTGGGTTCACCTGTTAGGAGGGGTTCTCGCTTCGCGCGATGATATGGCGTAATCCTTATCACACTTTCTACCTCTTGGAGTGGACTGTGGAGACTGCTGAGTAGTCACTTGGATAAGGGCCGTGCTCAATTACCAATAACCTTACCTGGTAGAATTCACGTAACTCATGCAATTTTGCCGTTGTAGCCAACGTTTTGTGACACGGTGCATCGTCTAAGTGAAATATCTTATTTTGCGAACTACTTATGAGCTACAGCGTGACATCGTTTCAGCCAAATTTTTGCCTCCCAACACAGTCGTTAATTGAATCGGTTCAAACACTAATGACAATGGTCCAAAGTCAGAGAAAGCATTAATCGTGGCCAGTATGATGAAGAGTCTAAACTTCTTCTCCAAACTATTAGTCAGAGATTTAATGCTTAGTATCAAAACGATCTCAGAGCTAGCTGTCTGAAACACGTATCCAAACGTTCTGTAATATACCTCAGTATATACGTCCTAACCTCATTGCAGTAAAAATAATATGACGGTCAATTTCTGGATAGAACTAAACAACATCTGAGTGAGCTGACGGAATAGTTCTGACGTCATCGAACTCGAAGAATTTTTTTTGCGATAAACACGAAGACGAATTTACAATGAATGAAAATATTTCTAGTGAATTGTTTTTCTTCACTAAAAAATTATAGGTGATGTTTAGCTTCCACAAAAACTTTATAAAAATTAAATATTGATCTTTGCTTTGCCACAAAAACTTCATGAAGATGAATTAACCTTAGATTTAAATTTAGTAATATAGATAATATGTTATCAAAAAATCAAGTAAAAAAAATCATTTCTACTGGTTTTAACAGTTGGCAATGTGTATATATTCCTCTTCAAAACTCCAAAAGTTTTTATTACCTTATTCATATAAATAATTTTTCAATAAAAAACTTTCAAATACAACAACCATTCTCTAATAAAACTTCACAAAATATAATATTTTGAGACCAGTAGTTTAAAATCACACATCACCAGCATACAAAATTCTTGCATCTAAATATCATCAAAACTATTTTGAATTTAAACCACAAGTTTCCTTCAAAAATACATTAATACTCATCAACAAAATAAAAGCATCGAAATACCCAACACAAAATGTGTCTCATTTGATGAACAAAAAATAATAAGAGGCTTTTTACTTGATAGAGAGATTATTACAAAGTATAAATATCAAAACAGATTTATTTTGTTAGCCTCCCACAAACTATAATTTCAAAAAGTTATATTCAAAAACTTTTAAAATAAAATTAATGTCTTATAAGCATATTATAAAATATCAAATGGAATAAAAAAAATCCAACGAAATTTAAATTATCAATTGAAATTAACAAATAAATACTTGAAGGAGACAAAATTTTGTTTCTAATCTTATAATTACGAAAACCAAATCTTTTTCAAATATTCAAAACATAATCTTAAGGACTTCTCCAAAACTAACGTATTTACAATATTTTATATATTTAAATATTTGAATGAGTTACTTCGAAAAGTCTTTCAAAACATGTAGTATAAACTCAAAAAATAATTTGAAATTGAATAAGATCGTCATCAGTCCTACTTCACATTTAAAAAATAAAATAAATTAATAACAAATATCTTACCAGACAAACCTCATAGTATCCTTGTTGGACAAATACTAAAATCAGAGAACTTCAAAAATCCTACGTATTCTATATTTGTCGCAAAAATCACACATAGCTGGTAAGGTAATTTATGGTCGTTAGTTAAAACCAAATGACATATATATATAGTGAGTGAGGAAAACCAAAATAAAATTATATATTATATATACAATAAGATAATAAGAAGAGGTTTTTTACTTTTAATTTTTTTCTATCCAGTAAAAAACTTCTTTTTATCAGTTTATTGGATATATAATATAATTATATCTTAATTTTCCTTAATTTATATTTCGTTGGGTTTTTTATTCCATTTGATATTATATAATGACTATTTGAATATTTTAATATTAGCCTTCTACATATTTAATTTCAAAAAATTATATTTAATAATTATAACTTCAGGAATTAAATTAAAATAATGTCATATACGTACCACTTTTATCAAACGACATATAAAATAAACATTCATTATAAGACATCCAAATGATAAAACAAAATCCAATAAATAAAAATTGTTAACCAAAATCCTATAAATTAAATATTTTGAATAGACAAAATTTTGTTTCTGCTGATCAATCTTATGAAAACAAATATCTTTCAAAAGTGTTTAACATAATCTTAAGAATTTCATCATAAATCTATCCTACTTAGGATATTCAATGCTATTGGATATCTAACTAAGTGACTTTCTATAAAATCTCAAGATATGCAAAACATTACTGAAAAACAAGGCTTTAGAGAGACTTTGCTTTGTCAGTATTCAAATGATTCATATTCAATAAAATATAACATCAATCAACAACAAATATTTACTTACCCTTCAACAAATATGTAGAAGGCTAATATTGAAATATTTGAATAATTTTATATACCTTCTATCAAGTACCTCTATTTATGTTATTATATAATGACTGCTGATTCCGTATGTCTACTAAGTTAAAGCAGTGGACATTAAAGTAGGACATTAATTTAATTCTTAAAATTTTTGAATAAAATTATTTGAAATTAAAATTTGTGGGAAGCTAACAGAATTAATCTGTTTTGATATTTGAATCATTCGATGTAGTAAATTTGTTTCCTTATGTAGTACCTGATTATGTAATTACCTTTATTGACAAAATGCCATTCGAAAATGAAGTGAATTGAGTAATAAATTCAGATATTATCCAATTATTGAAAATTCCTTATTTCATTCCATTAAAATTAACAAAGTAACGGACTACTCCATCCAATATTTAAACTGGAAGAATTTGATTATGAAATTAAGTATAGAAAAGGCTCGCAGAACAATGCAGACGCATTAAGTAGAATCATTATAGACACAACTAAAGAGTTAACATTTGAAAATTTCTCAACTATGTATAAAAATAATGCTATTGAAATTAGTCCAAATATTAAAGAAGAAAATGGTGATCTATTTAAATCCCCCAAAAATTATGCATTAGCGCATTGCGTGTCACAAGATTTTAAAATGAGTGGAGGTATAGCGTTAGAATTTAAAAATAAATATGGTAATATTGAAGAAATGAAAAAACAAAATAAATTAATTGGCGAAGTCGCCTCAATCCGAAGAGACAGTAGGAATATTCATTATTTAATTACTGAAAAATTTCATTTTGGATAACCCGAATATAACGCGGTGTTTCAATCACTATTGAATCTTAGAAAAATATGCGATATTAAACAAGAAAAATATTTAGCTTTACCACGAATTGCATGTGGATTAGACCGATTAGAATGGTCAATTATACTGAATATGTTGCGATATATTTTCAGAGGATCAAATATCAACGTAATTATTTATCATTTGTCAACAGATAGTGACAATTTAATAGAGTTTAATGGTATTGAAGACGATCTTATTTCGATTGCAAATCAAATAACTGTTGAAGAATTAGATGAATGCTCAAATCTTCTGAATTCCCAGGATGAAAATGATGAACAGAATGACAATTTAGTTGACATAGAATCCAAAGACATCACAGTTCATAGCAATGTAGAAAATCCAATTTTAGAACTACCCTATACAGAAAGAAGTCTGAATTCTTCACCTTTACAAATACTATTTAAAACAGCACCCAATTTTAATGTCACAAAAACTATACCTTTCGGAGATAAACTTAGATTCCGAGTATCTATCAATTCAATTTATGATGATTTATTCAAATTCATTAAGGAATATGTACAACCGAATAAATCTTATACTCTATATTTTGCCTTCCAAGAATTAGAAAAACCTCTCACACAAATTTCACAACAAAAGTTCGATTATAAAACCTTCGATTTGAAAATCTCTAAAAGATATTTAGAAGACGTAGAAGATAAAGAAGAACAATTACTTAGAATACAACAATATCATGAAACTAAAACAATACATCGAGGTTTGCGTGAAAATTTAATTAGTTTGAAACGTAAATACTATTGGCCAAACATGAATAAAGATGTTCAAAATTATATTAACGCTTGTGAGTTATGTCAAAAAAGTAAATATGAAAGAACACCAATTCAGTTGCAATTTAGACCTAACCCTGTAGGTTCCAAACCTTTTTCTCACATTTATTGTGACGCAATTAGATTTAATCAAACAGGTGTTTGAGTATTATAGATTCTTTTTCTAGATTTGGACAATGTTACCCTCTTTTACAAAAAACCGGAAGTGAAATTTTAGACAAATTACTCTTTTATTTTAGTCATTGTGGTATTCCTAACAAAATTACTTGCGATAATGGATCAGAATTTAAGAACCATGTCGTACAAGATTTCTGTAAAATACATAAAATTGAAATTCATTACAAAATTTGAATATTAAAACAAATTGATATATGTTTATCTTCTACAATTTTAATTTAAAAAATTTTTATTCAAAAAACTTTTAGAATTAAATTAATGTCTGAAACAACATTGAGTTTGGATTATATACGTCTATTAAATATAAGCGGTGCTTGTTTCAGACATTAATTTAATTCTAAAAGTTTTTTGAATAAAAATTTTTTAAATTAAAATTGTAGAAGATAAACATATATCAATTTGTTTTAATATTCAAATTTTGTTATATTTCTTCTATCAAGTAAAAGGCCTTTCTATTTTATTTTATATATAATATATAATTATATTTTGGCTTCAATAAATCTCATTATGCAATGTCAATGAACTTAAGTAAGCCTTGAAAATAACTCACACTGTTCTTTGATTCTGTTAGAGCATAGATCAATCTTGAATTATAAAGATGATCTATGTCTCGAAACATTATTCATTTACACGTGGTGAGTTGTTTGATGTAGGTTAGTTTTTTGATTTTGATATTTTGAATATATTTCAGGACTGAAGACGGAATTGCTTAGAACTATATTTGTTTTTTGAAGATATAGTGCATGCTTTGAGAGATTTCTGAATTTACTTATTCGAATATTTAAATATATTAAATATTTCAAATAAATTATATTCTTTGAGAGGTCCTTCAAGTGTGTTCATGTTTTTAAAATGCAAATGGCGTTGTGAAGGCAAGACCAGAAACAAATTTTGTCTCCTTTAAATATTTATTTATTAATTTTAATGACTTTCGTATATCTTTTGGTTTATTTATTCCATTTGACATTGTATATTGAGTTTAGATTATATACGTCTATTAAATATAAGCGGTGCTTGTTTCAGACATTAATTTAATTCTAAAAGTTTTTTGAATAAAAATTTTTTAAATTAAAATTGTAGAAGATAAACATATATCAATTTGTTTTAATATTCAAATTTTGTTATATTTCTTCTATCAAGTAAAAGGCCTTTCTATTTTATTTTATGAAATTCATTACATTTCGAATTATAATCCTAATTCAAACGCTTTAGTAGAAAGATTTCATTCGACCCTTATTGAACAGTTAAGGCCAATATAAAATCAAAATTCAACCTTCCAAAATAAATTAGCTCAAGCCCTTTTAAGCTGTAATAATTCAAATCATTCTGAACTAGGAATGACACCAATGCAAATTATAAAGGGAGATTTAAATTACTCCTTGGCAATTGAGAAAACTCATAATGAACAAATAGAAAATTATCTCGAGAATTATGTAGATAATCTTAATGAAATTTCAAAACATTTGGAAACTCGTAATCAGAAGAATGTAAATCGTTTAGAGAAAACTAATCAGAAAAGATCAGCAAAAAAGGACCATCCTTTGAATGATAACGCAACTTATATAAAAAAATCATCAACTCGAAAATTATATCCTGCTTTCAAAAGGATAAAAACACGTGAAATCGATAAAATTCATATACAAGATAATAAAAACAAGCATATTCACCACAAAAAGATTTTGAAACAGAGAAAAAAGTAGTATTTTCTTTTGTTATAGGTCCAAAATGGATTTGCCTATCATCATATTATTTTTATTCAAGATGATGACACTAGTTGAGAGTTTAGAAATCATACCCCTAGAAAGTAGTATTGTACCAATATCTTATAAAAAGCATACGTAAAGAATAAGAATTTACAATTTATTTATCACATAGATTTGAATTGGTTCAAAGATTTGATTCTGAATTATCAGAAAGAAATAGATAACTTTAAAAACTCAAAATTGAGTTTTGCCGAAACAGCAAACTATAGATATTTAAAGCAAACGAACGAAATAAATTTCAATACTCTGAGGAAATTCTGAATGAAAATATAAGAATAAATCGAGGTCTAGTT
Organism: Megalocaria dilatata; assembly: GCA_034642435.1. Classification (NCBI taxonomy): domain Eukaryota; kingdom Metazoa; phylum Arthropoda; class Insecta; order Coleoptera; family Coccinellidae; genus Megalocaria; species Megalocaria dilatata. The sequence continues at coordinate 65,488,461 of CM067854.1, forward strand.
AACATTGGAGGAAAAATTTCCAAAATTCTTTTCGGAACTCTTGATTCCGATGATGAAGAACTTTACAAGAACTATTTCAAAAGCATAGGGAAAAATGAAAAAGTATTGATGAGAAATCAGAAGCAAATTGCTATAATTTTAAATGACTTGAAAAAGAAGTACATTGAAAATTTCCATAAATTGTCAGATAATCTCAAGTTATTTCAGATAGAACCCCAATTGGAGGAAGTAGAACAAATGCACTTTTTAACTTTTCAACTGAAAGATGTAAAAAATCTATTAGACGAAATCCAAACAGCTGTAAGCTTTGCTAGACTACATTTATTACATGAGTCAATTCTACCCTATTCTAAGTTTTCAAAATTGGTTGAAAATTCAAGTATTATTCCATTACACCACATCAAAGATTATTATCAACTATGTAACACGAAAATAATTTTCAGAAACAAAGTATTATTATTCATAATAATGTATAATTAGTTCATAAAGATAATTTTGACTTGCATAAGTTTTACTATTTACCTCAAAACAATTTAACCCTTCCATATACCGAACCCTATTTGCTCTCTGAAAGAGAAGTTCTGAAATGGTCGACAAGACAATGTTATCAAGTAGAAGAAGACTACCTGTGTGATCAAGATTCTTAAGTTGAACCTCCTACATGTATGCTAAATATTTTAGAAAACCATATTGAAAATTGTTCTAGAAGAGAAGACCTCAAACTACTAGAAGATGGAAATATCCTTTCAATGAAAAATCAAAAACTTATGGAAATCTGTCCTCAACAAAAAAAATATTATTTTGTTCCTTCGATGGCTATTCTTCGTACAAGATGTGCTGTTAGTAATGGCAGAAAAGACATCTTCCCAACCACTACAGTAGATGAAGAAAAATACATCGTACTACCCAAGATGACATCCTCTTCCAGTAAACACAATGGTACTGAATTACCGAAGATGGAAAACATCAATGACATCACCCTTGAGGAATTAGATCAATGGAATCTTCAGCCCTCAAGATTCACCCTTGTATTCATTTTATTAATCATAATTTTTGTATTTTTTGCTTCGAAAAATTTTAGTAAAAAATTTTTTATAAAGCTACACCTCATGAAGGTGATACCTTTAACTTAGGTGGGGAGGAATTACATAATCCGAACCCCATATTCTAGACATTGGCCCATAATCTTATCCTCATATACCATGAGTATAACTCTGTTACTTTTTGCTTACTTTGTAAATTCTACTACGTAGTTGCACCGCCACGTGCGCTGAGTAATATTTTATTGAGATAAGATAATATTATAAATAGTTGACTCATTGTATCTAACAGTGATTTTGCATTAGAATTGAAGCTCATAGTTACTGTATGATTTTCCTAATAAATAGTTTCATTTTTTAAAAACAAGGTTTCCTAATCAAAATACATATTTATATATAGAGGGATAGCTTTTTTGTTGATGTAATATTTTATGTGTAACTCTCTAAAACAGTAAACAATGGCGAAAACATACAAATAAGATATGAAAGAGCAGGAAACAGATAACAATATGCGCATATTGATGTCTAGCATGTGATGGATACTATTTAAACGGCGCGAAATATGAACAAAACTAAAACACTTATTATGTTAGCGTTCCTAGGAATTTAAAAAGATTTCTATCTGGAAATTCTGAGATTTCATTCAATAAGTGTTCGCTTTGTTTATTCTTCAGAATTTCATATTGTTCAAGGATTAATAGTCTCCGATAGTTATCTTCTCTGTGCAGGATTCTTAAATTTTCTATTGTGGTCTTATGATTCAGTTCCATCAAATGATTTCCCAACGCTGAATTTGGTCGATTTCTAACGTGTTCATTGAATCTTTCATTTGCTGAACAGGTGGTCATGCCTATATAAAAGGAAGGGCAGTCAGCACAAGTTATTTCATATATGCCACTATATTGAACGTTGCTCATTTTCTTCTTGTTATTAATCAAGATGCTTTGTAGGGTCTGATGTCGTTTGTTAATCAATGTGTAGTCACGTTTTCTGAGAGTAGCATTCATTTTTTCATTAAATCCTTTATAAAATGGCAGAGAAATGTATCGTTGATTGATAGATCGGTGTATGTATATTTTATTGATGAGCAGTTTATCTTTTATAGATTTCAAAATATTGTCCATGTATGATATCCAGTATTGATTATTTTTCCCAATTTGGTATATGGTGTTTAATTCTTTATTTCAATTTTCTTTAGATAGAGGTATGCTCAGAAGACGATTGAACAAAAATTTAAAAGCTGTTCTTTTGATTGGGGCGGAATGATAAGAATGAAAGGGGATGATTGTGTCTGTTTGAGTTGGTTTTCTGTAGACGTCGAATGAAAAATTATTATTATCTTCGAGCTCCATCTTCAGATCCAAAAAATTTATGGAATTATTGATGGATTTTTCCAGAGTAGAGTGAATTTTGAAATTTGTATTCAAGCTATTAAAACAATGTTGTAAGTTCATCCTCAGTTCCAGCCCATATACCAAATATGTCATCTACGTATCTCCTCCAAAGTCTTATATATTTTCCAAACGGTAGTTGCATGATTTGTCGTTCAATTTAACTGACATAAATGTGAGCCATCAATCCACTGAATGGAGAGCCCATGGGTACACCGTCTTGCATTGTGTATATTATGTCATCGAAAATAAAGAAATTTTGTTCAGTAATTAGTTTGGCTAGCATCATAATATTGTCTGTCGTTTCTAATTCAAACTCGTTATGCAATTCACCGTATTCATTCAAATAATCATTGAGTATCGCAAGAGTGTCCACTATTGGTATGGTGGTATATAAGTTGGTAATGTCACAAGATATTAAGTGATATCTCATCTGGGGGTGTAATTTGACGATAAGTATATCATTTATGAGTTTAAGTGAATTTTCAGTAAATTTTAATTTCTTATTCATTAGGTTGTTTAAGAATTTGGAAATCTTATGGACTGGTGAGTTGATGGCCGATGTGACGGGATTATACTCTTTTCAGGTTTGTGTAGTTTAATCCAGCTATACATTATAGGAATTTGTGGATTTTTTTCTTTGATACTGTATAAAGATTCATTGAATTTTTATAATGTTGGTAAAGTGATCTTAAGGGTGTTGTTTACTTCAGTGAATTTCAAGAGGGGGTTAGTTTTACTTTTCAAAATTTTGTTTTCACTGAAAAAATTAGCGTCTTCTCTAAATATAGGTGTTTCTCCAGTATGACCAGACCTCCATTCTAATCTGCCCTTGTGACGATTAAATTGTTTTCTTGGATTTTTTCTCGAAACCTTTCAATTGTACTCTGAAGTTGTTTGCTGATTTCCAGTTGCTCACGGTTACACACTTCCACCTTTCTATTCTTGAAAAGTTTGAGAGTTCGAATTGTTTCCTCAGCTATTATGTTGTAGTCTGGATCTTTCTTTATCTGTAATTCGATATCTATTGCCATTTCATGGATATTAAGCGACCTAGGTATTGGTGCAAACTTGTGTCCTAAATTCAAAGCTTTCATGTCTCCCTCGGTAAAGTTGATACTACTTACATTGCTGAACCTGTCGTGAAAATGTGAGTCTGCGTGGTGTGATCATTTTGGAGTGAGGATCCTGTGTTATTGGCAATGGCAGAATGATGTTTATTTTTGTTGTTGATCAGGTTTGTGATCTTTAAACTTCTCTTTCTATCGGAATTATAATTACTGTACTATATTTCCTCTTCAAGACCTTCAACTAATATCTGGTAACCATCGATATTTCGCGCACCGATCTTGAAAATCAAATAATTAGTCGAAATGCTGATGTCAATTGGCCGCTTCGAAGCTGCGATCCATTTAGGATAAGTGTTACGCTTACCATCCAGGAACTATTGATGTCTTGTAACACAAAATTGAAGTTCTCATTCATGAAAGTGGGCCCCAAACAATCGGTATTGTTCTGAAAAATTGGATTGATCGGATGCGGTACTTAATGGCTAGCTAGGGCATTTATTTGAATAATATAGTTTTCCATTCGTAAATGTCAAAGGTTCAGCCTTTCTAATGAATGCACTACTTTGGAAAATATTCATTTGTTTTTCATTTATAGCCGATCAAAACTGCAAATTTTAAAGGGTCATCCCCTCACTACGAAACCAGTCCTGTGAACGTGAAACTTCAACCCTCAGTATCTACGAGCGTACTGAACTTAATAATCAAAACACCTACATGGAGGAAGTTTTAAGGAGCAATTTTCCAACGTAGCCATACTGCTGGCAGCGAACTCGAAGCGATATGGTTCATTAACCGTGTCCTAATTGAAATGTAATATCGGACTGTTGCTTCGTACCCCCCTCCAAATCGCACCTGTTAGTCCTGAAACTTTTGAGTCGCATGACGTTGAACTAGATTACACGGTTGAGAAAGTTCAACACTCAGACTTAATGGTAACCGGCCAGGTTTCCATTAAGTATTAAAAAGTTCATATACTCAATAGATATTCGAGATGGTGAAGTAATTTTAGATTCCAAAGGGCCGTCAGGAAGTTATCATTGTAGAAGAAATATACAGGGTGTCTCAACAAGAATTTGACCCCCCCAGAACTCAGAAACGAAGAATATTCGAAGATTGAAAAAAATGGTCAAATTCTGGTTTGAGGGGGACGACTTCCCATCATGAGTTTGTTCCGAAAAATACACCTCCATGAAGGTGGCATTCACCCCCAACAGTTTTATAATAATAATAGGGAAGAAATGTCGAGTGGTGGTTTTTTTGAAAGTTATTCATGTTCTGTACACAACCCATTTAAAATTTTCAAAATCAGTTCATTATTCACGAAATAATGTAATATTGAACTCACCGTCAAATGGTGACGTTGAACAGACATTTGAACCGCCCAAACTCGAGAACCTAAGAGTTTTTAAGAATCCAAAAATAATTTTCAAGTTTTGTATTAGAAAGGAAGAATTCCTTAGACAACATTTTTCTCAAAAAAACACCTGAGAATGGAAACAACTCCCAACATTTTTTGAACAAAGAGATGTTGAATGTGGTTTAGTTGAGAAGTTTTTTCTGTTCTCTAAAGATCGCAGTTGAAATTTTCAAATTTGTTCATTTATTGGTAGAACAATTTGAGTTTTTGAATGTTTTTACTTTAAAAAGTTTGGATATCTTTATCGTTTATGATGGGAAAATATGTGAAACACATGAAATTCATTACAATGGATACTATTTCTTTGAAGATTCTGTCTCGAATGTGTTTCAGTCTTTCGTTTCTGCGTCATTATTGGGTTCGAAACTCACCTACGTGGGCCAAAACGGCCTATTCTTTGGAGGGAAGAATAGAAATTTCAAAATTTTACCATCGGAGTGAAGAAAAATTGTAGATTAACTGCAAGGTATTTTAATAACAATCATCCGGAAAGAAATGTGGGTCACCAATCTGTTAAGCATTTGATAAATGAATTGGAAACTACTGGTTCCATTCAGAATAAGAAGCACGAAGTTTAGCGTCCAGTCTGAACGAAGCTATTGAGACATTTACAGATGGATAATAGGAAATCTATAAAAAGTTTAGCACCAGCATCTGATCTTCCGAAATCTAGCGTTCATCGAATTGTGAAAGCTCATAAATTTTACCCTTACAAGATGAGGCTGGTGCAACAGTTGAATGAAGATGATCCTGACCGTCCGACTCAGTTTTGTGAACAATTTAGTGAGTTACTGAATAATAATCCACATAGACTATACAATACAATATTTTCTGACGAGTGTACCTTTATGTTGAATGGAGAATTCGATAGACATAATTGTCGTTATTGGAGTGATAGTAATTCTCATTTATTCATGGAGATACATACATAAATTCCTCAAAAATTGAATGTGGGAACATTTGAAATCCAAAGTCTATGCAAATCTTGCAGAACTGCGACAAAGAAATATCACAGAATGCCAATTACTGACCCCAGACATTTTCGAATAGGTTAGAGAAGGATTTGAAAGTAGACTATATCATTGTATGGAGGTTGGTGGTGGTTGTTTTGAACAAAATATACGTTAGTTCTTTAAATAGGTGACATTTTTTTCTGGATGATCCCTATTATTACTTCCAGATCTGGTGTATTTGAATGTATTGGGTTTCTGTTTGAGTTACCCTTTTGATAATGTTCAATATCGAATTGCTTAAAAAGATCACCGAATTTGAACATTTCAATTAGGATGTTTAGAGAACAAAAAAAACTTTTCAACAAAAATACATCCGCCATCTCTTTCCTATTGAAAAAAAGGAGGTTGTTGCCACCCTCAGGTGGTTTTTTCGGAACAATGTCGTCAGAGAAATTCTGTCTCCCTAATACACAACTTGAAAATCATTTTTGGATTCTTAAAACCACTTAGGTTCTTGAGTTTGGGCAGTTCAACTGTCTGTTCTACATCACCTTATAGACGGTGAGTTCAAATTACATTATTTCGTGAATAGTGAACCAATTTTGAAAATTTTAACTGAGTTGTGCACAGAACATAAATATCATTCGAACTAAATAAGACTCGACATCTCTTTCTTATCCAAAATGTATTGGGGGTGATTTTTTCTAAACCAACTCATGATGGAAATTCGTCCCCCTTAAAACAGAAGTTTTTTTTTTAAATCTTCGAAAGTTCTTCGTTTCTGATTTCTGGAGAAAGAAAAGGTATAAAGGATCGAGTCAAGCTCTCAGACTACATTGAATTCATCAGGCATTTATTTTTATGTTGGGATATTTCTGATAGAGTTCAAAACTGCTCATAGTCGAGTCAAAACAGAAATTTAACTTTACTTAAATTCGCATAGAGAGTTTGTCAAGATCGTATCCAATTGATTGCAAGAATTGTTTTATTGCTAATGGTCAAAGTGGAACGTTTGAATTTCTCTAAATCAACAACTTATTCTTCATTTCTACTTTATTCTTTTCCTTCCCCTTGCAAAATTTCTCTACTCCATTCTAGGAAAAGAGATACATCATATGTCTCTTCATTAATATCATAAGTATTGTCATCAGTTGTATTTGATACAATATTGGAACAAGTCTGACTCTGACAATTGATACAATAATGTCACTCACCAACAGCCAAAATTCCTACTTCAACCCGCCTTGCAACTATAAAAAATTAGAATAAGGCAGTTTTTCTGGAGCAAGCAAGAGTTGGGTTTGAATTGGCTCCAAACAATTATCTATTAATATCCAAGCCAGACTTGAACTTGCTGATACACACGATACAAGTGTGGTAAGGTAGATTTTATAAAACTCAAATATCACTAACTGTTTATGGTATCAATGTTTTTGGAACACCATTCATTGTAAGAAGAACACGAATTATTTTGTGACGATATCAAATTCAAATATTGCTGTTTCACTACTTTTAATGTAGTATCGCAACCAGTTATTGCATGTTAAAATAAAATAAGAGTTTTGTTAAACTCCCACTGAGATCCTGATTCTACTAGATATTCTAGTGAAGATCCCTCAGAAGCTTTTTCAGCTTGTGCAAGTTAGGAGTTCAGTTGTGTTCTGGGTAGGCTTTCTTACTGCGATTTTGCGCCACTTTACGTCACAGCACTGTTAATTTTTGACCCAACAGTGAAATGGTGGCAGACACCGGTCCAATTAGAAAATTTCTTTTCCACCTGAACAAGATTCGAACCCGGACCTTCCGGTCACGAGCTTGATGCTCTCCCACTGAGCTGTCCACATGATAACATTAGATAACAACAAAAAATATATGAAAAAAGAGTAGATTTGTGGCAATAGGAATAAAAAGACCGTCACAGGGTGTAGAATTTTTTAAATTTTTTTAATTATCTATCATTTTGAAAGGATACAACACAGATTTTTTTAATATTTCTCTGATAACCAGTACAACTTGCCTCGTCACCCAGTTCTGGCTTGACGTTGATTTCTGGGACCTCCTGTATAATAAAATTACTTGATTACCAGTAACAAGCACACTTCCGTTAAATATAAAGTATTATACAATTGGTTAGCAGCATTATTAATCTCCGTAGCTTGGCATATATACATATATATATATATATATATATATATATATATATATATATATATATATATATATATATATATATATATATATTGTTATGGTATTATATTAATGAAATTTTGTGAATGAATACTAATTAGATCACCCTTGTATATAAGTGATGTATTCTATGATTCCGGCTAGCTCTTAAGATTATAATTTTGAATAATTGAAATTTAAATATAATTAAATCTGATTCAATATTTGAGGGAGGGTTCAATTTGAATTTTCTAAAAGATTGAATTTTTAAATTATATTTTATGGAAATAATTTGAAATATTATAATCAGTGATCCATAACCCAAATCTAATTCTATGTTAACCTAACCTCATCTAAATAACCTAACGTAATTCTAATGTAAACAGCGATTATTATTTCTAAACTTCTTTGGGAAAAGATTAACAGGATCGAATTTTAATACCTTTGGTAAGTTTGTTCTTCAATTTATGATTGTTCCTTTTAATTGTCTTCTTTGTTTCAGGAATAACACTCGTTTCGTTGGAAACAACACTTCTAGAACGTTCTGAAATTCACAGGCTACTTTGTTGATTTTCTTCAATATATCCAATTCGTTTGAAACTTGATTTCTATGTGGGATTTTTCCATTCACATTCAGGTAATGTATTTTCTGGATTCAATTTCCATTCACAATAACCAAATAATCTTCTTTTTTCAGATGATGATACTTTTTTGGCACTTTTTTAATTATGGACCGACAAGGATTCTGCTCTGCATATAATTGGAGACTGCCGACTTTTTCTGTGTCTGCCCTATTTATAGTTTTCAAGAAAAGTTGAATTTCAAAGCTTACTAGCTTCTGTCAAAATTATATAAAAATGATGCTTTTGATGATTTTACGAAATTTACAATATTTTCTGGTTTGAAATTACTTTTGAAAATTAGCTTATTTTTTAAACTACATTTTGATGTATGTTTCATGTTAAACAGAACAGTAAAAGTCTTGCCCCTCGTTCGTACAGTATTTCAAGTGTCAAAATTTAACAAATTTTAACTTCTAATGCTTATAACTTATAAAATACTTAATATTACTTATGAAATTGATTAAATTTCTTTAGCTTAGATGCTATTACAATTCTATTGATGCCTAAACATCTTGAAGGATCTCTCTTACATTAATCATTTGAAAATATCTGACGTAGATGCTATCTTTCATTGAATTAATTGATTTTTGATCAAATTTGTCCTATTTACATCATTCTGGTGAGTTATATTTAATTTAGCTTGTTCTTTGTCAACAATTTCACTAAAGTTTATATGTGATTCATTATAATAACAAATCTTTTCAACAAATTCTTCATCAATTTCAAATTGGATATCTAAATTCAAATTACTTCTATTTATTGCAACTTTGGCTGGTTTTATATTGAATAATTGTGAATTGAAATCTCCCTGTGAATTCTATTTATAAATTGTCAACAAGATTACTGTGTTTTGATTAACGTTCAAAGAATTTTCAATCGACTAGACGTTATGTATCCTGTATATGCATTTTCTTCATAATTTTTAGCTTGTGAGTATTTAAATGAATTAAATTATTAATATTTGTGTCAGAATGGATATTATTTAATGAATTTTGCTCTGGTTATACTCTAACGAGTCAACTTATATACAAAGGTGAGTCTTTTCCTTAATATATTTATGTAATTATTTATTTTAACTGTAAATACCATGACAATATATATATATATATATATATATATATATATATATTAATGTTTATTTAACAGTCGTACTCTATGTGAACAAGGAAATTTTTTTCAGGGATGTCGACTGAAAGGAGGCTTGTTGGTTACTCTTTATTTCTTGCCTGGCTTTCGGAAAACATTGTTTCCATCTTCAGGGCCAAAAAAGTGAGGTTATTCCTCAGTATAAATCAGCCTTTAACTAATTTATTGATGATTTATACTGAGGAATAACCTCACTTTTTTGGCCCTGAAGATGGAAACAATGTTTTCCGAAAGCCAGGCAAGAAATAAAGAGTAACCAACAAGCCTCCTTTCAGTCGACATCCCTGAAAAAAATTTCCTTGTATATATATTTTTTTTTTTTTTTTTTTTTTTTTTAATAATCACCATTATGGGAGTTTCCTCTAGAAGGTCCGGGTCTTAACGACCAAGGACCTTCTAGGCAGCTGTAAGGAACATTCTAACAATTCTTGTTGTCCAGAGGATCACCTCCTTCTGAGCTTTACTTATCAACTCCTGATCCAGTTCAAGGAGTTCCGTATTTTCTGCCAGGTGGCTCTCAACCAATCCATTCGTGGAGATTATCAGGGGCAGAATCTTTACCGTTCTTAGCTGGTGTATCTCTTTTATTTCAAAAGCCAGGTCGTGGTACTTTGTTAGTTTCTCCGTGTACGCTCTACTTATGTTATCATCTGCCGGGACGGTTATATCAATGATTGTTGCTTTGCGGTTTCCTTTATCAAAGATCACGATGTCGGGCCTGTTGTGCGGCACCGATCTATCCGTTATTATCGGGTTGTCCCAGTAGAGTTTGAACTGACTGTTTTCAAGTATCGGCTTGGGTAAGTATTCGTGTACCCTTCGAGAGGTAAGTATAAGTCCTACTTTCATGGCAATGGCTTGGTGAAAGATTTTTGCCATAGCATTATGCCGCTGGGTGTACTCCCTGGGTGCAAGAATGGGGCATGAGGATGTCACATGTTGTATAGACTCCAAGGCTTGGCAGCATTTCCGGCATCTGTCAGTCGGTATGTTCTTTTTGGCTATATGTTTCAGGTACGCTCTTGTTGGCACCACCTGATCTTGGATTGCGATGAGACGTCCCTCGGTTTCTGGGAATAAATAACCGGATTTAAGGTAAGTTAGTGACTGCTCTCTATTAACTCTATTTTCTTTCAGTGCCTCCGGATACCTGCCATGTAAGGGTTTGCCGTGCCATTCCTCCAGTAGTTGTTCAGATGATGGCGTCTGTGGTGGGTTATTTCTGCTTGCCAGATTTAAAGCCGTGATGTTGCGGTCTTCCTGGCATATTGATTGAAAGAACGGTAAGTTTTTTGAGTGGAAATATTCTCTGAGTTCAGTTACCGCTTTATTGTGGGCCTTTTCAACATTTCGCAAACCCCTTCCTCCTTGGTGCCTAGGCATGTAAAGTCTGATCACCGATGCATGGGGATGGTGGATGCCGTATTTAGACATTAGGACTCGCACATGTGTGTCAATCGCCTTCAACTCTGTGCTTGACCACCTGATCACGCCGAAAGAGTAGGCTATACTTGGAATTGCCCATGTATTGATTGCCGTAAACATTGCCTTGGAGTTCAGTTTACTGCGGAGGGTTTTTTTTATTCTAGCAAAAAATTTATTTTTGAAATCTTCTTTCTGTTTTGATGTTCTTATCTCCAATGCTTGTTGTATACCCAGGTACTTATATGATTCTTCTGGGCTTAGTTCTTGTATAGTCACCTCATCTTGAATAAGCATTTCTCCCCCTTGTGTCAACTTTCCTCTCTTGACGTGTAATGAGGCACATTTGTCCAGCCCCATCTCCATTCTGATGGTTTGTGTGAAAGATGTCACTATCCCAAGAAGGCTCCTCAGTTGCTCCTCATTCGCGGCATATAGCTTGAGGTCATCTATATACAGTTGATGAGTAATTTTGATGTTTGACCTGTCGTCCACAAGGTATCCGTATCGGTTGTTGTTGAGCAGCCTACTGAGGAGGTTTAAAGCTAGACAAAACCAGAGGGTGCTGAGTTTATCCCCTTGGAAGATGCCAGTTAAGATTCTTATCTCTGGTGTTATTATTTTGCCGAATGTTAAGTTCGTCCTCCAGGTTGTCATCAGATGTTCTAGTAAGCCTATAATGTTTTCAGATACACCGTAGAGTTTCAGAACTTTAAGAAGCCAGGAGTGCGGGACCGAGTCGAAAGCCTTTTTGTAGTCGACCCATGCGACCGAGATATTCCTTAACTTCTTCCTTGCCTGTTTGGTTATAAGATGATCGATGGTTAACAACTCCTTGCAGCCCTGGGCACCTCTTCTGCAGCCATTCTGCTCTCGTGCAAGGATCTTGTACTTGCTTACATGCTTCCACAGATGTTTGGTGATTATTCCTGTGAGTATCTTATAGACAGTAGGAAGACATGTAATGGGTCGATAAGCCTTGGGGTCAGGACTGGTGTTTCCTTTTGGAAGCATATGGGTGACCCCCAAAGTGAAAAACTCTGGTATGATGGAGGGTTCCGCCAACGCTCTCTGAAAAAATTTGGCCAATTTATGGTGAGTGGCCTTGAAGTTTTTCCACCAGTAATTATGGAGTTTGTCAGATCCTGGAGCAGCCCAGTTATTTGAGTTCTTAAGGACAGATGATATGTCTTCCTCCATAATTTCGAGATCTTCCATGGTGTAGTTTCCTGCCTCCTTCTCAGCGTCTTTTATCCAGAAAGCCTCATCATCATGAGTCTCCCTTCGCTCCCAAATTCCCTTCCAGACTTCAAACATTTCTCTCTCATCTGGGTTCACTCCTTCCGTGTTGTTTGCGTTCTCAAGCTTGCGGAAGAACTCTTTAGGATTTTTGTAGTACAGCTGGTTGTTCCTATACCTCTTTACTCTTTCGTTGTACCTTTGTATGCGGTTTCCTAACGCTTTCACCTTCTGTTTCAGCTTGTCGAGGACCACCATCATCTGCTCTGCGAGAAGTTGGTTCGAGCCATTTGTTCTAATACGTGCTTCTGATGCGATCTGCCGTACTCCCTTCATGATCCTGTTGGACGGTATTTCTGTATTGAGGTAAGTATGTAAGGTGCCAATTCTTTTTCTTATAATCCTAATTTTCTTTTCCAGCCTCATTTTCCATGGTGGTATCATTTCTTGACGGCGAGTTGGTTGGGCCCCGCTTATGCTTATTTTGAGATCTTCGCATACTGTGATTGCTCCAGCGTATACGCAGTCGACCACCTCTCTCAGTGTGGCGGTTACATCGATGTATCTCTCCATTATCCTGTTGATTTTTTGGACACACTCTAGCATTTCTTTGGATTGCTTCATTCTTGGGATGTTTGCCCTTTTACTCGGAGAAAGTCCTGAGTATTTCTGGAGGTTTCGGTAATAATTACGTTCTAGCCTGGATGGTTGTACGCTCATTCGGATATGTGATCTGGTTTCCATTCGTGTTTCTTCATCAGGCTCTGCATTTATAGGGGCACCACGCGGGATATAACTTTGAGCAATGGTGTCAAGTTCAGTGGTGGAGAACTTTTCCCTTTCAAGAAGCCACCTGACTCTATTTGCCAGAAGGTTGGCGTACGATGGTCTCTGCGGGTTGGTGTCATTCCATAATTCTGTAAGTAGCTCTCTGTATGTCTTTCCTGTTCTTGGTTGCATTTCCTTCGTTATAAAATGAACGCGCATTATAAGGATGTTGTCCTCCTCCGTCCATCGCGTTCTCGCATCTCGCCTATTTGAAACTCCCGTGGGACGAGATCCTCTCTCGTCCAAACTTGAGCTTCCTTCCATATTCCGTGAAACGAGATCCTGGCTTACGGTGCCATCTCGGGGGGCTGCGCCGCTTGCACCACAGCTGACCCCATCGGGCTCTGCCTCCAGACGGTTCCGAAGAGGACCAGCCCGCTGTCCCCTACCGCCCTGATTCTGGCTTCTAGTGATAGGAGCGATATATTCTGCAGAGCCTCAGGATGCTGACCTGAGGCTCTGGATGACTCGGGTATGCGGGGTCGTCACGCCCCGATAGCTAATGCTACCCTGCATATATATATATATATATATATATATATATATATATATATATATATATATAAATATATATATATATATATATAAATATATATATATATATATATATATATATATATATATATATATATATATATAGATAGAATACAATATAATAATGAAGTATATCACGTTCTAGCAACGTTAATGTTAAGTTTCAAATTAATTTGATTGAAATACACAAAAAATTCCCACCTTACAGAATAACCTAAATCCATACCTTAAGTATAACTATATCTTAATGTGAATATGAATATATAAAAATATAACGTTTTCTTTTTCTGCATAGCGAATATATGAATCTTCATTTGTTTTTATTCAACAGAATACTAATTTAGTAGTAATGTCTACAGGGTCTACAAAGTTCCAGCATTTAAAAATTTAAATTCACAGCAAAGGTAGATAGTTTTCAGGAAACTGAAAAGTCACGTGGTACATCGATTTAATTTTTTCTCTGGTTGTAAGAAATTTTCTCGATAAATAATTTTATCAACACGTCCTATATGGTTAAATTGCATTGACTCTTCTAGAAGTATGCTCTTACTATGAATTTTTTTTATGTATCTGGAGGTATGATTCTTTCATTGATATTCAAATCATTCCTTGTCCAGAAAATATTAGAATCTATCAAATCTTGGTTGGATCTGAATTTTTTGATATTTTCGTTCGAGTTGAAATCCTATCATGCAAATATCAAGTCTTCAAGTTATACTATACTATACTGTATATTTCGGAAATTATCGTGCTTGCATACTAACGGAATCGAATTTGACCACACCAATAAATCTGATGTAATCTCTTACCCTTTTTCGCAAAATTCAAAACTTTGAAAAAAAAAACGATCAAGATTTGTTCCTCTGCGAAAAGCGAGCAAGGAAATTCTTCCGGTCGAAATACTGCTATGGAAGAGGTCAGGATAAATAGTTTGTAACACCTTCCAGCCGTGCAAGTTGGTGAAATATTAGAACCCCTTTGTTAGGGAGGACATCTTCGCTTGCTTAATTTCTTCCCATTGTTTCTGCATCGTAGAAATTTCAAATTCATCCGAAGAAGGTACGTTTCGGAAATTTACTATTGTTCGAGAGTGAATCTCCGCATCGGAAAGTTATGCCTTCTGTCTTGAAATTTAAGGTGGAGTAATTCTTAGAGGGAACACGCCCAACTATGAATGTACCGGTATTATGTTCTCTCATTTCTAAAGCGGATTTTTCTGAGAAATTCTCGAATGTTCTAACATTTTCGAGAAATACACCACTAGCAATTTCTCGAACCTTAAACTCGCAAAAGTTCACCGAATAGAACTACAAATCAAAACGTGAACTGAGAATCTAAGATGACTTCCAGGAAAATTTAAATTTGTTGTTTCTCCACGTTTTCTATTTATTCAGACTTCTGGGCATAAGTTTTATGAAAAAGAAATTTATTTTCGAATTATAGAATGATAGTAGAATTCATTTTCAAAGGAAACGGCTTATATTCAAATCCTTCATACTTATAATAATTATAGGTACGGGTTCTAATTATAAGTTGGTTCCTATAAGGATCATATGTATAAAATAATAATAAGAGGTTTTTTACTTGAGATTTAATCTGTTAGTCTCCTATAAATTTAATTTCGAAAAGTTTTATTCAAAAAATTTTTTGAATTAAATTAATGTCTTATAAGCACAGCTTATATTAAATAGTAAAAAATCTCTTCTTATTATTTTAAATCAATATAATTATATTTTCGTTTAAAATCTCATTATATAAACATCATGTGGATTAACTTAGCCATAAAATACCTTACAAGCTTTGTGTAATTTTTGTAAAGAACATAGAATACCTTGGATTTTAAAGTAAGTGTGTTCAAAAGAGGATACCACGAGGTCTTAGAGGTAAGTTATTAATTGTTAATTGATTTTATTTTTTAAACGTGAAGTAGGACCGATGAAGACCTTATCTGAATTCTAGATGTTTTTTGAGGATGTGATGCATGTTTTAAGATTTTTGAAGTAACTTATTTAAATATTTCAAATGAATTATTGTTTTTGAGAAGTTCTTAAAATTATGTTTTGTATTTTTGAAAAGGATTTAGTTTTCATAATTGTTAGATCAGAAACAAAATTTTGTCTCCTTCAAATATTTATTTATTAGTTTTAATTGGCAATTTATAATTGTTGGGTTATTTATTCCTTTTAATATACTAACTGACTTGGAGAAAAAAATCGTGAAGGTCTTTTCATGTAAACATTTTTTGTTACTTAAATATGTATTCGTTTTTTGCAAATTTTTTAAATTTTACAACAAACCAGCTGTTCGAGGAGATCCAAAGTAGATGTTTAGTTGTTGTTAAAATGCCTAGAGCACGTGTACGCGGAATTTATCGCCAGCTAAGTGAATTTGAAAGAAATAGAATTATTGGTCATTTCGAGAAATCGCTAACCGTACGAACAGAAATTCAACTACTGTTATGAGATGTTGTCAAGCGTGGTTTGATAATGCCCAAAATCGAAGGGGCACAAATGAAGTTCAAGATCGACGTCCAAGACTTATGGCTATTAGAGACCGATTTACGACAACTCGATTATTGGCTGATGAGTGGTTACGAGAACAAGGCCATCCTGTAACTGTCCGAACGGTTTACCGCCGGATAAGGTCTTTTGGACTGCAGCATTATCAACCCCATCTTGTGTTACCTCGGACGGTTAAGCATCGCCGGCAACGATTACAGTGGTGCAGAGAACGTCAACATTGGAATGTGGAATAGCATCAGGTCGTCTTTTCTGATGAATCTCGATTCTCCTTGGGTGCACATTATGGCCGAAAAAGGGTTAGACGACGTCGGGGAGAAAGACGTGAACCTCAGTTTGATATTGAGCGTCCTGTACACCGGATAGTAGGCGTTATGGTATGGGACGCTATTGCACATGCAAGTAGGTCACCTTTAGTCGTTATTCGAGGTGACATGACAGCGCTGCGTTACCTTCAAGAAATAGTGGAGCCATATGTTCTCCCTTACCTTAACTGGCTCGAGAATCCAATATTTCAGCAAGATAATGGTCGACCTCATGTTGCCAGAGTTAGTTTGAAGTTTTTTGAAGCGACCCATGTGAATCTTTTGCCATGGCCGCCCAGATCCCCCAATCTTTCGCTCATGGAGCATGTTTGGGACATCATGGGTAGAAGGCTTGGAAATGAACCACAACCCCCACGTACTTTGGCGGCTCTCAGATATCAACTCCAGGTAGTTTATGATAGATTGGGCCGTTGCTTGGTAGAAATCAGTTGTAATTGTCATTATAAAATAAAACACTTGTTTACATTTTCTACTTTATTTTTGGTATTGACGTACGTTTCGTCTTTGCTAGAAAGACTTCATCAGTATTCTGATGAAGTCTTTCTAGCAAAGACGAAACGTACGTCAATACCAAAAATAAAGTAGAAAATGTAAACAAGTGTTTTATTTTATAATGACAACTACAGGTAGCTTGGGATAGTATCCCTCAAGAAGAAATAGACCTTCTTATTGCATCAGTGCCAGGACTTGTTGGGGAGTGTATAGATATTCGC
The DNA here is from genome assembly GCA_034642435.1 of Megalocaria dilatata. Classification (NCBI taxonomy): domain Eukaryota; kingdom Metazoa; phylum Arthropoda; class Insecta; order Coleoptera; family Coccinellidae; genus Megalocaria; species Megalocaria dilatata. The sequence goes on from CM067854.1 coordinate 65,505,848, forward strand.
CGTGAACAAACACATTATTAACAAATTTATCAAAAAAAAAAAAATCTAAACCCTTCGTTTTTCTTCTTCAAATTTCAATCATTTACTTTTTGCTATACTATTTATGTTTTACCAAAAAAATTTAAAACTTAAACAGCTCCTTCTGGGTGTTGCAGTTTATTTGTCAGTTGGTATATTATATAATGAGTTTTGATTTTATATGTCTATTAAATATAAGCTTTGCTTATAAGACATTAATTTAATTCTAAAAAATTTTGAATAAAATTTTTTGAAATTAAAATTATAGGAGACTAACAGATTAAATCTGTTTTGATATTCAAATATTATATGTATTATAACGAATTAATTGAATCGTCAGATATTTATTACGAATATGTTTACACGAATTTGAGAATGGTAAATAGGAAGTTTTTCGTATGGGGACAGTGCAACTGACATCTGTATTACATTTCGAAACTTAAATAAAGCCGAATAGAAAATGTTGATTGTCAGGCAATAGCCGTAGACATGTATATTGCATAGCCTTCTGGCTATTCATCAGTGCATTGCTCTAATGCCAACGAATGCAATACATCCGATCTCTTATATTCGCCCGGCATAACGACTCTACTGTTTTTCCAAACAACAGCGCCATCAAATGCACTCCAATACACGTACCAGCATACAAACAAGAAGCAAACTGTACTATTAATTACATCTAACGTCAAAGACGAACAAATCTACCTCATGTTCAAAAAATATTCAATCAAGCAACTATGCTAATATTAGCATTTCTCTCTAAATGAATTAATTAAATCGGCGGATACCAATATGTTAACAATAATCCGAGAATGGTGTTAACATATTTGTAATATAGAACTGCTGATTGAATAAATTAATTTGGAAAGAAATTCTTATATTGACATAGCGGCTTAATTGGATATAACTTGAGCATAAGGAAGATTATTTCGTATGCTGCGTACGTGTGTTCGCGTATACTAGATGGCGCTGTTGTTTGAAAAAACAGTAGGGTTACTATATAGGGTGAATAGAGAAGCGTGGCTGTATTCCATGCATTGGCATTAGAGCAATGCACTGATGAGTAGCCAAAAATCTATGAAAAATGCTTGTCTGCTGCTTATGCCTGATGATCAACGAAACCTATTCGTCTTCATTTAAGTTTCGGACGGTAATAAAAATGTAAGTTGCACTGCTCTGATTCGAAAACCTTCCTATTTGTCAATCTAAAATTCGTGTTAACATATATGTATAAATGCTAGCAGTTTCCTTTGAAAATGTGGGATCAAGTTCACATAATGAATCATAATTAGTAACGAGATGTGGATGTATGAATATGACATTGCTTAAGGCATCAAGACTTGATCCTCCATTTCAACGGGAAGAAACTAGGATCTTAGTCACACAAACGCACCCATTGAGTCAACTTACAATGTCATGGGGGGCGCAGGGATACTGACAGCAGAAGTCCACTATAGAATCCACAGGATTTGTGTTCTGTGTAAGCTTTGTTACTGTTTCCTTACGCCACTTTGGGAACAGCGTTGTTATTTGTTTAACCAACAGCGAATGATTGTACGGTCCCCTGAAACCAGAAAATTTCTTTCCTGGCCCGCGGTTCGAACTCTCAAGCTCAAGATTATGAATCCGATGTCTAAGTCACAAGACTACCGCCGCATGTATATAATTAATAATAATGAATCTACTTAGTCTCGACTTGCATTTTTTTCTTGCAACTGTTGCTCCTTCTAAATATTCCATTCCACCTGTTACTTCATAACTTTTTGATAGTAATTTCTTCACTCCAAACAGAAGAGCCCACTTCTACCGGACACTCGTAATTATTACGCTCTTAAACCTATCGATAACTGTGATCTATTCCGCTTTTTTCACCAAAAAACTCATCTTGATTGAATCCTGGAAATATTCTGGGTTCTCAATTTCTATTTTCTTCTGGAAGAATTCCAAAATATCTGGGTTCTGCTTTCAGATCTGCTTCGAAGGATCATGGAATAACTCAGCCGCTGACTGTGATACCAAAACCTCGATAATAGGATCTAACCACTTGTTATTTTCATCGAAATGGTGAACCTGAATATTTTGTTTTAGTTTCCTTAATTAACCATTTTATATGTATTTAGGAAATTGCCTCGTTCACGAAATGAATATATTAGGCTATGGATATCTAATTGTTGGGATAGGAAAATATTCAGTGAATGAATATACTTTAACATTTGTTCACAGCAATAGAAATTTAGTGAACCATATATAATGTGAGAATAAAACTTAAATATAATTTAGATTGAAAAACATCGATTCTACTTCGGAGAGTACGAGAGTTCTAACTTAAACAGGCTATGTACTCTCGTAACATAGAAACATCATACAAATTCATAATGTTTCAAAGAGCAGTGGACCATTCTTGGATGATGGACATAGCACAATATTCTACCTTTATCCAACTAAAATACGATTATGTACTAACTTCAGCATAAAGTTTACACCAGTAATAATCAGCAGCCGGAAACACAAAGTTGCTCCAAAATTAAAGTAGTCCTCATGGTTTTCTTCGATAATCCTGGCTTGTACATTAAACTGTAACTAAGCCCATTTACCGCATTAATAATCGAACGATTTTTTCTATTTTGATTATCTTTCTATTGATGGCCATAAAATATGCTATCAAGTTGAAGTTTTTCCCAGATTAAGCATATAATAAATATTTCAATGACTAAAAAAATAGCTTGGAATATAGAACTCATTGAAGGGGGAATACTCTGAGATCGACACAATATTTGCTTATGGTTGAGCGTAAAATGTCTGCTTTAGTCAATAATTTTCTTTATCTTCTTAGTTGAATATTAGATTTTCATTATACTGCGTGTTCTTAAAGTTGATACTTTTTTTAACAGAAGGTAAATTTCGATATTTGATAGATTCGGTCTTTACTTGGTGGAAACTCATTTTTTTTAGGTAAATTTCGAAGTACATTTCACTAGAAATCATTCATATAAAATATTCTAGGGGACAAAATTAAAAAAACTCATTCAATTTGGTTTCTTCAAGGTTCAGAAAATTTGAAGTCCGGGCCTATTTAGAACCTTGAACCATAGAGGTATTATCTCTATAGAAGAAATGAAACAACAACTGAAGATAATGAAAAATGGAAGATAGCCTGGCCCTGGTAATTTAAAGAGTTGGTCAAATATGGAGGTGATATTGATTTGATGTCTGTTGACATATACGTTTCGGGTTTTTAGCCCATTTTCAAAGCTGGAGGTGCAGAAATAATCAAAAGACTGATGACCTTAATGAATGGATGCTGCGACATGGTGAAAACACCTGAAGAATGGAGGCAAGCCTACTTAGTTTCGATTTTTAAAAGAGGAGACAGAAAAGATCCCAATTGCTATAAAGGCATCAGTTTGCTAGCAGATTAAGCCGCCTTCATGGGAAAATATTAAATTCCAAACTCCGACCACGATCATTTGTGGATAGCCTTTTTGTCTTGCAACAACTGGAAGGAAAAAAATATCGACAGGAGAACAGCTGTATATGATCTTCATATCGGTTGTTTTTTATAGTGATAGAATTTTAAATTGAAATAAAACACATTTAAATTAAGATTGAAGCCATTTTTTTTATTTGAAATATGATTTTATGACATTTAAGTTTTAAAGATAATTTCCGGTATATGTCCACCACGACTAGCTCTGAGAAACCGCATTCGACCAGACCAATTTTGGACGACTTTTTCGAGTAATTTGGGCCTTATTTCATCAATAACACGAGTCATGTTGGCTTCCAAAGCGTCTATTCTTTCTGGATTATCAGCATAAACCAATGACTTGACACAACCCCAAAGAAAATAATCCAGTGTAGTTATGTAGCATGATCTTGGAGGCCAACTAATTGGACCATTTCTCGAAATAATGATATCGCCTAATCTTTCTTTCAATAAATCAATTGTTACAGTAGCAGCATAAGATGTAGCACCATCTTGTTGGAACCAAAACACTTCTGGGTCGATACCATTCAAATTTTGAAACAAATAATCATTGATTATCGATCTGTAACGAGCACTATTTACTGCCACATTAGCTCCAGCATCGTTTTTTGAGAAATATGGAACGATGATGCCTCCAGCGTGTAAAGCACGCCATACAGTGCATTTTTCAGTATGCAATAGAACCTGCAGAACCTCTTGAGTATTGTTTTCACTCCATATACGGCAATTTTGCTTGTTTACATAGCCGTTCAACCATAAATGAGCTTCATCACTGAACACAATTTTATGATGAAATAGTGGATCAACTTCAAGCTGTTCTAGGGACCAATCAGCAAACAAACGACGCTTATTTTGGTCAAGTGGCTTTAGTTCTGGAACCAGTTGGATCTTGTATGGCTGTAGATCATGATCTTCACGCGAAATTTTCATGTGGTGGATGCACAGCGTCCAACTTGTTGTGAATGCCGAGGAATAGACAAATCTGGATCATCATTAACACTATGACTTACAGCAGCGATATTTTCTTCTGAACGTACAGTTCTTTGTCTTGTTGTTGTTGTTGCATCGAGTAGAGAAAATGTTGTCCGAAATCCATCGATAGTTCGACGAATAAGTTGAGAAAGAAGTAAGAGGAGTAAGAGTAAGAAGAATTTATGTAAACCATAAATTTCACGAAGTGCTCTATAAGTTTGGCGAATAGAACACTGATTTTGAAAATAAATTTCAACAATTTGTAAACGTTGTTGCAGCGTGAGTTTTTACATGATAATTTCTCAATGCTTACTGAACAGAAATGTCAAAATAACATGGCTTTCACCTTCTGTCAAATCACAGTTATCCCTATCGAAAGTTCTATCACTCTAAAAAAATCACCTGGTAGATTTGGAGAAATTATATGAAACTACCGCTAGAAACTTTGGGAAGCGTTAAGCATATTAAAGATTAATAAACAAATGCTGTCGCCCTATTTCTTTTTTCTCAGCAATATTTATCAAGACATATTTGATCCAATCGCCTAATGTGTGTCCAGTTAACCAGTTAATTTATGTCCCAATAGTTCTAATTCACCCTTTATTTAAATTGAATAATATCATTATGAAACTTAAAGTCAATTAATAAAATTCTATAATTGTAATGAAATCAGATGAATAATATATATTTTGTGTTTTGCTAACCGTTTCTCAAAACATTGTTGACACCGTGGTATCAAAAATGAATGAATTCCTCTGACTAGCCCGCTGAAAGTCCTTACGTAACTTCGTACTTTTTTACCTCACCTGTTACTCAAATCTATGAATAATGGATTTGCTGAACAACAACTTTCAGTTGCGAATATTGGAAACGTAATTCCAATAGAAAGTCGGTGAAGCCCATTAGGTGAAAACTTGTTGTGGGATGTGATTATTAATTATTTCAGTCAGTAAGTGAAATGTTCGGAGAGCTATGGAAGGATAATTCACATTAGAATTTATTAGATTAAAAGGTACGGTCATTTGTCTACCTGCAGACTTGGAGCTTCAGTTTGCCAAATGCTTTAATTACTTTTCGAAAAGTGTTATGGTTAAATGTTATATGAGTGTAGCATTTGATATTGATAGCTGAATTCTCTAAACTCATGGAGCCATTTGTCCATTCATGCAGCGATTAGATTAATAATTAATTCAGGTCGTTCAGTAGAGCGACTAAATATCGACCCAAGCTTTCTGAATCTAGACAATTACTTCGGGCATCTGATAAAATATACGTAAATGTAGAAAGTTTGTTTGTCTCACAAGAGATGTATATGCTCTAGACGTGTAATTTTAAGTAGTTTTATGTTTATATTGATTGAAACAATACGTTAACTACTTATGGGGAATATTGTCTTGCTACCAATAACTGGTGATCATTAGTCATCTGAAATTTCGCAATTTTTATTCAGATTAATTGATTTGATTATAAGCATATCTCCAATTTTCGACAACCATGACTGAATTGAAATGAGCTAAAGTTATCGCAACTCGCCAGTTAGTTAAATTTATTATATAATTACAGTGCAATAACTTCAAGGCTATATTCTTACATTTTGAGGGGGTAAGGCAATATTAGTTGAATTATATACGTTATTTCTGGAAGAAAATACTGATATGAGCCTACAGTATATAAAAATCACCAAGAATATTCATCTAATCTTATATAATTTCCGTTCATTTAGTAAATCCATATTTTTCTCTACACTCAATGGACTTCCGCAATACTGAATCCGTTGCCAACAAAAACCGTGAAAAGCATCACACTGTTACTAAGCCGCAGGAGTTGTATATTGAATTGGTTCCTTCGTCAAGTAACAGAAACTTAGTAGTTATTTTTATTATTATATTATCCTGATACTCCTAGATCTTCTGTGAAAATCCCTCAGAAGATTTTTCAGCTTATGGGAGTTAGCAGTTCAGTTCTGTTCTGGGTAGGCTTTGTTACTGTGATCTTACGCTAATTTAGGTCACAGCACTGTTAATTTTCGACCCAACAGTGAAATTGGTTACTTCAAGAAATCTTGCGAAAAATGATTCAGACGATCTTGAAGAAACTTATTTTCATTCCTTTGAGATTCAAAGATATAAAACCTCGTCACCAAGCAAATATGAGGTCCAAGGACCCCTTGTGCATGTCAGTGTGGAAATCAAAGCAAAGAAGAATACCGGCTGAACTTCTGAAAAATACCACTCAGAAATTAAGGACTACGCTGGTAAAGCTATTCGAAAGTTACTCGAATGGTGATGAAATTCCTGAAAGCTGGAAGGAAGCGTGGATTACTCCAATACCCAAAGGAGAACTGCAATAATTACAGATGTGTATCAGTCACCAGCACGATGAGTCGGCTATATGGAAAAGTGATGAAAAATTTAATTCAGAAACAGTACGGTCCCTATGAACTCGAAGAACAGGCTAGCTTTAGAGCAGGTCGCTCCTGCACAGACTACATATAACACAAACTATGAAAAAAAGTGGCTCGTGGGCGAGACGTGCATCTAGTGTTTGTCGATCTAACTAGAACTTATGACAATGTACTTATAATTAAGCTCTGGAATGTGCTGGAACAACTTTCCATAAACAGCACGCTCACGAGAGGTGTTCAATGTATTCTCGGTATAGGCAGGAAAGAAAAATTTTGGAACAATTCTATTTTTCAAAGTCCCCTAGAACTTCGATACATTTGCTAGATCGAGAAATAAGCTTCTCTGAACCTTGTAAAAAGTATTCTTTCAGCTTCTCCTCAAAATATTCTATTCTTCTTCTATTTTCCAGCAACTTCTTTGGAGGCTGTGCACCCTTTTCAATCGACTGCATGGACTCTTTTTCACTCTTAGGGTCATAGTGATGAATCCACGCCTCATGCCTAGTAACCAGCCGGTTTAATATAGTCGATGGGTCTTTTACACACAGCCCTAAAAACTCGACTTGCACTTGCTTCTGAGTAGTGGTGAGCATTCTCGGTACCCATCTTGCACTGACCTTTGCAAAGTAAAGATGGCCATTAAGGATATCATATATGGCACCCACGGATAGGTTTGTCATCTCTGCTAACATCTTGATTTTTACTCTGGCAGTTGCAAGTACTTTTCCAATTTTTTTACATTTTCTTCAGTGGTGGCGTTAACGTGCCGTTCGAGCGAGGGTTTCAATGCTTTCTCTGCCTCTTTTCATTATACTTGACCACTTTTGAATGGTGGATAACGACGGGGCACAGTCTGGGTAAACAGCAACCATCTCTACATGAATGATTTTTTGACCTTTTCCCTGCTTAGTGAGAAACTTTAAAAGGGGCGAATGTCGATTTTCTTCGTCATTGTGGCCTCAGTCATTCGTCTTTCACTGAGGATACTAATGATCGTAAGTTAGAGAAATTTTATATTTATACCTGCAGATAATGTCATTAGTAAATGAGAGAATTAGATTACTCACATTATTAGCAAATCCTCCCGATACCGAGAATGCATTGAACGCCCCTTATATAAAGGCCGAACAAACATTCTATAGAGTATTAACATCAAAAGTTGAAGTGGAAAATGAAATTTCCGATGGATTCTCTGTTACAAAGTAATTACGACAAGGCGATAGTCCCTCTCCAACTCTATCTGAAATCTACTTATATCGAGTACTCAAATATTCGCGAAGATCCTACAAAGGTATGGGTATCCCTACAAGTGACGGAAATACGCTGTACACAATGCTCAAATTATTTCCGAATTCATCATAGCACATGAAACGAGGAAAAGAAATTCATTATTTTTTCGGTAGATGACTGTAGTGGTCGATACAGTATCGTAAAGTATTGATCAAACAATTTCAGATTTATGCTCGTTTGCTAATGTGACATTTAACCATGAATTTTTTTTCTGTTTTTTCTTTCGTCCATGCATTTGTGAGTTACAAGGTGTTGAAAATGGAAGTCAACAAAGAGGAAATACGGCACATTTTATATTTTTCTTTGATGAAGTCGTAAATGTAAGCCAGGTGGCTGAAATTGTGAATGGTGTTCATGGTTCATATACTTTCACAGCTAATTACATACAATTTTAGTTTTGTCGATTCCGTTCCGGTATTTTCGATGTTAAAAATGTACCTCGCATAGGCAGATACGTCGTCGAAAATTTGGAAGGAATCACAGAAATAATTGAAGTAGTATGGCATGTAAGTAATTAAAACAAATTGTAGAAATAACTTTGTTTTACTACCAATAAAAATATATTTTACTCATTTTCTTGTGACTCGAGTTTCGGGAAATGAACCATCCCATCATCAGACAACTGATAGTTCATTTCCCGAAACTCGAGTCACAAGAAAATGTGTAAAATATATTTTCATGGTAGTAAAACATAGTAATTTCTACAATTTGTTTTAATTATGATCAACTACCAAATAGTAACAGCTGAAACAATTCAGTATCTGGCATGTAAGTAGTCGCAGCATCACCTAGAAGCTGAAGATCGACCATACAACAGTTTTAAACCATTTGCGCAAAGCTGGATTCAACAAGAAGCTCGATGTATGGATGTCCCACCAATTAACACCTAAAACCATGATAGATCGAATTACCATCAGTGAAGCCTTGGCCAAACAAAATGAAATCGACCAATTTTTCAAACGACTGAATATGAGAAATATGTCATCTACAACAATAATGTCGCCAAACCAGGAATTATGAAAATAAAATTTTTATGAGTTGCTTCCACATGGCAAAACACTAAATTTGTACCTATACTTTCAACAACTGGACCGCTTGAAGCTAGCGATTGACTATAAACGGCCAAAATTGACCAACATAAGAGGTGTTGTGTTCCACCAGGTTAATGCCTGGCCGATAGTGACTTACCAGAAACTCCGAGAGCTTAGTTGGGAAGTTTAAATACTACCATACAATGGGGACCCGGCACTAAGCGATTACCATCATGTTCTTGCATTGCGAAACTTACTGCGTGATAAGAAATTGGCATCAGGAGAAGATTGTGAAATTCGATTACTAGTGATTTTTGCCAATGCCTTTGAAATAAATTATAAAACAAAACGGTGCATATTTGACCCAAATCGGAGAACCCAAAACATGTTGAATAAAGTCTTGAAGTTCAAGCAGAAATAAGAGATTTTTTTCCCTACCCATCGTAATTTCACATATTGTATGGAACAGTGGAACAGTCAGTTACTTTATGACACCCCATTTTAAATGGAAAAATGGGATGAGAACTTAACTTTGTTAACCATCATATTGTTATTGACCTCTCTTTTGATAATGTTAGTATATTACATTGTGAATTAAAATTTTTAGATTTATATTATATGACTTTGAATTCAGACTTACATATTATAACTTCTACAATATATATTGTAACTATATACAAAAACTATCAAATTGATATTCTTATATATATAATCAATATTAAATATTTTTCAATCTCTCAGAAAAAACCTTTTTACATCTCGACATAAAACGTATTAATATAAATGTATTAAAAAAAACTGTATAAGTATGTAAATTAACATACAAATACAAGATTATCTAAAATTCTCAAAATAAAGTATCAAATACAAATAAAAATAATTGAACGAGATTTCCAACATGTTTTCCGCGACATTGAAAAATATTTTATATTGATTATGTTTAAGGATATCAATTTGATAGTTTTTGTATATAGTTTCAATATATATTGTAGAAGTTAGAATAAATAATTCTGAATTTAAAGTTATTTGAATTTGACTACTATCAATTATTGACTCACATTCAAATTAATTTTGAAATGAATTCATATAGATTCCAAATATCCACAATATATTCCTAATATATTTTGGAAATTCTGTTTAATTTTGTAATCATGGGCCATTATTTGGGGTGAATAATTTTTGATATATTTTTATATGTTCTGTGTATAAATGGTTATAGGTTATATGTTACAAGTTGATCATTTCTAATTTACTTGGATACTTTAAAGCTTACTTCGAGTTTATCCGTTCCAGGTTTTATCTCATTTGGTGAGTTATATTTTGAATTTAAAGTTATTTGAATTTGACTACTATCAATTATTGACTCACATTCAAATTAATTTTGAAATAAATTCATATAGATTCTAAATTTCCACAATATATTCCCAATATATTTTGGAAATTCTGTTTAAGTTTGTAATTATGGGCCATTATTTGGGGTGAATAATTTTTGTTATATTTTTATGTGTTCTGTGTATAAATGGTTATAGGTTATACGTTACAAGTTGATCATTTCTAATTTATTTGGATACTTTAAGGCTTACTTCGAGTTAATCCATTCCAGGTTTTATCTTATTTGGTAAGTTATATTTTGATCTAGTGATATATGTGAATTTGAATTCAATATAATACATTTCTGAACAGGTCTAGAGACCGAAATAGCTATCAAATTTTGGAATTCTTGTTCAATTATTACTATTTGTATTTGATCTTTTATTCTGAGAAATTTAGATAATTTTGGAATAGTGGATTTTCTTTTATTTGTATGCTAATATACATACTTATATGGTTTTTGTTAATACATTTGTATAAATACGTTTCATGTCGGGATATAGAAAAGTTTTTTCCGAGACATTGAAAAATATTTTATATTGATTATATTTAAGAATATCAATTTATAATTAAAACAAGTTGTAGAAATTGCCATGTTTTACTACCGAGAAATCGATATTTTACACATTTAATTGTGACTCGAGTTTCGGAAATTAACTATCCCATCTTCAGACAAATGTTGTGTAAAGATAGGATAATTAATTGCCAAAACTCGAGTCAAAATTAAATGTGTAAAATATTAATTTATTGGTAGTAAAACATAGTAATTTCTACAACTTGTTTTAACTATGATCAACTACCAAATAGTAACGGCTGAAACAGTTCAGTTCAATTCGATAGTTTTTGTATATAGTTTCAATATATATTGTAGAAGTTAGAATATATAATTCTGAATTTAAAGTCATTTCAATTTGACTGTTTATTTTCTTGGGAATTCCGCAAGTCTGTCTGTTCAATTAGGAGGTTTTCGGCCGAACTAACGAATCCCTAATGATTCAAAGATATTTATTTTTAGTCTTGTGCTTGCAGAAATAAGATTAGGGATATTCAAGTTCTGGGAAAACTTGAATGGTGTGGAAAGGTTGTTCCGTGAAGTGAGGGTTATATTTCCCATATTTGAATGAAGCCTGATATTTCTTGAAGTTATTCCTGTTTACCGTATATGAAAGCTACTGCAGTCATCTTGATATATAAAATTCTGGGTTATTATCAAGATGGCTTTTTTCGTATTACAGCTATTTGCCATTGTCCAGACTACTCTAACCTAAATGCGAATAACGGATAGACCTCAACGAAGAAAAAGAAGATAAAATACAGACAAGGTTATGCATACCTACTCAAGCCAGACAAAAAAAATATGGTTATGATTATCCTCATCAAACTCCTCCCTAAAATCGTTGTACAGAAAATCAATTTGTATTTTTCTATATAATACTCTCGAAATGTTTATTACCCAAAATAATTTACTTGAATGAAAAATGCTAATATGAGGAAAATTTTGTCAGCACAGAATTGATCTTGGATTTATATCTTTATTTCGAAATTGATGCCTCCATGTTTATCATATTCAGGGGAGTAATCTTTTACAATCATTCAATAAATATAAGAGCGTTGTCATTTCAAGAAACATTTCATCTTAAAATAACCTGCACTGAAATAAAATTCAGCAGATGATATTGATTTCCCGCATATCACTTAGTGGAACATTCTTAAATTAATAAAGTAAATAAGAAGAACTGTTTATTTCATGTCTGTTGACATATGTGTATCGGGTTTTTAGTCCATTTTCAGGTTTCAGGAACTAATTCTGTGGTAAAAAAATAAATATTAGACGCCTTGAACGTTTGCCTTGATCAAAATTACTTTATGTTCAACTGCACGTTTTATCTAGACGAAGAAAGTCTAATAATGGAAAACCAATTGAGCCCCTTGTTATCAGAAATATTCATGGATCACGTAGAAACCAATATCCAAAAACACCCATATTTTAAACATTTCGTTTATTGGTTTAAGGGCACAAATAGACAACTTTGTTCATTTTTGGAATCTATCAATGAGTTACATCCAACAATTGAATTCATATATGCAGAAAAAGTTAATAATAGCATCAATTTCTGAGATTTAAAAATCACTAAAATTAATAATAGACACGACTTTTCCATATACAGGAAACCTACACATACAGACGGTACGATTCATTCTACTTCAAACCATCCATTTTCACAAAAATTATGAGCTTATAATATTATGCTTTATAGATTCGTTAACATACCCATGACAAAAAAAATTTTGACAAAGAATATAAAACCATTAAACAAATAGTTTTCAATAATGATTTCAATTCGGTAATTAAGGATAATTTACTTGATAAAAAAATTTAAGGGAAAGCAATATCAATTGTATATCCAAAATTTCAAAATTCAAACGAAACAAAATTTATTTCATTAACTTACATAAGCCAAAAATCTGAAAAGATATCTGCTAGATATTTAAAGAAAAAGGAAAATTATAACATCTCTTTTAAAACCATTAATTTTAAGGCAACTTAATGAAAAATGATAAAGACGTCATTCCTAAAAACAAAAAATCAGCAGTTTACAAGTTAACATGTAGTGATTGCCCATGTGTGAATGTGGGACATACAGGCCGCCGTTCATTCGAAACAAGAATACGAGAACATGAATAAACCAAATTCAACTTATGCCAACCATTTGTTAGAGACTGGTCATAATTTTAATATGAACCATGAAATATTACATATCGAAAAAAAAGTCAGAAACTAAATATGTTAGAAACTTTAGAGATCAATAGATATGATAAAAGACAAATTTTATTGAATGATCAAATAGATTTAAACAGGTCCCCCCCTATTTAATATTTTTCATTGATTGTAAACCATCTCTTTCCACCCCTCTATTTTTTTACCAGAGCTGTGTATTTAAAGTCATGTTTTGCAATGTATACCTCAGTTTCAATACTCATCTGATGAAGTCCTGATATGACGAAACAATTGTCGTGTGAATCAATAAAATAGCGGAAGTTAACATTTGTTTTTCTTATATTCAAGTTGTTTTTCTAAACTTGAAATTCGCCAGATTTCAATGAATTTATTCGAAATTTTACCGTCATTCGGAATCACTTCCATCTGAAGAGGACAGATCGTCAAAAATCTTACCACACTACTAAATTAGTATTCAAAATCTGCATAATTAATTTTATTCCATTAGTGAATTAGTTTAGATATTTTAGATCTAAAAATCTGCCCTTAATCCTGCAAAAAATTTTATACTTCAATTTGGTTATGGGTAAAATGGGCTTCAGGATTATATCCTCCATGAGAAGCAGTGATGAATTTTTTGTTGACCTCACCCTCGGCAACGCAGTTCTTTCTCAATGAACATAATTTCCATTTCAAATAAAGCCTGCATTACTCAAACACGCGGTGATCGATCTCATCTTCTTCAGGGAAAATAAAAGTAATACTTTGATTTACGGACTTCATAAAAATACCTTTCGCAGCTCAGAGCACCTTGGGTTAGAAAGCAGCTGATATGAAGATAACCCGTGCGTAATAAATTTCAGCCCGGTCAAATATATTCAGAGTTTTTCCATGTTCCGTGTCGAGCTTTAGTCCTGGCCTCATTTTATATGCTGTACGAGATGTAGTGAAACTCATTTAATTTCATAAAGTTGCGGATTTAGTGAAGTACATTCCTTATAAATATTCCGCCCTGATGACGCTAACGTTGATCTCGAAAAGGTGTTGTCTCAATTTCGACCCTCAAGAGACTCCGATTTTGATGCGGGTCGAATGGATGATCACGGCTCTCACCTGAAATTAAATGAGTTCATTAGACTCTGAATGTCGAAAATCAGTTATTATTCTTTGTTCGAATTTTACAATGAACAAGGAATATTTAATTTTTACTATGCAGGTACATATAACAATTACATCCCGAGAGTGCAGCAATTTAGTCCTTTTCAATATGTCTCATTTTTTCCTAGAAACATACACACCAGTTAAGAAAAGAAAATATTTGTCCTTCACATTTTTCGAAGAAACACATTAAAACCGACGCCGTTTCGAGACGAGGGATAGATTTCTCTCTACCTGGGCTACATTTCGACCCCTAACACAGTCTGTCATTTTGACTTACCCACAAAGCACCGTTGAAGACACATTCCCTAAATGTCGTTTGTGGGCATTCGGCCTACACTCTCCTGCCTGTTTTCAGACCAGACGGTAACGCAACACACACTCTGTATAAACAAGTAAGCTCTAATAACATTTTCTCTTTGTCTCAACTCTCGAGATATATTCACACATCACTCTCTCAGCTCTTGAATAAATTTATAGTCGCATTCACTTTAACCTTCAAAAAAACACTCAGAACTACTAAAAGGCCTGGAAGTTATTGTATTACCTACATTATTCGTTTGTTATTAGTTAGTTCATGTATAAAGTGAATCCAAATGTGAGCCTAGAAGAAGTGAACTCAGTTAATATGAACAGCGGTGAAAAAACTACTACTCCACGATCAAGATAGTGTTTGCACCGCAACTGGAGTTTGATACTACACCGCAATTGCTTTCTCAAATTGGGTAGAAAAATCTCAAAATTGTACATTGTATGTTTGTAGGTTTGTATGTTTTTAGGCTGCAAATAAACTAGTTAAAGCTAATTATACATCCCTTTCTTAAAACCCAATTTTAAGTATGCTTATCCTGCAATTTGCATACTACTTGATTCACGTTAATCAATTACTAGGAAGAATTCATAAAGGTATCTCTACATACCAAACAATTCTTTCATTCTTTATTAGAACACTACTTGCTGGGGAAAAGTACAAATTGGACGCTCAATTCACCTGGCAAAACTCTGACAGTTTCCTGATAGACCTTGAGGAGTAGTTGCAGTCAGACAAACGAATCAAAGAGAGGAATTTTTTTAGAAATTTCTGTTTTACTACCGAATGAGATATTAATAAATGTTCAAGAAGGTACAGATAGACATGAATGATAACTAGATAACAAGACTCAAATTTAAAACAGATTAGTTCTGCTAACCTCACTACCAATTTTAAAATCATATATTATATATTTATATACAAGGTGTCCATAAAGTGTATCGATTATTTATTAGTGCGATAAAACTTAAACTACTCATAATAAAAAAAATCATTGGTAATTATTACGATATAAAGTGGAAACTTATTTGGAAAATATGATGTTATCTAAATGGTGAACGCTGCTGGCACTCTTCTAATCGGGAACGAAGATTGACGATGACGCGCTGATACATAGCTCTCGATATTGCTGCCATTTCTGACCTGATGTTTTGCTTCAATTGCGTCAGGTTCGTCAAATTATTCTCACAGATTTTACTTTTAAGGTATCTTCATGCAAAATAGTCAAGTGGACTAAGGTCGGGGCTTCTGGGAGGCCAGTTGATGTAACCCCTACGCGAAATGACCTTATTAGGGAATAATTCGTTAACGACTTCTATTGCTCGATTTGATGCATGACATCCCATTTTATTGAAACTACTTACTTGAGTTGAAATCTTTATATTTGTGGTAACTCTGGACCCAAAAAGTTTTGCAGCATATTGCAATAACGGCCACTATTTACATTAAGTGGCCGCCCTCGTCAATCTTCATGAAAAGGACCGATTATGCCTCTAGCAGACAAAGCGGCCCAAACAACGACCCTTGGGCTGTGCAAGGATCGTTCATGTTATCAAAATTATCGAACCGCCGTTGGCAAAATTCAATCGATTAGCATAGTTTGAGTCCTTCAATTCTTAAATCAGTTGAATTTTACAGGCTTCTAACTGCAAATCTTTCCTTAAAATCAAATGCAAGAACGATTTTTTGATGTTTAATGATCGCTTTCGGATGGACAATGACAGATTTTGATGAACTGACGCCTCCACTTCTCGAACCGTTTCTTCGACGCGGACTGAACGAGGGCGGCCAAAGTGTTCAATTTTACCCACGCACCTTTATTTTCGAACATCCGGCACCATTTTCTTATCCTGTCATCACTTGGTGCATGGCATGTACGATATTCCGCACGATACAAACGTTGACAAGTCATTATTGAATCACCTTTGCGATAATACGCTCGTAGGCAAAAAGCGCGATGCGTTCCCGGGTACTGTTCTATCGTGACTAAAACTCCTCTCACACTCCCCCCCGTCGCTCATTTTCAAATGCAGCGCCAAAACAAAAATCCAATACGCTTTTTGGACACGCTGTATATTTCAATTTGGTAGACATACAGAATTAACACTCATTACTCAGCATCAAAATGATTGAAAGAATCCAAAGAAAATATCGATTAAACTTACTTGATGAAACACTTGATAGATACAACAGTTGTTTGATAACGGTACTATAAAAACCAAATTCCACTCCAAAATTGCCCAACATAATCTCAAGTATTTCTTCAAAAATAGCTCTGTTCCAAAAAAAACTCTTCAAAAAGGCTGTTTGAAATTCTAGCCGATATGTCCAGTCCAACTTCATGTCCACAAAATTAAAAATCAATAAGAATTATATCATACTTGACGACCTCGTGGTCTTTTCAAAAACCAAGATAGAACTTTAACGGTTTCCAAACGGTTAATCATTAGCATTCTATGTTCGTCCACAGAAAGAACACGAATGTTTTAAGGATTCAGTTTTATCAAAATACTGTGTGTATAGGTTGAAAAACAAAATATAATTATTAGATATAAAATAATATATTAAATAAAGAACCTCCCTTCCTATTATTTTAATAATACAAGTATTATAAAATGTCTGACTAATGTGAACATTTCTACAGATTCCAAGTAGCTCATCTTTTTGCATTTTGATGTTTTTTATAAAATTTTTAAATATTGTACTGTAGGGAAAGTGTGACTTCTTTTTATGCAATAGGTTTCAAATATGAAACTTGATTTGTTTTTGTGAAACTTATTTTGTGTTAATTGAATCAAGTTATTGATGAACGTCCGGTTTGATCTATATATTTAGTTATATCAATGAACATGTTAACCGATATAATGGGTGAGCCATTTGAAATTTGTCTTTTTGGTCGGCTATAAACAAAAAACTAGTGAATACTTTTTCGAAGTAATTCGTTTATTGGAAAGGCTGAACCATTGCAACCGTGAGTGAAAACCAATATCATTCAAATGATCGCCACGACAGCCTGCAGCACCCCATTTGATCAATCCAATTTTCTGTACTTTGTCTGGGACTCAATTTCATGAATGGCACCTATGATTTCGTATTTCAAGACATGATGGTTTACGTAAAACTCATCCTTAATGTATCCCCCACAAAAATAGTCCAACGCAGTCAAATCATAACTTCGAAGAGGCCAATTGACATCAGCATTTCGACTGATTATTCGATTTTCAAAAATGATTAGCAAAATATCGATTGTTACGTTCACTGTCTAACAAGTGGCCCTGTCCTATTGATACCTTATATCGTCCATGCTTTTCTTTTGGATTTTAGGAAACGAAAATTGGTTGAGTATGGCACGGTAACGTTGTCCTTTCAACGTGATGGTGGAAAAGTTGTTCGTTGTTGGTGCATCGGCTTTTCCACAATAACGAGTGGATTGTCTAATCCCCAAGTGCGAAAGTTTTGCTCATTCGCATATCTTTCGAGGTGAAAATAGACTTCACCGCTAAAAATAATTTTTCTGGGCAAAAGCTCTTCGGCCATATGATCAATAGCCAAATGAGCAAAGTGGAGACGTATTGGATGCTCACGAAGCACCATTTCTCACACAAGTTGAACTTTTTCAGCCTCATACCGAGGTCTTTATGCAAAATTCTCCTCAAAGGAAATGCGAAAAATATTCAGTTCTTGAGCAGGATTATGAGTTGATATTGATGGATGTTCAGCCATAATTCTAGGCTGCGGCAGCCGCGTCTTCAGGTGCGCTTATTGGACGAGAACGTGAACGGTTTTATCAAATAACGATACAGCTTGACGAACTCGCTTCACAAATTTCTGTGAAGGAATTTCATTTCTATTGAAAGTTACCAGGTAAATCTCCAACAGTTCGGATAGAAGATTCTCCAATTTGAAAATGAGTTTTTAATATTTCCCAGTTTTGACCAAGCGAAGATCGACCCATTTCGTTAATGTCCAACACTAAACTAACCCTCTGTGAAAACACGAATGACAGAAGTATTGGCAAACTCCAAATAACCAATACTTCAAAGTACGTACACCAAAAGGCCCACCCTTCACTTCCGATTTATGTATATTCGTGATTGGGTCTTTTGTCTTGAATAACAACAATGATAAGAAATTCGTACAAATCAAAATCACATCAAATTGAATTTTTTTTCTTATTTAGAGTACAATTCTTCTTTTAACTACATTTTATTTGGAACACCAAGAATTGAGCGATGTTCATCTAGACAAATGTCTGTTTTGTTTCCTTGCGCTCTCTTAGGTGTTATATTTAATGTACCAGGTTTTTCACTATAATTTGACCGCCCCGTTTCACTTTATTACAAATGAAAATGCAAAAAAAAGTTATGCACAAAAGTTGTATGAACACAACTGATTTTTTTTTAAGTTGATTCCACAAAATGAAATATATACAGGCTGGACAAGATATTGACTGCAACTTCATTTTTTCAAATAGATCACCCTGTATATTTTCCTACTATTAGCTATATATATATATATATATATATATATATATATATATATATATATATATATATATATATACATTCTGTCAAGAAAGTACCGGGAATTATCGATTTAAATCTGGCGGGGCAATGAGGCAGGTAAAATTTTTTTTTCCTAGGTTGGTACCACTGTACTTAATTACTATGCCAAGCTTGAGCGGGATCTGTCAACTAGTGTGTTTGCAACAGCTGATTACGTCAGTCGATGTCAGAGTGCGTGCCGATTTTTACTTCAAAAACGTCATCGCGAACAGGTTGCATCAGACATGCGGGATCGCTGTAATTCCGATTCTACATTCATGGAACGCATTATAACTGGTGATGAGACCTGGGTCTACGAGTACGATATGCAAACAAGCCAGCAATCATCGGAATGGGTGGCAAAAAAAAAACGAAACCGAAAAAACCACGCCAAAGCCACTAGAAAATGAAGGTGGTGCTCATTGTTTTCTTCGATATCCGTGGCGTGGTGTACTACGAATTCGTTCCAGAGGGTCAGACGGTAAACAAGGAGTATTACCTAGGCGTTATGAAACGTTTGCATGAGCGTATCCGTAAGAAGCGGCCAAATTTGTGGGCGAACAACTCATGGATTTTGCATGACGATAACGCGCCTTCTCACCGAGCTACGATTGTGACTGACTTTCTCGCCAAAAACTCAACAAACGTGCTTCAGCAACCACCGTATTCGCCGGATTTGGTCCCTGCGACTTTTTCCTCTTCCCAAAACTAAAATTGGCCCTTCGTGGCACCCGTTTTGAGTCGATTGAAGCCATAAAACAAAATTCGGCGCGAGAGCTAAAGTCCATCCCGGAAAGCGCCTATAAAAAATGTTTCGATAATTGGAAGTGCCGTTGGCATAGATGTATTGGAGCAAATGGAGCCTATTTTGAAGGCGACCCAATAAATTTTGACGTTTAAATGTAAAAATGTTGTTTTAATTGAAAATTCCCGGTACTTTCTTGATAGAGTAGTATATATATATATATATATATATATATATATATATATATATATATATATATATATTGTTATGTATTTATATTAAAGAAATTTAGTGAATGAATACTAATTAGATCACCCTTGTATGTAAGTGATGTATTCTATGTTTCCGGCTAGCTCTTAATATTATAATTTTGAATAATTGAAATTAAAATATTATTAAATCTGATTTGATATTTGAGGGAGGGTTCAATTTGAATTTTCTAAAAGATTGAATTTTTTAAATTATATTTTATGAAAGTAATTTGAAATATTATAATCAGTGATCAATAACCTAAATCTAATTCTATGTTAACCTAACCTTATCTAAATATCCTAACGTAATTCTAATGTAAACAGTGTTTGCTATTTCTAAATTTCTTTCTGGAAATATTAACAGGATTGAATTTGAATACCTTTGGTAAGTTTGTTCATTAATTTATAATTGTTCCTTTTAACTGTCACTTCTAAGTTTCAGGAATAAAACTGGTTTCGTTGGAAGCAACACTTCTAGAACGCTCTGGAATTCACAGGCTACTTTGTTGATTTTCTTCGATATATCCAATTCGTTTGAAACTTGATTTCTATGTGATATTTTTCCATTCACATTCAGGTAATGTATTTTCTGGATTCAATTTCCATTCACAATAACCAGATAATCTTCTTTTTTCAGATGATGTTACTTTTTTGGCACTTTTTTAATTATGGACCGACAAGGATTCTGCTCTGCATATAATTGGAGTCTGCTGACTTTTTCTGTGTCTGCCCTATTTATAGTTTTCAAGAAAAGTTGAATTTCAAAGCTTACTAGCTTCTGTCAAAATTATATAAAAATGATGCTTTTGATGATTTTACAAAATTTACAATATTTCCTGGTTTGAAATTACTTTTGAAAATTAGCTTATTTTTTAAACTACATTTTGATGTATGTTTCGTGTTAAACAGAACAGTAAAAGTCTTGCTTTTCCTTCGTAAAGTATTTCAAGTGTCAAAATTTAACAAATTTTAACTTCTAGTGCTTATAACTTATAAAATACTTAATATTACTTATGAAATTGATTAAATTTCTTTTGCTTAGATGCTATTACAATACTATTGATGCCTAAACATTTTCAAGGATATCTCTTACATTAATCATTTGGAAATATCTGACGTAGATGCTATCTTTCATTGAATTAATCGATTTTTGATCAAATTTGTCCTATTTACATAATTCTGGTAAGTTATATTTAATTCAGCTTGTTCTTTGTCAACAATTTCACTAAAGTTTATATGTGATTCATTATAATAACAAATCTTTTCAACAAATTCTTCATCAATTTCAAATTGGATATTTAAATTCAAATTACTTCTATTTATTGCAACTTTGGCTGGTTTTATATTGAATAATTGTAAATTGAAATCTCCCTGTGAATTCTATTTATAAACTGTCAATAAGATTACTGTTTTTTGATTATCGTTCAAAGAATTTTCATTCTACTAGTCGTTATGTATCCTGAATATGCTTTTTCTTCATAATTTTTAGCTTGTGAGTGTTTTTACGAATTGAATTATTAATATTTCTGTCAGAATGGATATTATTTAATGAATTTTGCTCTACTTATACTCTAACGAGTAAACTTATATACAACGGTGAGTGTTTTCCTTTATAATTTTATGTAATTATTTATTTTAACTGTAAATACCATGACAAT
This sequence comes from Megalocaria dilatata, assembly GCA_034642435.1. Lineage (NCBI taxonomy): Eukaryota > Metazoa > Arthropoda > Insecta > Coleoptera > Coccinellidae > Megalocaria > Megalocaria dilatata. The sequence goes on from CM067854.1 coordinate 65,527,806, forward strand.
ATATATATATATATATATATATATATATATATATATATATATATATATATATATATATATATATAAATATATGCATCTATTGGTCTATCTTTTTTAGTTCGCGAACTACAGAGTCTAAAATTCGAAGAAACACTTGGCATAACATTAATCGGTTGTCAAGTGGTCGAAAGTGATAAATCAACAAACGACTTTGTTAACAATATGATACACGTTGATATTCAATAAAATCGTTTCTGAAACCTGCATTACACAGAAACGGAAAATTTTGAAATATTTTCACCTTACTTGAAGAACAATAAAAGCAAGAAAGCTGCAAGGAGAGATTATATGCCATTACATCCGGATGATCTAATTCGAAGTAAGAAAACATTTCTTAATACTTACAACTGTGTAACAGATTCTAAAAGTTTTAAGAGAGGAAGCATCTTACGGAATGAGAATCAAGAACTCAATATATTGCTTTATTTTGGTAAGGTAATGTTACCATAATTAATTGTTGATGAGTGCTGGAACTTGAATATTATTGAATTTTAAATCAACCGAACAAATTCATGAAAATTGTTTTAGAAATTCCAGAAAATGGATTGATTGAAGCATCAGGTGAACTTTCAATAAGCTTTTCGAAGATTATTTGATAGATTCGGCCTTAACTTGGTGGAAACTCATTTTAATTAAAAAAATGTATATGAGACAGTTATTTATTTCCACAAAAATATTTATACTACTACAACAATTGTTTCACCACGATGTAGCTTCTTCAGGTATTACATATAGACAGTACAATGTAATACCTGAAGAAACCACATCGTGGTGAAACAATTTTTGTAGTAGTACAAACATTTTTGTGGAAATAAATAACTGTCTCATATACATTTTTTTAATTTTCGAAGATTCATAGAGTATTAAAAAAGAACAATTATAGGGCATACAAGTTACTGCCAGCACAACTCCTCACAGAAGACCAAAAGCGGAAACGCTTAGAATACTGACAACATATGCTGCAAAGACTAGAGGAAGTTCCTAATTTATTAAATTTTATAATGTGGGCGTACGAATCATCATTTTCCACAGGATGCGTGTTCAACCCAAAAAAAAAACATTGTTGGGAAAACAAAAATTGAAGACAACGCAAAGTATTTCAACTGGCATTGTTTATAATAAAATTGTGAGGCCTATATTTCGTGACTACACATTAAAATGTGAGGCAAATTCCGAAAAGATTCTGCCAGAGGCTGCTCAACTTTTGGAGCAACTGTTTTCTGCTGAACAATTGTAGCAAATAATTTGGCAACATGACGAAGCACTCTCGCACAGAGTTTTTTATATTTGAGAACATTTGAATTGTCAATTTGATCTCTGGATCGATTATGGTGCACCTCTTTCATGGCCATCGAATAGTCCGGATTTATCACCGTTATCATGGCCGTTCCTGAAGGAAAAAATTTGCTCTGATAATAATGAAAGTGTTGAGATCATTGAGAACAAAATTGAAGCATTATTTCATGAACTCAATCAGAACCATAATAATGCTATCCCAAATACTCTAACCAACATGAGAAAATGATATTAACTATATATATTAAATAATGGTGGCCATTTCAAGCAATTTCATTAGTTGTTACTGTTCATTTCATATCACCATAAATACTCAACAATGTAGAGTTCTTGATTCTCATTTTGATAGCCCGCCTCTTTGTCTAAATACTTTTCGAATCTTTTACAAGGTTGAAAGAATCAATAAATGTATTTTCACTTCGAATTGGATAATCTGGATGTAATGCCATATATTGTCCTCTTTTCGTTTTCCTGTTTTTATTGTTCTCCACATGAACTATAGGATAGATTTATTGTATTAATTATGTTATCTTTGTATGTATTAATTTGTTGAAATACATTTGATTTGATTTCAATTTTTTTCCACTTCTGTGTAATGCATTGTAAACAATGTCGTTTGTTCATTTATCACAGCCTACCGCTTGACAACCGATTACTGAGTCTGTCAAGTGGTTCTTCGAATTTGAGACTCTGTAGTTCTCAAAATAAGAGAGATAGACCGATACATGCACCTAATCAGAAAGGAAAGAGCTAGCCAACAGTAAGAAAATATACAGGGTGATCCATTTGAAGATATGAAGTTGCACTCAATGTCTTGCCCACCCTGTATATATTCCATTTTGTGAAATCATTTCGAAAAAATTCTGTTGATTTCGTTTGACTTTTGTGAATAATTTTTTCTGTATCTCCATTTGTAATTAAGTTAAAGAGGGGTCAAATTGAAGTGAAAAACCCGGTACACAAATAATTCAGAAATTAAATTGAATATTGAACATTTCAACAATGGAAAGATAGAGATGCCAGGTAGAAGTCCCATTTTATTATTATTTTATTAAACATATATTATATCCTTATAAGTATGGAAATGAATCTGTAATTTCAAAAATCAAATTTCTCAGGATTTTCCGAAATTAACTCCCTTATCTCTGATTTGAAACGATTAAGATTATTAATTTTTCACAGATAATATGGTAAGTAGATTGAAAGATTTCGGGCCGAAATTCCTCTGAGTTACCGACTTCTTGAAAAGTCGAACATGAAAACCTCTATTATAAACTGGGTATTTCTGTTTCTTTCTGCTTGAAAATGTGATTATGTTTAAATGTTCTGATTAGGCTTTGATAGGTGAAAATAGTCTTATAAGGAAGGGGTTGGTCATTGCAAATTCTCATTTTTTATCAGCTATAAAAAAGAAAATGAATATTTTTCCAATGTTGAATCTTGACATTCACTAATGAATAAAACATCATTAAACGCAGTACATTGTCGATTGGTTGGGGCCCAATCTCCTTAATAGCCACTTCGATTTCGTGTTTCAAGATCTCAATCGTTTTTGGATGGTTAGCGTTACACTTATTCTGAATGGATCCCCATAAAAATAGGCAACCGAGATGAAAGTGAGCTTCATCGCTAAAGATGCTTCTTCTGGGCAAATGCGTCTCGGCAAGCGATCATTAGCCCATCAAGAGAAGTGGAAACGCATCGATGATCACGAAGAGTCACTTCTTGCACTATTTGAACTTTGTAAGTCTTGTAAGGTTATTCCATCAAATAATCCAGTTTTCACGAACAAATTGATTCACAAATTGCCGTGGAGGTATTTTATTTCTATTGAAATCACCACGTAAATTTCTAACAGTTTGGACAGAAATAGCACGGCTTTGAAAATGATCCTATTTGTATTCAAACGTCAATTTACCCATTTCGTTTATGTCAGTTATTGAACTTATTTCCTGTCAGAACAAGAATGAAAGAAGTGTTGCCGGACCGAAATAACCACTACTTCAAACTCTAGATAACTCACCCTTTATTTGGGAATCCGAAGGAAATAAAAAACTTCGTGTCCTATGGCATTTAAATAGAATTCCCTTATATGCTAGATGAAGTACCTAATACATAGGTAATAACATTAATGAAGAAATAAAATATGTTTGCTAGTTAGGCAGTTATTTAGAAATGTTTTCTATCTAAGGAAGCTCTCGTATATTTTGTTATATTTGAAGTGACAAAATAGGAAATTTAATTGAATTATTAAATTTTTTTAATAAGCTGTGAAACAATTGGAGGGAATATATTTTTGCTCGATCGATCAGTAGGTCTTATCATTTTTGAATAAAGACTCAATTCCTGTCGGTGATAAATATAATATTTGCGATATTTGTTCAGTTATTGAAAATATTTTCTTCGGAAAATATATAAGAGACAGTATCGTAATTTCCACAAAAATATTCATAATAAACAAACTGTTTCGTCACGATGTGGCTTCTTCAGGTATCTACATTCTACTGGCTGATGGTGTCCAGTGTAACCGAGTTTAACGTGACAAAATAATGGAAGAACAAGTCATAAAAATTCAAGCTGTTTATTGGAGTTTGGCGCTAAAATATACCATTAAGGTAAGATATTCAGTAATGGAGTCTTGTCAACATCTGTTTGTTCATTCAACAGGATTTTACGGCCATTTTACCTGTTTATTTCAAGAAATTCTGAAAAAGTGAATCTAGAATTTTTGCTTTCCACGTGGATAATTTCATTGTTATTGTTGAAATTATGCCTGAATTCCTTAAGATGATTAGCATATGTCGAATGTACGGAATCAGATATATAACTCCTCTGGTGTTCTTGGATTCTTTTCTTGAATGATCTACCTGTCTGGCCAATGTATACTAAAGGAGCAATTGTTGCATCTTGTAGACTCAAAAAGGCATAGTTGAATCTATTCCCTCGATCAGATGGTCACGCAGTGCTCACCTTGTATAAACGAGTTAGCAGAAAGGTACAGTTGAAAACATTCTCTCGACCAGACGGTCACACATTATTTACCCTGTACTACAGTTAGCCGAAAGACACAGTTGAAAACCTTCTCTCAACCAGACGGTCACGCATAACCCATCCTGCATAAACCAGTCAGTTAGTAAAGTTCAGTTGAAGCCATTCCCTCGACCAAACGGTCACGCAATATTCTCTCTTCGAAGTAAAGTTCTGATCCCACGCACATTCTCTAGAAGTAAGTTCTCTTAATATATGAAACACGATTATCTCCACTCTTGAATTATTTTATATTCGCATTTCACTTTAACCTTCCAAGGAACTCACTCTCTCTTAGTTACCCATAACGTACTAAAGGCCTGAATGTATTATCTACATTATTTATTTGTAATTAGATATTAATTTGTGAAGGGTGAACTCAAATGTAAAACCAATAAAATTGAAGTCTGTGACGTGAACTACAATAGAAAAAGCTCAAAGAAGAACTTCCTCAATTTGGGTAAATAATTCAAATCTGTAAACTTGTATTATATGTATTTGGGCTGTGAATAAAGCATTAAAGTCTAATATACATCCCTCTTTCACCCCCATTTGAAGTATGCTTAACCAAGAATTTGCATGCTAATTGGTCATCAATTGGTAATCAATTACTTCCGAAGAATTCAAGAAAGCAAAAGTTCTTGACAGACACTTATAGATTTTCCTGAAATCCTTAGGTTCAATGCCCGTAAAATCGTTTTGAATAAACAAACAGATGTTGACAAGTCTCCATTACTGAATATCTTTCCCTAATGGCATTTTTCTACGGCAAACTCCAATAAACCTTGAATTTTTATGACTGTTCTTCCATTATTTTGTCACGTACACTGAAATTAAACTTGGTTATACTGGACACCATCAACCAGTAGAATGTAGATACCTGAAGAAGCCACATCTTACATATTCTTTAACTGAAATGAGTTTCCACCAAGTAAAGACCGAATCAATCAAACAAAAATATTTTCTATCTAAGGAATCTATATTGTGTAGTAAAATAATTTTTGTATTTACTGTGACAAAACGGAAAATTTTATTTAATCATTAAATGTCTTTTATAAGCTATGGCACATTTATAGAGAGGATATATTTTTGCTCGATCGATCAGTAGGCCCTATAATTTGTGAATAAAAGACTCATTTTCTGTCGGCCAGGAAGATCGAGTGAGTCCCAGGATCATTTCCGAATGAATCGTCATCAAAGTTGACGCGAAAATTATTGATACTCAAGAGATCCAGTCGATGACAAGACAAGCGTAGACTTTTCCGATGATCTCATTAAAGATACGCAGGGAACAATCTATCAAAATAGATGGAACTGGAACGCCGGCTGTCAGTCGATCCGGCAGTGACACGGGTTTGATTGATAACGCGAGCTTCCCTAGAGAAAAGCTCCATTTTCACGAGGAAAGGGCGATTTCCGGTATAAATTATTTCGGATTGTGGATTTTCCATGACTTCCGCTATATTTCTTTTTAGCTGCAAATGTCCCTTCACAGTTGAGTAAAAAAATATTTATTTTTCCCTGTGATCATAGGAGGCAATGAAGTTATTTTTGGGGTGGAAAATCACTTCATAATGGGAAATAGTAAATTTGATTTTGACACCACTAAGATTGTTGAGTAGGGGTAAAATTGACAATCATTTTTTATTTGAAAACAGAATGTGATAGTAGGAGTATAATAAGTTCAAGCGGTTTGCTCCTAAATTGAAGCTCTATTTTGAAAAATTGGTTTTTATTCAAAGTTCTAAGTACTGTCCGTTGCTTGGCACTACCTTTTCGCATTTATCCAGGAACTGGCGCATCTCATCGCGAAAAACGGCCGGCTCTTTGGTCACTATCCATGCATCCATTTTTTGTCTGCATCGTATTTGATGAAATGCTGGTCAACCAGACCATGTTATATAGATCGGTAGAGATGGCAATCGGTTGGAGCAATGTCGGGACTGTAGGGCTGGTGGGGTAGGGCTTCTCATTTGAGCTTTTCTAAGTACGTTTCAACTATGCCATGCTGCAATCAATTGTCATCAGTAGATCAGTAGATCAGTAGATTTCAAGCAGTCAATATGGATACAGGAAAGGTAGAAACACTGTAGAAGCCATTATCAATTTTATTGATTTTACAATTGATTGTTTTGAGCAGGGAAAACATTGCATGGCCTCGTTCGTTGACCTATCGAAGGCATTCGACTGCGTTCTCACGACAGACTGCTCTATAAGCTGAAAGGGTACGGTTTTGATGCAGTTTCTTTGAAGCTCATCAGCGCATTTTTGAGTGATAGAAAACAGGTGATTTTTGCTGATGGTACATATTCGGGTATGAGGAATTTTAATATCGGAATCCCACAGGGCTCTAATCTAGGACCCGTTTTGTTTTTAGTTTTCATTAACGACATGCCTGATTATGTTCCTGAAGTGGAAACTACTCAATTCGTGGATGACACAACGTTTGAGGTTGGGTCCGGTGACTTGCAGGGTTTGCGGGAGCTGGCAACGGTGGCTTTAACGGGGGCTCATGAATGGTTTACGGTTAACGGTCTTAGCATGAATGTAAGTAAGGCACGGACGTTAACTTTGAGTCTTATATTGGGGTGTGGTACAGATGCCTCAGTCAGTTTTCTGGGAGTGCATCTAGACACTCACTTACCTGGGGTGCGCATGTGGATGAACTGATAACAGCACTCAGCAAAAATATATTTGCTTTGACGTTTATTTCACACTCACTATTCACGACAACACTGATATCAATTTATTTTACTCTGGTAGAGTCTAAGCTGAGATATGTTGTCATATTGTGGGGCAACTCTGCCCGAAGGAAATAAGTTTCCAGATTGCAGAGACGTGCAATAAGAATTTTAGGTGTTTTCATCTTTTATCTATACATTTTGATTTTTATATATTTATACTTCATTATTTATTAATTTCAGTTTGTAAATATTGTTTTTATCTATACACTTCAATTTAATACTATTGTGTTAAATTTGTTTACCTGTACATCTTTCAATTTTGAGGTGTAAATGTTATTTATATATATTTTTATATCTGTTTGCTCTGACCTGTGAAAGCAATTCTTGCAATTGTAACAAGCACTCTCTCTCTCTCTTTCTCTCTCTCTTTCATTAGATCTTGACGACATGGGGGCGCTTGTCTTGGCTAGGACTCTACTTCTTTCGTCCCAGCGAAATAGGGGGTTAGGTATCGATGCCTAACGTAATGTCATTCGCGCCAGTCACTGGACCTGTGTGGTGAAAGATACCCGAATGGGGCCCTAGTTTTGCCGTTCTGGTGGAATGGAGGGCTGAGTCGATTGATTAACTCAGTGACAGGGAGTCTGTCGCAGCACAGGGCTTTTCCCTTAAAACTAGCGTACTCTACCCTATTGCAGTAAATCTCAGGATTTTTCTATCCAATGACTGAATGCGTTATGTAGCATACTGCGTTACCTCAGGGGGGGTGGATTGCCCTCAGGTGTTACTTGTACCACCTGTACCACTTGTACCACCTGGCCTCCCCATTGGTGTTGGACTCGAGGGGGCAGTGGTTGAAAGTCCGCATGCTGGACTATTTCATTTATCTGTTCGCAAACCCCCATGTTCGGGATATTCTAATGAAATGCCTCAGGATTTAGCGGGTCTTGGCGGTTCGACCGGCCTTGTCCTCAATCCGGATCAATCCGTAACTGTTTAGGGTTTGTGGATCTCGGCGAAATGGCTTAGCCGTCAGTGCTTGATGCCAGGATCAATCAAAGGACCCCACAAGGGTTCGTGAGTTATGACATACAGGTCGTGTTCACGGTACTCGTACCAGGATCAATTGAGTCATCAATCTTGGGATTATCTTAGTTCATAGGACTGCGTTCGGGTGCTTGGATAAGAAGCCCTTCTGACGAGTGAGTTGCGTCACAAGCAACTCGAGTACTGACCTACAGAGCCAGTGGAGGTTGAATAGTGCTTCGCTACTACCAGTCAGATGGTTTTGGCTTTCGAGCCGAGGCCCAAACTGGAAGCTGGTGGGTTAATCTCTTCGGAGGGGTTCTCGCTTCGCGCGATGATATGGCGTAATCCTTATCGCACTTTCTGCCACTGGGGGCAGACTGTGGAGACTGCTGAGTAGTCACTTGGTGAAAGAGCCATGCTCACACGCCAATATGAAAACCTGGAACAATTCACACCACACTCAGCTGAACTCACTAAATACACAGCATAATATTCTGATCATGAATATGCTGCCTGACAGTTGATGATGAAGCATGACCGAGGTCATGACGTGTTTTGGATTATCGTAATGGACCCACATTTCGTCGCCAGTCAAAATTCGATGCAATAACCCCTTTCTTTATTGCCGATGTAGAAGTTGTTCACACGTGAAATAACAGCGTTCAACGTCTCCTGACTTCATTACGCACACAATTTTCTACCTTTCGTATCATTACCATTGCTTTTAAATGACGGCATATGGCTAGTTGAGTGACTCGAAGTGTTTTTGCGAGTTTCTCTTGCGTTTGTGATGGATCTTCATTGGGCCTTGCCTGTTATTCTTCATCCTCAAACATTTCTGGCGCTTCGGGTCGTTCTTCGTCTTCCAAATCAAAATTGCCACTTTTAAATCGGGCACTCCACTTCTGATATGTTCGTTCATCTGAGTATGGTTATCATAAACATCCACTATACTACTATGATTTACGGTGGTAGCCTTTTTCATCATATTGAAGTAATGAATTAAAACTTCTCATTTTTCTACTTATGAACTCTAACATTTTGAACGCCCTATTGACCAAACATTGAGCATGAGGACCGAACTCCAACTTACACGATCAAAATAGATCCCCAGATCTTTCACTAAGGTGGCACTATTTTGTAATTGTAAACTATTGCAAGCTGTAGTCAGGGAAATCTCATTGTTTGGCATTTATCTATATTAAGCGACATTTCGTTCTTAATACACCACTCTTCCAAACTGTCTAAATCTTCCTGTAATTATATGCAGTCTTCCAAATTTATAATAATTCGGAATATTTTTAAATGTTTGATTTATTCGGTCTTTACTTGCTGGAAACTCATTTTGATTGAAAAAATTATAAGAGGCTGTATTTTAATTTCGAAAAAAATGTTTACAATACAACAATTGTTTCACCACGATGAGGCTTCTTCATGTATACATTCTACTGACTGATGATGTCTAGTGAAAGAGGGTTTAAATCCAGTTAAGTAAAAGATAGAATGATGGTAAAAACAAGTAATAAAAACTTAGGGTGTTTATTGGAGTTTGCCCCTAAAAAATGGCGATAGGGAAAGATATTGAGTAATGGGGAACTGTCAACATCTGTTGTTCATTCAAAAGGATTCTAAGGGAATTGTACCTGTTTATTTCCAAAGATTCTAAAGTGTTAATCTAAAACTTTTGCTTTCGACGTGAATAATTTCATAGTTATTGTTGAAATTATGCCTGAACTCCTTAACATGATTAGCGTATGTCGATTGTATGGAATCTGATATGTAACTTCTTTGATGTTCTTGGATTCTTTTTTTGAATGATCTACATATTTGGCCAATATACACACATCGTCAAAAGTCTTGTCGACCCTATCAACTCTCAACTTGTTGAATATAACATGACAATTTTATTTGTGTGGACAGTTTCACCGGGCAAGGATAGTAGCCCTACATCAAGAAACTTTGTCGAACCACCAGGTTTCGCAACGTTTGAATATTCCACGGACTTCAGTCAGGTGCATAGTGGCCCTTCCTGGAAACCGGTAGCGTTGCCTGGAGACCGGTGCCTGGTCGACCCAGAGTAACATCTGCAAGGGAAGACCATTATATCGCAAATTTTACTCGAAGGAATCGAACGGTATCTGTAACAGCACTTCGAAGTGATCTTTTGGGGATCTATAGACGGGTAATCTCAACCAGTACCATAAGGAGACGGTTGCATTCCTCAAATTTGAGACCTAGAACACCTTTAAGAGTACCTCAGCTATCACATAGACATAGAACTACCTGTCGGCAATGGGCAGAACACCACCAAGACTGGCTTTTACCACAATGGCGCAACGTACTTTTTTCTGACGAGTCACGATTCGGTTTACAAAGTGATAGTCGGCGAAAAAGGGTTTGTTCAGGTCCAGTCAGACTAGAGCGACTCAATTTCGCCCGGGAAGTTGTGCCCCTTCAAAGCGGATCAATAATGTCCTAGGGAGTATATTGTTCGGTCGCCGTACCCCTCTTATTACCGTTGAACGAACAATTATTGGTGCCATCTACGTAGAAAACATCATTGAACCGATCATTAACGAATTTGGGGATAATTTCATTTATGAGGATGATTACGCCCGACCACACCGCACACGAAGGGTTCAAAACATTCTTCAAGAGAAGAATATCCAGAGAATGAACTGGCCAGCAAACTCGCCAGACAAGAATCATATTGAGCACGTTTGGGATTACTTAGGGAAAGCAATATCCAATCGCTAAAACCCATCTTCAACTTTTCAGGAATTGAATTTAGCCCTTCAGGAAGAATAATAATAATAGTGCCTTTATTCATACATTTACAATATATAAATATAGGGCGAAGTCTAGCTTAAAGCTACTCCACTCAACCCTGAAAAAAAAACAAAGAGAAAAAAAACTAAAAGGATAGAAACAAAAATGAGCGAAAAAAAAAATTAAATTAACCAATCAATTACATTGTGAGTAAACAAAACACATTTCATATTCATAAAATTATCCTAATTTATAATTGGCTCGTCAAGAATTTTGACTTCAAAATTTTTCTCAGTGAGCCCAAAGAAACGCCTTCACACGAAACTAAAAATTCATTATGTAACTTCACCGCATTGAAGGTGAAGGAGCGCTGAAACATGGCTGAACCAAATCTTGGCAACATGAGCCTATGACCATGCCTAACGTCCACGCAATGAACATCACGTCTAAAAATTAGCTTTTCCCTCAAATACGGTGGAAGACAAGAACGTAAAATTTGATGAACCATAGACGTCAGGTGGAGCCGGAAAACATTCTCAACCCTAAGCCATCCCAAGCTGTTAATTCCGTCCCTTATTCCACTGTCATATTTCCTCAAACCGAAAACAAACCGTCAGCATTAATTCTGCATTTTCTGTAGTCTACACCTCTGCACGGAATCAAGGCAAGGATAAAATACCGTTAATACATAGTTCAGTTTGGACAAAACGAGAGTCTCACAGAGATACTTGCGTGACTGAAAATCCAAACAATATCTCTGCCGATACAAAAGGCGCAATGCAGGGAAAGAATTCCTCAACAGCAACGAGACATGCTCCCTGAATCTCAACCGGCAATCAAAAAAGATTCCCAGGTTTCTACAGCAGGTGGAGGACGGAATTCTTTCACCGCCCATCTTGATCTTAACCACACCCTGAAATTTCCTGGGAAAAAAGCATATATAAAAACATTTTTTAACATTTATCTTCAAATTATTCATTTGGGAATAACGCATAATTAAGTCTATATCCTCATTCCACCGCTCGACAGCCTGAGAAACAGAGGAGGGATGAAAAGAGAGGCGAACCTGAGTGTCATCACAATAAAAATGGGTGGATGCGAATCTGACCACCTTATGCATGTCAGCCACATATATAAGGAACAGCAGAGGGCCAAGAACAGATCCTTGTGGCACCCCTGAAGTTATAGGGCAATAATCTGAATATGTATCACGCAATTTAACGCACTGATACCTATCAAAAACGTAAGACTTGAAAAATCTCAGAGCAGCTTCATCAAAACCAACATAAGTTAATTTAGCACAAAGCAGCTCATGTTCCAGGGTATCGAATGCCTTTGCGAAATCCAATAAGGTGAGAATTGAGGCATCACCCCCATCCAAAGATCGCAAAATATCATCAGTGATGTTCAGCAAAAGAGTGGTAGTACTGTAACCCCCCCTGAAACCCGACTGCCGCGCAGTGAGAATTCAATTGTCGGTGACGTATTTATAAACCTGAAGAAACAATATCCTCTCCAGAACCTTTGACAGAGCTGGTAGCACACTTATCGGGCGAAAATCAGATAAGCTCTCAGGACTAGGGATCTTGGGTATAGGATTCACAATAGAGTACTTCCAATCATACAGATAATAACCAGACTCAATGCAAACATTAACAATGTGCGTCATAAAGGGCAATCACTCCCTAGAGCGTTCGAACGAAGATCCAAGACAACTGATTTTATCTCGTCTATAGTCGCAAACCCGATCGAAAATTTTTTATTTGCATCAAATCTGTTCGAGCTATAATAACTGGTTCTCTCCGGGCAAGAATTGGAAGGACTAAAAACCGACCGAAAATAGTCATTGAATTCATGAGGGTCAGAAAAGCGCTCAGGCACAAAATTCTGTGAACAAGGATGCAATGTCCTGAAGGATTTTCAAAAAAATCCGGAACCCCGAGATCTGGCCTGGGACATGAAACTGCTTTCCTCCTTTTGCACAGCAGAAGTAACAACATTTCGCAGATGAGTATAATAACTGTAATCAGCTAAGTTCTTCGTAAGCTTATATCTAGATAGAGCAGCATTTCTCAACTTCATCATGCTTTTTATTGTAGGTGTTATCCACGGGGAAAATAATTTAGTAACTCTCGATTCAACGTAAGGGGCATGCTTGTCAAATATATCAGTCAGGCATTGACAAAAAATTGAGATCTTTAAATCAATATCACTAACATAAAGGATTCTATCAAATGACGCACTAGAAAGGTCCGATAAAAAGTCCTGAAGGGCAAACCAACGAAAATCACGATAACGAATAATCTTCGGGGTATTTATTTTTCTCTTTAAATTTATCCTGCAAAAGACACCCCTGTGATCAGATATTGAATGATCAATAATACCAGAATCAATCACCAGTTCAGGTCTGCTAGAGCAAATCACATCCAGTAAAGTCTGAGATGTCGAAGTTATGCGTGTTGGCTCATTAATTAGCTGTTTCAGACCATAAGATTCCACGCAGTCAGAAAAGTTGTTCTCAACTAATTGATTCTCGTTAATGTCCCCCGCAAGAATTATATGTGAATAACCTGTGGATACCATGGACAAAAAATCATCCAAATACCGGACGAAACTTGAAGTATTACACGCGGATGTTCTGTAAATACAACCTAACAGAATAGTATCCCTACCAAGCCTTAGCTCAATCCAAATATGTTCCGCCATCGGGCGGGTCAAAGTCAACGAATATTCTACTTGATGATAGTGAATACCTTGTATAAAAACCAACTCCTCCCTCAACACGTCCGACACGATCACCTCGAAAAATCCGGAAACCTGAAATAGAAATACTTTCATCCGAAATACATTGGTTCAGCCACGTTTCAGTTAAACAAATAATGTCAACACTTTCAGCAGATACAAGATTAAAAAATTCATCAAATTTAGAAAATAAAGAGCATGGAACGATATACCAGAAAATTTCATTAATGACTTGATTCGTGGGATTCCTAGACGTATTGGGCAGTTGATTGAAAGAAGAGGTGGTAATACGGACTATCGAATTTGGATTCAGTTGTGGAATAACTATAATTAGTCAAACATAAATAATCGATAAATTTTGATTTCTTCTCATATTTCCTATTTTGTCTCATCCTGCATGAAGCAAAGAGTAAGAAACAGAGATTTTCTATTAAATATATTGCAGTTGAAATAGAGGAAAATATTCATCTTATTTTCTGAACATAGATTGTTTATTTCTTGAGAAACCTAGGGCGGCCAAGACTTTTGACGGTGTGTGTATACTAAAGGCAATCGTTGCAGGTCAACTTGTAAACTTCAGATTGATATTCAATAAAATAGAAAGGCCTTTTACTTGATAGAAGAAATATAACAGAATTTGAATATTAAAAACAAATTAATATATGTTTATCTTCTACAATTTTAATTTAAAAAATTTTATTCAAAAAAGATTGATATTCTTTATTTGTTCAGTAATTATTGTTTTTTATGTAGGTACTAAGGTTACTAATGGCTTTGAAAGCTGCATTGTAATTGAAACTATTTTTAAAATGTTCAGCATTATTTTCAGATAATATATTAACATGAGATAACGAAAAGTATTTCTATATATTATCCTCTTTTATGATTCGGTACACAAGATTTAATGCCATGTCCATTTGTTTATTAGATACATCAAATCTCGTGTACCAACTTATAAAAGAGGATAATAGACAGAAATATTTTTCATTATCTTATGTTAATGGATTATCTCCAAAACTAGTTTCAGTTACAATGCAGCTGTATTAACCTTAGTACTTACATAAAAAAAACAATAAGGATCGAACAAATAAACAGAATAAATCTGGAGTCTACAAGCTGACATGCAGTAAGCGAATAAATTCTATATTACTGTCTTTAAACTGGTTACTTCACCTTTCAGGTGTTCGAATTTCATCTCAAGATCTATTGTGATACGAAGTGTTTGATTTTCGACCACATCAAGCAAGCAAAATTCACTGTTTGTGCTAGGTTCCCACTCAGCTCTTCTCTTCTGTTCTATTTTAGCTTGCATCATCTCTAAGCAAACATCATATAGAAAAGGAACGATGCTTGAGTCTGTAATGATCTTCAGCATAGCATCCTTTATTCGAGCACATTTAAGATGAAATTAAGCTTCACACAAACCATATTGAATGGATCTACTATCAGTACCGAAGTTTTCTTCGCAAATTCCACAAATATCAGACATGTTTACCTTAACGTGTATGAAACCTTCAAATCTGTGAGTGGTTCTTATCGGCGTTTCAGATGTTGGATTTTTTCAATCGGTTATCTTTAAGAGGTTAATTGCATTAATCAAAGTACCGAATTGCAACCCAATATGCTAATGAAGCCCAGAGTATAATTGCACCTCTAGTTCTATACAGAACGACAAAACTCGTAATATAGCGGAGTGACAATAAATGCCTGTTTTCGGGAACGACTTGAACATACGGTATGATGTATTATACTCGTATATGAGAGTAGGATATATGAATTTTGTCGATATAAATATTTTGCTACTGTTTCTTGCCAATATGTTACGTTGCAGATCGAAGAGGAAAGCCCTTTTTACCATGTATTTCTCAGCTTCATGAGTTTTTCCGTTTATTCAGGCAAACAGTTTGAACATAATGAAACTTGTTGATTATTTGACTTTAGAATAGCAGAATATATAATTCTATGTTTCTCCATCATATGTAGCTTTGCTTAGAAATTATTCGCAGCTTAGAAATTTTCAGGAGAAATGGATTGTTGCATGAGCGTCCAAAATCGACTTCACGTTATTACATTTCACCATTTTTGAATTGAATTTCTGTTCTTTCCTTAGTTTCGTGAAATTGAGTATTGTTTTACACTTTGATTTTCAAATATGTGTTCAAATATTATTATTTTCTGCCCCCATAAAATCATATTCTGTTATAATTCACTAATAATGTTTATCAACTATTATTCATTCACTATGTAGGATGCGAGAGATATAGAGATTGATAGCATCGGTTCTGAGTTGCGAAACGAATGTTATTAAAGCGTCAATAAATTCAAACTACTTCAAAATATTTTTGATATTAGTTATAGAGTAATAACATACTGTTACAATGGGTCCTGACCTTACTGCAGACTTAGAGGGGACAATCTAAGAATCTCTCAAAAAATTCTATGCGAAGATGAATTTATAAACAATCTCCTTATCAAGGTTGATGAAAAACTAGACATTCTACAGACGTCCGTCAAAGACAACGCTGAGAAGATGACGAAAATCAACATAAAAATAGATAACCCTATGCAGGCACAAAAAAAATAATAACATTTGTGTGTTCAACCTGACTGCAAAGGAGGAATAAAATCTGATGGAAAATACTCTGAAAGTTTTCAACGAAAATATGAAGGTATATGTTGACAGAGCGGACATTATGAAATGTTACAGAGTGGTGGAGAAGTTGGAGAAAATTCGCCTAGTGATAGTTCGGTTTTAGTGATATCAAATAAAACAAATGATTTTAAAAAACTTTGGCCATTTAAAGGGCACCAAAATGGGTATAACAGAATACCAAATAAACAGTCAGATAGATTTGTATCGTACACTCCCGAACAATCTTAGTAATCAAAAGTTATTGTTTCCGGAAATTGGTGGGCGGAAGTGGGTTTGTTTTCTTGAGGTTGGTTCAGTTTATTCGTTAGATTTATTCGAACAGAAACTTTTACTGTTCTAATTCATACTAATTCAATAAAAATGTAGATGAATCCCTTATTGTGAGTGAATGGAATTTCTCTGTCAGGGTTGAAATGATTTCGTTTGTAAGTGATTATTATGCGATGTGTTTGATCGTAATTTCGTAAAACTAATTAGCTTAGTCATGGAGCATATTGGGTATGATTTTTCTTCCTTTAAATTACACACTGGAGAAACTAAAACTTGATAACTTTCTTGAAACTATGGCTGTTGGAGAGCTTGGAGGGTGTATGTTTCTCGGGAGGTATATCACGTTTGGGTATACTACATTTCAACAAAAAAAGTATTAGAGAATTATTGGTGTACTTCGACAAAATTGATATAGATAAAATACAGGTTAATGTTCTTTCAGGAACTTTCAATATAAAATGACTGAACAATTTTCCATACAATTCATATAACATCGAATGGGCTTACAATAAAATGATGGTTCAATAATGAGAAATGGGTCAATTATCACAATATTGCGCGAAAACGATCGTGGTCAAAACGCGAGAAGGAGCTCAAACGGTTACCAAACCAGGACTAACAGCCAGGAAGTTTCAACTGTGGGTTTGGTGGGACTGGAAAGGAATCGTTCATAATGAGTTCCTTCCATGATAATAATAATAATTTATTGATTCTTTTTTGACAATTAAATATATAGGACAGGTCATAAGAAAAGTAAAAAAAAATAAAATTTAAGTATACGAAATCCACTACTCACAAATATTATGTTATGGCAGAAAGATAATCCTTTACTAAATAATAACGTTTACGCAAGAATATACCTTTAACAATTTTCTCAAATTCCTTGGAATTAAGGGATCGAACACCATGCGGCAAATGATTATAAAGTTTAATGCACTGATACATAGGGGACATCTCAAGCTTGGCTGTATTATGTTTTGGGATATACAATGTTTCCTCACTTCTGTTATTATAGCCATGAAAGCTGGATATATTAGGAGTACAAATAAGTTTCCGCCGTTTTATTGTTGATGGCGCGGCACGCAATTTCAGTTAGCTTTCGCAGATGATAACCGGCTTAAAAAATAGTTTGGACATTCAAAAACAACATAACCTATTAATATCATTGATTTTATATTGGTAAAATATAATTTTTATAACTTGAAAATGTCAAAATTTGAGCCAAGTAAGCGTCATTTGCGGGAAATATTAGTTTACTTCTTTAATTTAAAGAAATCTGCTGCTGAGGCGCATCAGTTGCTCGTAGGAGCATATGGTGAGGGTGCTTTGAGTGAGAGAACGTGTCGAGAGTGGTTTCAAAGTTTAAAAACGTTGATTTCGACGTAGAAGACAAAGATCGCAGTGAAAGACCAAAAATTTTGAGGATGCAGAATTGGAGGAATTATTGGAGGAAGATTCACCTCAAACACAAAAAGAACTTGCTCTAACATTAGAAGTCATTCAGCAAGCAGTCTCACAAAAAAATTATTAAAAAATTATTCTTCTGCATGACAATGCTCGTCCACATGTTGCGGCTCCCGTGAAAAGGTACTTGGAAACACTTGATTGGGAAGTGTTACCCCACCCGCCGTATTCACCAGACATTGCACCGTCCGATTATCACCTGTTTCGGTCCATGGCACATGCTCTGACGGCGCAGCGGTTCACATCTTATGAGGATACCAAAAATTGGGTTGATTCGTGGATAGCCTCAAAAGACAAGAAGTTCTTCAGACGTGGGATTAGAATGCTGCCTGAGAGATGGGAAAAAGTGGTTGCAAGTGATGGGCAATATTTTAAATAAATTTATATTACCGTTCTTCTATAATTAATATTTAATTTGTGTTAAAAAACGGCGGAAACTTATTTGTACTCCTAATACTAACAAGGGTTTTTTCATTTTCCTTTACATATATGACATATTTCAAAATGCAACTAGAGGACGTTAAAATATTTTTTTTAAAAGCACGAGTCTACAGGACGAACGTGGAGTTATATTGAACACCATACGTAAGATCCGTTTCTGTTATATGAAAGCCCTGCCAACTTCTGAATTGTTTCCTCACAGCATCACATTATATTATAGACTAAACTATAATATATATTAACAAGAGATTCTAAAGGGAGTAAATGTTTCACTCTATTAATAACATAATATGAAGTATTAAATTTCTCACACAAATACTCAATATCCATAGACTACTTCAAATTGTTATCTAAATATATACCAAGATATTTAGTTTTATCCGTAGATGGGCTGACAGTATCTGAATAGCGAATGACAACTCTACGATCATTATGGCGAATTGTAAAATGAATACATTCAGTTTTTTCAATGTTGACCATCAAATTATTCCCCTGATACCAGTTCACAAAATTCTGTACTAAAGGCTCACAAAGCATATGAAGCTACTCAAAAGTGGGCGCCGTAACTGCCATTGAAGCATCATCAGCGAATAGGCCATTACATAACTTTTTTGTGAGTGATAATACTGTGACATCCCAGACAGTTACAGAAATTGATGAACATTCGTCGCAAATTATCGGGAAGATCATTAATGAAACGTAGAAATATAAGTGGGCCGAGGACGGACCCTTGTGGTACTCCCAAAGTTATATCGTACTCAGCAGATGAAGAGTTCTGATTTTTGGCAAACATGGATCCACCATCAAGATAACTGAGGATACAATCGAAAAACATACCTCGGAAGCTCAAGTTGTAACATTTATCAATTATAAATTTGAAGGACAAACTATCAAAAGCACGTGAAAGATCGAAAAATAAGCCTGCAACATATAAGTCGTTGGCAAGGCACCCAGAGACGAACTCAACAATATAAATTGCGGCCGTTTGAGTTGAGTGGCCAGAACGAAAGCCATATTGGGCAGCATCAAGTATGTTGAATTTTTCTAGGTACTTAATGATTCTATTGAACACAACCTTGAAAAAAGGGAAATTGCCCTATAATTTGTGATACTGCGAGTATAATTTTTTTTTGAGCACTGGAACAATTAAGACTTTTTGAGGAGTGAAAGGAACACGCCTTAACTCACAGACAGGTTAATGGAGTAAGCAAAGAGTTCACATACATCTGAACTTGTCAATTTTAAAATTTAAGCATATTACCAAAATCAAATTCGTATGTCTACTATCGACAGCTGGACCGTTTGAAGCCAGCGATTGACCAGAAACGGCCAAAATTCACCAACAGAAAAAGTGTTGTGTTTCATCAGGACAACGACAGGCCACATACGTCTGTAGTGACTCGCCAGCAATTCCCGGAGCTTGGTTGACAAGTTTTTATGCACCATATAGTGCGAATCTGGCATCTGGCGATTACTATCTTTCTCTCGCATTGCAAAAATTCCGACAATCCGGAACATGCTGAATAAAGTCTTAAAGTTTACGAAAAAATAATAGATAGATAGATAATAGAATAGTGGGTAAAATTTGTCAATCACAAAGAACAGTCCAAACCGACTTTTTGACAATGTGACAAAAAATAGTTTCACCTACACAGAAAGTTTTGTAGACATATAGCTTACCTAAAAACAGAACTCATAATCAGACCATACAAAACAAGAATATCGAAAATAATTAAAATATAAACCCAGTGTCTTTATTTCAGAATCATATATTATAGTATCAGGTGTTTTTTTTAGAGTGATAGAACTTTTAATTGAAATGAAACACAAATAAATTAAGATTGAAACCAAATTTTAATTAATTTGAAAGATAATTTAATGACATTTATGTTTTAAAAATAATTTCCGGCATATGTTCACCACGACTAGCTCTGAAGAACCGCATTCGACCAGACCAATTTTGGACCACTTTTTCGAGTAATTCAGGCTTTATTTCATCATTAACACGAGTTATGTTGGCTTCCAGAGCGTCTATTGTTTCTGGTTTATCAGCATAAACCAATAACAATATAATAAGATAAAACCCCGAAGAAAATAATAAAGTGGATGTATATCGCATGATCTCCAATTAATTGGACCATTTCTCGAAATAATGTTAACGCCACATCTTTCTTTCAATAAATCAATTGTTAGGGTAGCAGCATGAGGTGTAGCAGCATCTTGTTGAAACCAAAACACTTCTGGGTCGATTCCATTCAAATTTTGAAACAAATAAAGATTTATCATCGATCTGTAATGAGCACCATTCACTGTAACATTAGCTCCAGCATTGCTTTTAAAGAAATATTGACCGATGATGCCTCCAGCGTGTAAAGCACACCATACAGTGCATTATTCAGGATGCAATGGAACCTGCAGAACTTCTTGAGGGTTATTTTCACTCCATATAATGCAATTATGCTTGTTCACATCGCCGTTCAACCATAAATGAGCTTCATCACTAAACACAATTTTACGATAAAAAATTGGATCAACTTCAAGCTGTTCTAGGGACCAATCAGCAAACAAACGACGCTTATTATGTTCAAGTGGCTTTATTTCTTAAACCAGTTGGATCTTGTATGCGTGTAGACCAAGATCTTTACGCAAAATTTTGCATGTGGTGAATGCACAGAGTCCAACTTGTTGTGAACGTCGACGAATATCAAATCTGGATCATCATTAACACTATGACTTGCAGCAGCGATATTTTCTTCTATACGTACAGTTCTTTGTCTTGTTGTTGTTGTTGCATCGAGTAGAGAAAATGTTTTCCGAAGTCTATCGATAGTTCGACGAAAAAGCTGCTCTGATGGACGATTATGTAAACCATAAATTTCACGAAGTGCCCTATGAGTTTGGCGAATAGAACCCTGATTTTGAAAATAAATTTCAACAATTTGTAAACGCTGTAGCGGCGTGAGTCTTTCCATGATAATTTGTCATAGCTTACAGAAATGTTGAAACAACATGGCTTCTTTCTTCTGTCAAATCACAGTTATCCCTATCGAAAGTTCTGTCACTCTAAAATATATATCTAAAATATATATCCATAACTAATCTTATATGAAAGTATACAGTACTTCAAAAATAGAAAATGTTCATCGTAACAATGTTGTTTGATGATATATCCAATTATAATTAATTTTAAATAGTATCATTGTAATACTGAGAAAAATAAAATAGAATTCCCCATAGAATATCAAATATAAAATAGGATGTTCATGTCCTAAAGAGCAAATTCGGTAATTCCTTAATTTGATCTGAATTGTTCCTTAGAATAATTCGAAAATAGTACAAAGCACATAGCCTCAACAAAATGGACACAACTGGGAATAATTCTATTAATTTTTGAATGTTTTTATATGAAATTCCAAATGACAGATGATTACATAGACTCCTGGTTGTGCATTAGTATGGGGTTAAAACAAGTAATTTTATTTATTCGATATAGTAGAGAGCATGTTACTTAACTTTGGAAAAGAAAAATTAGGTCTCCATCGAATGAAATTCAGAATTTATATTAGTATCTTCCTTGCAAGGTAATCTGACCTAAGATTATGCAAAACGGAGGTGAAATTGTTCAAGAATTAAGGAATGTCGGAAAGAAAAGAGGAAACTTTGCCGCATTTGATATGCTATAAGTCTTCAGCTTGAACATTTACTGTAATTAGTGTAAATTGGCAAGAACGTGAAAGTTTCCAACATCTTTTAAGCGGTCGACAGCACCACACAGTCCGTGCTTCATAGTGAAGCTATTCAATTTAACATCTGACCTCTCATTTCGACAGCTCATGTTACTCGACTACCGTTTGATTAGAATTCTTGTCTGTCCCGAAATAGGAAACGTGGTCACACTTCAAAATACGACGTTCAGTAGCGAAAAAGACCCGAAAGCGATGATTCAGGAAAGAAGTTGTTGAAAAAGCTGTTTTATTATGAGGTGTTCCTTTTGCACTTAATTTATAGGTAAGGCCGAAACGATTTCGAGACTTTATCCAGCCGATATAAATTCAATCGTCTCGTAAGGAGACTCTTTGTATTCTTTTGGAGGAAAAGGTTCCGATATTTTATTGAAAAGATGATATGAATCCCCGAAACGGCGTTCAGCCATCCTTGAAAAATTCTTCAAAAGGGAAGTAAATCCCATCCCGCCCGACAGATGGAACGGTACCTGGGACGTGAAGATATCACGAGAAATCGTAGATAGTCTATTCTTGTACATTAAATTTCTAGAGGCTCTAACTAGTTATCACAAGAGAAGAAACAAACCATAGTAAAGGATCATCCAAAACAATAGTATCCCACAACGAAATAGTTCGACTTTATGTGCAAAAGTCAAGATAGAATCAATAAATTACAATCGAATTCACTAGCATAAACATTCCAACAGTTAGCCTATAAAACTTGTACATTCTTGTGAGACTTTTGACTTGCACAAATTTATTGAAATATGTTGCTTATTTATTCCAATATTAAACTTGTATAGAAACTTAAAACAAAATGTTGCAGAAATGAGATCTTGTCGATAAACGTGAATGTTCATGAATGTTCATACAGAGAAATAAACATTTCGAACAACTTGATGAATAAATTAGTGTGCTCGAACTTCCTTATTTTCAATTTTTCGATACCGGCCTTTTCAAAGATAAGACTTATTCTTTTAGGAGGTATAACTAATCGAATTAAAATATTTTAGACAAATTCGCCTAATAAGAGTTACAAGAAAAATAAGGAATAGAAATTCGATTATTACGATTACTAGTCGAAGGTCGAAGCGCCAGTTTACGTTCAAAAGGAAATCTTATGGCGGATTTATTTCTCCCCATTAAAAGGTGAAATGATTTACTCTCGATTTGATGTGGCCGCAAGCTCAGGGTCGTATATAAGAAACTATTTTATTTGTGATTTTTTCAGGTTTACCACATTTGAAGTTTTCCAGTGATATTTTTGGCAAAATGGTTCATTTTGAAAGAGTTCTGTTAAAGAAATATAATCATGTTCTAAAAGACCCTGGTCAATGTTCAGAAGAGTTAACTAATTATTTCGATATTTTATCCAAAATCAAAGAAATATATATATATATATATATAAATATATATATATATATATATATATACATATGTATATCATAATCAAATTAATTTGAATTTGAAAATCTGTACCAAATATCATTAACAAGCAATATGAGCCATGATAATAGAAAGTTCGGCAAATCGAGAGAGTGTAAAATACATTTGTATAACAATTCTAAACTCAACCAATCTTGATTAGATTTTGTTGATCACTGGGAGATAAGTAGCAAACATGCGCACGTTTGTTGGTTCTCGTCAGTTCTCTTTGACTCTGCACAAGAACCCCAAAGTATTTATCATATAATAGCGCCATCCAGTGCACGCAAATATACATATACGACACACCCTAGCGAGTCAATTCAAGTAAAGATTTGTTTCTGAAATTTTATGAGATAGATCAAATTGATGTACTACGGAATTGTATATCTTGAAAAAACCGATAAAGAAGTCCGCGATGGTATATATTGGGTTCTTCATTTAGTTAAATGAAAGACAATTTTTGTATACTGAATTAATAATTTATTGAAATATACATTGGCCATTCTGGTCCAACACCTTTTGTCATCTTTCTGGTAGAAGCATGATTCCACGCTCATGAAAATTTTGATCTCTGCTGACAAAAAACTGATCCAGGTGATATTTGACCTCTTCATTTGACGTAAAAGTTTTACCACCGTCCAGAAGAAATAAGAATAATAATACTTCATTGATCCTTTAGGACACTACAATGATAAATAATAATCCGAAGGCGCTAGATCAGAAGAATATGGTGGATGTGACAGTATATTCCGTTGATGCTGTAAAAGCTTTTGACGGGTGACCAAACTTGCATGAAGTCTCGCATTATCTTGGTGGAATACTACACCTTTTCTTTTGATTATTTCTGGCCTCTTCTGTTGATGTTCATCATTCAGTTTGTACGCCTGATGACAGTAGACATTAGAATTAGTATTAATTAGAATTGCAGTGTTATCCGGTAAAAGCTATAAAAAAACCTTCAAGCCGTTTCACCTTGTTTTCTCCATGAACTCTTGAGTTTGACATTGTTATATACAACCCATTCTTTGACCCCAGTAATAATGCGCTTCAAAAATGGATCATTTTCGTGACATTTGAGAATCGAAATAACAGACGCCAACAAAATGACATAAATTTCTCTCCGTGAGAACATGGAGAACCTTTTATGGAGCTTCTAGGTTGAATCCAGGTCTGTCAAGTAGTCATAAATAGTTGAATTGGATAAATTCAACCTTCCACTAATCTTACGGGTTGTTTTTTGCCGATTTGCATCAACTAATGCCTTTATTGTGTCCTTATCAGCTTCAAGCGGCCTTCGGGAACGTGGTGCATCTCCGACATCAAAATTGCCGGATCAAAATTTTGCAAACCAGTTCTGGCACTGGCCTACAGCCTCAACACATTTTATCCATACGGATCGGTAAATTTTTTAAATTGCCTCAACAACAATTTTACTTTTTCTATTGTAAAAGTTTAAAATATGACGAAAATACTGGTTACCGTTCTCCGTATTCAAAAGGGCACCAAACAAAAACTACTGCGTTGAAATAATTAAACTTTTTCACATACAAGCCTTGCTATATCAACTATCAAAACATATAATGATTATGCAGCGTAAGTGTGAAGTTGGGTTCGAATAAATACAATTAAATCCTCTGTCAGGAAAAAACGAAATTACTTTCCGAACAAACTTATATTTATTTCCAAAGGAGATATTATTATTATATCTTTAACATATTATGTTTTTCAACAAGTTAGTTCATACAAGACAGTATTATTCTTCATGAAATACGTTACATATATTATAAATTTCATGTAGATCAAGTCTCATGAGCATTTCATTAAAATGGATTTCCAAGAAGATATCAGAGAATTAAAAAGCGGAGACACAGCAGCTGGCGTCCTGGTTGGCTGCGGGCGCGGGTGCTGTGTGCCTATAAATAGCGCATCGCTGGTCGTGCAAGTCCAAAACAGGTCGCCAGTTTGTACATTTAGAATTTTCAATGAATCTAGATGATTTTTTTGAAACCTCTACGAGTTTTAATCCGAAGAATCTCTTGAAAGCTTTTAAAAATTAAATTCAAAACAATATCTAAGAAACACTGTTTCTAAATTTGAATATTAAAACAAATTGAAATATGTTTATCTTCTACAATTTTAATTTCAAAAAAATTTTTATTCAAAAAACTTTTAGAAATAAATTTATGTCTAACAAGCACCGCTTACATTTAATAGAAGTATATAATCAAAACTCAATATATAATGTCAAATGGAATAAATAACCCAACAGATATACGAAAGTAATTAAAATTAATAAAAAAATATTTAAAGGAGACAAAATTTTGTTTCTGGTCTTACCGTTAAGAACACCAATTGCATTTTAAAAACATAAACACACTTAAAGTACTCCTCAAAGAATATAATTTATTTGAAATATTTAATATATTCAAATATTCGAATAAATTATTTCAAAAATCTCTAAAAAAATGTGCACTATATCTTCAAAAAACAAATATAATTCTAGACAATCCCGTCTTCAGTCCTCTTTCAACATTCCAAATATCAAAATCAAAAACATAACCTATATCACTCACGTGTTAAAAGACTTAAGCTTCGAAATACAGATCAACTATATAATTCAAGATGGATCTATGTTCTAACAAAATCAAAGAACAGTGTGAGTTATTTTAAGGTTTATTTAAATTCATTGACATTCTATAATGAGATTTATTGAAGCCAAAATATAATTATATATTATATATAAAATAAAATAGAAAGGCCTTTTACTTGATAGAAGAAATATAACAAAATTTGAATATTAAAACAAATTAAAATATGTTTATCTTCTACAATTTTAATTTCAAAAAAATTTTTATTCAAAAAACTTTTAGAAATAAATTTATGTCTAACAAGCACCTCTTACATTTAATAGACGTATATAATCAAAACTCAATATATAATGTCAAATGGAATAAATAACCCAACAGATATACGAAAGTAATTAAAATAAATAAATAAATATTTAAAGGAGACAAAATTTTGTTTCTGGTGTTACCGTTATATAGAATCTCTTATAGAGTCTTACCGTCATTATAGAATGTCAATGAATTTAAATAAACCTTAAAATAACTCACACTGTTCTTTGATTTTGTTAGAACATAGATCAATCTTGAATTATATAGTTGATCTGTATTTCGAAGCTTAAGTCTTTTAACACGTGAGTGATATAGGTTATGTTTTTGATTTTGATATTTGGAATGTTAAAAGAGGACTGAAGACGGGATTGTCTAGAATTATATTTGTTTTTTGAAGATATAATGCACATTTTTTTAGAGATTTTTGAAATAATTTATTCGAATATTTAAATATATCAAATATTTCAAATAAATTATATTCTTCGAGAAGTCCTTTGAGTGTGTTTATGTTTTTAAAATGCAATTGGTGTTCTTAACGGTAAGACCAGAAACAAAATTTTGTCTCCTTTAAATATTTATTTATTAATTTTAATTACTTTCGTATATCTGTTGGGTTATTTATTCCATTTGACATTATATATTGAGTTTTGATTATATACGTCTATTAAATGTAAGCGGTGCTTGTTAGACATAAATTTATTTCTAAAAG
The DNA here is from genome assembly GCA_034642435.1 of Megalocaria dilatata. NCBI lineage: Eukaryota > Metazoa > Arthropoda > Insecta > Coleoptera > Coccinellidae > Megalocaria > Megalocaria dilatata. The sequence goes on from CM067854.1 coordinate 65,554,976, forward strand.
TTTTTTGAATAAAAATTTTTTTGAAATTAAAATTGTAGAAGATAAACATATTTCAATTTGTTTTAATATTCAAATTTTGTTATATTTCTTCTATCAAGTAAAGGGCCTTTCTATTTTATTTTATATATAACACTGTTTCTTCTTACAAACATATAGATCAATAAATACGTGCAGCAGTTAACCAATAAAGAATCAAAAGAACAGATGAAGTGTTGACCGCGATCATCCAGCAAACATCATCCCAGACACTCTGTTCCGGAATATTACAAGACTGCGGGAATGGAATACAAAAATACATAAAATATATCCGAAGATGTGAACAACTATTGTTACAAATAAAATGGTTTCAAATAAATATTGTCAACAGTATTCACTTGGAACGTCGTGAAACACAAAATACAATACCTTTTTTTGACAATCTCTGTTAATTGTTATAATTTGTATTTCAGTTCGCATTTTATAACCCTTTCCTTTTTTATTAATAATTGTTCACATCTTCAGATATATTTTAAGTATTTTTGTATTCCATTTCACAGTTTCGTAATATTTTGGTTTGTCAGGGTTGAGGAACATTGTATTCCGAAATAATTCGGGTAATGGAGGGCTGAAATCATAATGATTTTAAATATTGGATGGAGTCGTCCGTTACTTTGTGATAATTCATTTCATTCCAATCAGAAGATTTTGCCATTAACATTAAAGTATTTCTTAAATCTTTTTCAAAAAATATGTATCTCGTTCTCTAACAAAAGCATTTGAAATTTTTACTCATTTTCTCATCAGTTGGATTTAATTTGGATGCTTGATAAAAACCACGAATAGAAAATAGATACTTATCATTCAACAAATATCCTGCTTGAAGCGATCTGAAATAAATGTGTACAGATAACTGTATAGCATTTAAAAAACTAAGATATTTCACTCAAAAATGTTTGAAAGAAGATACGATTGTAGACTAAATATTTGAAAACTGCCACGCGCATGCTTGAAAAAGTAAACTCTAATTATAATTATTAATAAATATGAATTCATTATAACTTCGAAGAGTTTTTTCGACTATTTCAAATATTAACTTGACCAATTTTCTGAAATCTTTAAAAAGCTCTTCAAAAAAAACTCTTTAGAACTTCTTGGAATTGAAAAGAATTGAATGTTTAAGAAATACTGTTTTTATTATAGTTATACAGATTCATCATCATATTTGTGCAGCAGTCTAATAATGAAGATTCAAAAAAATATGTAAATTATTGAAAAATTTTAAATATCATAGACATTTCTTCTGAAAACCTCTTAAAAATTTTAATTTCAAAAAAGTTTTTATTCAAAAATTTTCAGAAGTAAATTGAAGTAATGTCTTTAAACACACCGTGTTAATTTAGTAGAACTTATAGAATAATTATTACACAATGCCAAATAAAAGGAAAGAAATTCAAAGAAATATAAATTGTCAACTAAAAATTATTAAATAAATACTTGAAGAGTACAAAATTTTGTTTCGTTCCATATTTCATGAAAACTGAATTCCTTTCCAAAAATGCGAAACATAACCTCAAGAACTTCTTCAAAAACAACTTGCTCAAAGTGAGTTCCTTCAAAAAGTTCCTAAAACATGTAGAACATCCATTAATTTTGTTCCATTTAGTTTCAAAAAGTTTTCAAGGTTTTTCTGAATTTAAATTTAAAATTCAATTTGTAGGACTTTCGAAGCATTGATCCAGTTATTGTTTGAAATTTTCGTAAAATACCACCGAAGTAAGTTTAATCTCAACATTTGTTGAGAATCGTTAATAAGGAGTTTGAGCTATGGTAATAGAAATTTCTGGAGATCGGGACAGTGTAACAGATGTATGTTTTACTGTCTCGATTTCAAGAACAGATCAGCCGACCTAATTTATTTTAATCTGTTGAGAACATCCCTGAGAACTTTTTATCATTTTTGTGTACCTTTCTACTTTGAAATCCTATTTGTACCTTTTGTTCAATTTTCATTATCCTGTAGATGAGGTAAAACGAGAAATGTAAAATTTCTTGGTAATATAACTAGGTAATTTATATGATTTTTGATCAAACACCAATTAGTAACGGCCAAAACAGTTTACTGCCTAAAAATTATTCATGTTATTCGGGTGTCAAAAAGATTAAATTAGCGTAACAGAAGAATATAAGATTTCACTCGTAATAAAAAGGAATTAGAATAAAACAAATAAAAACCTTTTTCTCTATGACTTCAGCAATAAATATCTCTGGTTACGGAATAAGATAGAGATAAAAATTTAAAAAAAGGAGTAAATAACCTTTTAACTACTAACCAATAACCTACTAAAAGAACGATATCTGACATATCATGTCTTGATCAAAATATAGTAAACTATTTCTTCAATAATGTATCTCCAAATTTGTATTGAATGGAAATCCAGAGTACCCCTAGGTTCCTGGAATCAGCTCATGTATAATATGCCATATTTCTCAATTTTCATATTTTTGTCTAACATTAAGTAACAAGACATTCTGGCCAAAAAAGGTAGATAGTATTGCCTGCATAAACAAGTTGAAGTATGATATGACACCGTAAAAAAGTAAAATTTTTAGATGAGGAGTTGTTGCAAAATGGCGAATGCGTTGATATTTAATTCTTGGTTCAACTTTGACATTCGACTCTTTATGCAATGATATCAGATCATTCCTCATTTCTGGAATGTCGGGAGTGATACGTACTCTTCAACTATTTTGAGTAAGAAATCAGGCAGGTATCTCAAAATCCATATGTACAATAAGAACAGAAGTGATTCGATAAGCCCTAGAGGTACTTTATCTGTGAATTCGCTTGATATTACTTTTGTGAAACCTGTATCTCATAGAAATATATTATTATATGTTGATCTATCTCTTCCTGAAAATCATATTTTCTCTTGATTGAGACAAAGGAGTAACACCATAAATGATAAAATTTTATGTAAGTAGACTTGCCGCATTTTGTCTAAGATTCAATTCCAACAAGATTAAATTGGTGAAAAATATACAGAAAAAACTATATTTGAAGGAAACTGAGATTTTATAATACAAGCCCTCATTTATGCCATGGACGAAAAAGCTATTATTTAGCCTCAGATCTTTTAGTTTCCTAATGAAGACAATAACTATAGTCCGTCTAGAAAGAATTCGGAATTTATTATAATTTTAATATACGTCTTGTCTGTAATATTCTAATACGGAAGTAATGGCTATGGCGAAAGTTGTAGGGCAACACTATTTTTCAAATATTATTGATTGGCAACAGGTATACAATTCATGAAATAATGTCGCAACTAGAAAAAAGAAAACAGGTAGAATATTTGTATAGAAAGGGTTCTCGAAACTTCAAAAAATTAGTCAAATTGAATAAACTGGAAAAATTGCAAATGAAATAATAAAGAGGATTAAAAATGGCATGGATATGAGGCATAGGCCAGTTTTAGGAAATACGCTTAAAATTAAAGAAAACAATTTGAAGGCTTTGTTGGCCTTAGGACGACACAATCCGCGCCTGAGGTTTCGCAAATTGGCTAACAGATTTGGAAATCAACGAAATATGAAAATATGTCCAGAAACCGTCCGTATGTCACTCAAATGACGAGGCTACATATCAAGGAAACCAAAAAAATCCCTATACTGACACCTTTACAAAAGGAAAAAGGGATAGGATTTGTCCACGTTTTCAAGAAGATAATTCAAATAATGTATTTATATCTTTGAGGAAAGTTCTTTCCAACTTGTGGAAATCACTTAAAAATTCTATCAAAATAACCTGTTGCCGTTCAAATTTCCCACCAACATAATGGTTCGGGAAGCAATATCTCAGAGTGGTGCTACGCCTCTCTGTATAGTTGATGGTACCATTAATACTGAAAAGTATTTTGGCATTCAAAACGACTGAAACGACCATGCTTTATATCCAGAGGAGTGGCGATTTCAGCAGGATAATGCAAGATGCCCATATTCAGCCTATACTCAAGCTTGGATACAAGAACACCAAGTGACAACCATTTCATGGCCAGCAGCTTCACCATATCTTAGTCCCATTGGAAACATATGAGAACTAATGAAGATTGAAGTTGAACGAGCAGTGTCACGAAATGAAGATGATTTAATTCAGTCTGTTTTACAGTCCTGGACTACGATCACCGAAAATTATGGAGGTGATCTAGTGTCGGGTGTACCTCGACATTTAGTCAAGTGTTTACAATTAAACAGAGGTTGTGCTAGTAAATATAATCAATGTTTTTTGTTATAATTTTTTAAAATATTTTTTGTGATAATTTTTCAATTCAACAATTAAAAATATATACTAAATAAATACAATTGAGCTTTGTTTTTTCCGGATACTTTCTAGGTGGACTATATAAAGCCTAGACAGTGCCTATTAAAAAAATAGGCACTCATATCTGATTGTTTTCTTCCAATATAACCTTCAAGAAAATCATATTCTAAGGAGTTGACAATTAAAATATCTTTGAGCGGCTATAAATTGAACCTAATAATTATTTTTCCAAAGTTATTATTATTATTTAAATGAATGGTGTATGCAGTTGGCTCTTAGTGAAACATTTTAACAATTCACACAGTTTTTATATTTCACAGTTAATTCATAATCCTGACACGTGCTTCAGTGTGAATTTTCTCAAATAAAATTATTATTTTTATTATCATTATAATTCATTAATGATAAGAGTCAATATTTAAATCTATGGCGCTCAATAAACAAATAAAATATAAGACAGATACAGTGCAAAAAATTTTATGAACTTAAACTAACTAAATTAAAGCTGTCCAAATTGTTCTTGAAAGAGTTGACACTTCGACTATTCACCACAACAGATGGGAATGGATTCCCAGCAGGAAAAACAAGATTGGAAAGAAAATTTTCTCTAACTGCTTGATGAAAATGATCACGATATGGCTTCAATTGGTGACCACGCAGACGCCGGTCAGAATTATGTTGATGTAGATCTGTAAGCTCTACACCCAACAGACTCCTCAATGCTCTAACCGTGATTATTAGGTCATCACGTAAACGACGATCATTAAAATGGAGCAGATCTATCATGCGAAGCCGATCATCATAACTAGGGCGATGGAGACCAAAAGCCAATCTTGTAGCCCGCCTCTGGACGTTTTTCAAGGAAATTCTGCACCAATCAATATTGTATCCCAGATAGGACCGGCATATTCAATTATTGGTCGCACGTATGTTGTGTACAGAGCGCCACATGTACTGATGCTGTACCTTCCAGAAACTTTTTCGAGGAGATAGCAAATTCTGGAAGCCTTTGAATAGATGAACTGTATAGAATCCGCAGTTGTGATTATAGTGATCTATGTACCCTCTGGGCCATGATCATTGCCCCCATGGACGCAGGATTGGGATACGCCCACTCAGCATACAAAACGAGACAAAAGTCCTCCTTTGCTTCCAGTATAGACTGGTAGCTTCGAAGTACTTTCCTACTTCTACTGGCTATGCATTGTTAGTGCCTGAGTTGTTTGGGAAGCAACTCACACGCCAAAAGGCTTCTTGCCCCCACCGTCTATTCGACCGCTCGAGACCTAGACCCCAGTCAATTTGAGTTCAAGCCCATCATGAAACGTGGTCGAGACCCCTAAACCTCCAGCTAGTCCCGGTTATCCAGACGCAAGAACAACGAGCCTACAAGCCAGAGTAACCTGCTATCCTAGCATGCAGGCTTTCAACTTTCACTACCCCCACGAGTCCAACGCCAAATTGGGAGGCCAGAAGTACGAATACCTCAGCGGGCCAATCCACCCTCCCGTGATAGCCTTGTATCCGAAAGGAGCAATTGAAGGCTAACGGTCGCCAAGAAGAGTTCAACTCGATGCCAGAATCCACGAACTCGAGAAAACTAATACTTCATAGTATCTGTTCCCTTAAAGCTAGCAAAGATCTAATTCTGACATATTCACCCTTATGGACAGAGTACCTACAACCGGGTAGAACCACGCCCGTTCTATGGGTGGGCGCCCTGTGTTGCAACACTCACCCCGAATGTATATGATTTGACCAACTAAGATTTTTCGTTCTGATGATACCTAAATCAATATGACCAGAACATTGCGAAAGTGTGACACCATTCAAAATGTAATAGGATTTCTCGTCACGATGTGTAAAAAACAACACATCATTCTGAACTGGGGTATTAGCCAGTCACTACACCACTGCTGAATCATGAGCAAGTCTCGTTGAAGGGAATTATCGTCAGCTCCAGGAGAAGCATAGATTTTGGTATCGTGAGCAAACATGGAAACGCATGATGTCAGCAATCCAGGTGAGTCGGATGTATGAATTTATTATAAATGTTGAATTTGCGACTGAAACTGAATATCGTTCAAATGACCGCCACGTCCGGCTACAGTACCCCATTCGGTCAACCCAATTTTTGAATAGGGGAAACTAGGGAAACATATTGGCAATGCCACAACACTCAATTACATGGAGGTTAACAAATAACTCTCGACTCTTCCAAGAACACGTGTATTTGGTATGAAAATTGTCACTAATGAGTTAAGGTCGCGCGGAGAAAAATGAAGAAATCGCTGTACCGAAGTAAATTTTCGCAAGTGATATAACTTGTATTTTCAAGACAACAAGTTTATATTAAAAAAAACTATTGAACACGTTTTATTTTTCAGTTGAGTGGCTTTGATTAACCATAAGTTTTGACTTTAAACTTTCTGCATTAGTAGTGGGGTAGGTTGTCTCAAAGTTACTGGGGTTGGTTGTCACAACCACCCCCGCTAGACCATTAGCTTTCCACATAACACTCCACTCAGGTAGATATTATATACTTTTTATTGTTTTCAGGTTATACAACAGTAGTTCAAAATTTTTAAAGGAAGACTGAGAACAGAAAAGCACCGGCTGATGTACTTTTGAGAGCTGCTGGTTGGTGAAATCAAATAGATCCTCAATAAGAAAAATGTAAGTTATCGTACTTTGGCAAGAAACTGTCAGAAAATTCCAGAGTCTGACTTACAAGATGAACGAGTGGTTACCCCATCCATTTCATATACTGAATGGTTTCAGCCGTTACTGCTTGGTAGTTCATCATAATTAAAACAAGTTGTGAAAATTACTATGTTGTACTGCCAATAAATTGATATTTTACATATTTAATTGTGACTCCAGTTTCGGGAAATAACTATCCCATCAACCAGACAACTGGTTCAGAAAGCTGGACCTCTGCATCCCAAAAATGAGGGATATTGTAGAAAACACAGGACTGCCTTAGGAATAAGAAGAAGAAGAAAAATATTAAGCTTACTTTTTGTGAAAACACGAATGATAAAATGTTACCAGACTGGAAATAACCACTACTTAAAAATGCAAACTCTAGATGGCCTACCCTTCACGCCATCATCCTTCTGCACTTTATATTCGAATAGTTGTCAAAAATACGAAACAAACTCAGCTTGGCTCTGTGACTGTATGCACAAAAAACTAAAAGTGAATCTTGACACTGTTCACTGCCGACCAATCAACGTTTTCAAGAAAATGTCAAGAATGACAACCTGGCGTGCTAGAATAAAAAAGTAAATCCATGAAAAATCTAAACTTCTCAAGCATTAGATTAAGATACCATCTACTTGAAGATGCTACTGTGATAGCGAAACAATTGTTGTATTATAATATTAATAAAAATTCGTGAAAATCAGAACCTTATTTAATATGGATTTTCAGCAAGTGGAGACTGATTCAATCAAACATTAAACAGCCAAGAATTTTTATTAGAGCTGGAACCCCCTGCAAGAGTATAGATCAGATACCATCACTACTTGGTCTTTTGTAGGGATTCATCTATTTGATCACCCGTTTAAACCTTTCTGGAGTGAAGATTTTTGAGGCGAGATGAACTGTCCTGGGCCTTACTCTTGTTATAGGCTGAGGTGGTCTATACCCTAACCATCCTGTGAGCCTGAAAGGTGAGAATTTGGGAACATCTCATCGGTAGACTGTTTCAGTGTACCGTCCGATCCTCTCAATTCATCTTTACCGGTATTGAATTTCTTAGTCATGGTGACGTGCAGACGATTGGCTTACGACGTGGCTTCATTCTCTTGAAAGAATGAGCGCCATGATATTCTTCACAGCAACGGTTCTATCAGCATAATCTGTTTATTGAATTCGAGAGCAAAATGTTTTTCCAAATATGAACTATATTGATGACATAGTGATTATTCTGAAAATATAATCCAAACCGGAATCATGAGGATGAGGTGAAGGTTTGGTTTGATCTATGGTCTAGAAGCATCATGAGACCTTATTTTCTTCAGTGCAAACAAAGGTACAGTACAACGAATATAAGTATTTATAATTTATGAAATCAATGTAAGCTGGAATTTATTAACAGAATATTTTTTGTGGGTAGAATGGTGCAACACATCTTACCAGTGTCACTACGGGCTTAGTGGAAAAAAGTTTAGTTAGTCTCCAAGAATGACTGATCAAGCATAAACTAGATTTATTTCAGATATTTGGGTTTATTTGTAGCAAATCATCAATTATTATTTCTATTCAAATACAGCCCTCTTACAAATGTGTTTCTTTATCAATTTGTTTGATGTTTATTCATTTTTTATTACAGAAAAAGTACAATGATTTAATATATAACAAATCCCAGTAATGATGTTTATTATTCACTTTTGAATTATTTCAAATACGTTAACATTTGAGGAGACATTGAATCTAATCATGAAAAAGCAATTTTTTCCTTAATATTATTCAAAACACGAATGAGAAAGAGATCTCTTGGGAAGTTATTTTTTACCACTTTCCATTTGGGTACATCCGTTTCATTATCCACGAGAATAAATGACTATTTCATAAAATTGCTATGAATGTGAATCAAAGCAATTTGCGAGCATAAGATATATGACTCCTCAGAGAAGAATCGTTTGAAAACCACGTCTCACTGTGTGTATAAAGTTTGCAAATCCGTTTCAAAGGTCACGTCAATATATCACACGAGTGTAAACAGCAACAACCCCCCTGAGTGGCCTCTAATTCTGAGAGCTTTCAGCTCATGGAGCCAATATATTTCAGGATGAATCTAATACTTAAATCACAATAGAAGGTCATTGATCAGATACATCTCTTTTCGGTTAAATTAAATAAAATAAAGTTCTTCGGAAAGTGATTTCGTTTTTTTCTAACAAAGGATTTAATTGTATTTGTCCGAACCCAACTTCACACTTAAGCCGCATAATCATCATATGTTTTGAAAGCTGATATAGCAAGGCTTGTGTGTCAAAAAGTTCAATTAATTCTACGCAGTAGTTTTTGGTTGGTGCCCTTTTAAATATGGAGAGCAATAAGAAGCATTTTATTCACATTTTACTTTTTTACTATAGAAAAGATGAAAATGATGTTCAAACCAGATTTAAATTGACCGATCTGTATGGAGAAGATGAGCTGACAGTACGCCACTGACAGAACTGGTTTGCAAAATTTCGATCCAGCAATTTTGATGTCGTTCCGGAAGTCCGGTCGACGCTGATAAAGACATAATAAAGGCATTAATTGATAAAAATCGGCGAATAACAACACGCGGGCTCGATGAGAGATTGAATCAATCGAATTCAACTGTTTTTGACCACACGAATGGCCTGGGTTTAACCTCGAAGCTCGATGTATGGGTTCCCAATGTTCTCACGGAGATAAATTTGAGTAGTCACGTCGACGTCTTTCATACGCTCCTCAAACCTCACGTAAATGATCAATTCTTGAACCGCATCATTACTGGGGAAGAAAAATGGGCTGTGTATAACAATGCAAGAGATCATGAAGCAAAAAAATGAACCGGCTCAAAACATTTCGAAAGCCAATATTAATAAAAAAAAAGGTGATGTTGGTGGGATTTTAAAGGAATGTTTTTTTTTGAGCTTTTACCGGTTAATACAACAATTAAGTCTACTGCCATCAGCGGGACAAACTGAATGAAGCACTTCAATAGAAAACGGCAGACCTCCTACAAGCGCCCCCCAGGCATTAGATCTTGACGTGATGGGGGCGCTCATCATGACTAGGACCCTAGTTTCGTCCCAGCGAAATGGAGGGTTAAGTCTTGGTGTCTAACGTAATGCCATTTCGCGCCAGTCACTGGACCTGTATGGTGGAAGATCTCCGAATGGGGCCCTAGTTTTGCCGCTCAGGTGAAATGGAGGGTTGAGCCGGTTGATTAACTCAGTGACAAGGGAGTCTGTCGCAGCACAGGGCTTCTCCCTTAAAACTGGCGTACTCTACCCTATCGCAGTATGAATCTCCGGATTCTGTGTAATGGCCGAGTGCGTTATGTAGCATACTGCGTTACCTCGGGGGGTGGTTTGCCCACAGGTGTTACTTGTACCACCTGGCCACCCCATTGGTGTTGGACTCGAGGGGGCTGTGGTTGAAAGTCCGCATGCTGCACTAGGGGGGTATTTCATTTAGCTGTTCGCAGACCCCCATGTTGGGGATATTCTAATGAAACGACTCGGGGTTTAGCGGGACTTGACGGTTCGACCGGCCTGTCCTGGCCCCTGGATCTATGCGTAACGATTTAGGGTTTGTGGATCTCGACGAAATGGCTCTGCCATTAGTGCTTTACGCCAGGATCAATCAAATGACCTCACATGGGTTCGGTGAGTAAGGACGTACGGGCCGCTAGACGGTGCTCGTACCAGGATCAATTGTAGTCGTCAATCTTCAGTTTATCTTAGTTCATGGGACTGTGTTCGGGTGGATGGATAAGAATTCCCTCCGGCTGGTGAGTTGCGTCTCAAACCAACTCAGGTACTGACCTGCTGAGCCAGTAGGGGTTGGATAGTGCTTCGCTGCTACCAGTCAGACGGTTCTGGCTTTCGAGTCGGGGCCCAAACTGGAAGCTGGTGGGTTCATCTCTTCGGAGGGGTTCTCGCCACGCGCGAAGATATGGCGTAATCCTTATCACACTTTCTACATCTAGGGGTGGACTGTGGAGACTGCTGTGTAGTCACTTGGAAAAGAGGTATCCTCAAATAGCCAATAACTATTCTGGTAGAATTCACCTCCTATAAGTTTGGTCACTCGCCAAAAGCTTTTAGAGCTTGAATGGGATACACCCACCATACTATCCACATCTGGCGCCTTCGGAATATTATTTGTTCCGGCAATTGCAAAATTTTTTGGACGACAAAACCCTCACTTAGTTAAATGTTAAATATATATATATATATATATATATATCAAATGCAGATATATATAAATAAAAAAAAAAAAATATATATATATATATATATATATATGCAAATTGTCATCAAATGCAGATATATATATATATATATATATATCTGCATTTGATGACAATTTGAATTGAATGCATTGCAATTTCATTAATGCGTTTGATGTTCAATTTTGAATCGTTTGTAGTTAGACCTTTGTTGACATAGTCCAGTGAATTGAAATATCACCCAAAAGAGGGACTTCGGGCTTTGATATTACAACCCAGCCTAATGAAAATTCCATATCTAAAGATTGCGTTATCATCAAGCTTTTGTATCAATAACTGTTATTAGGAAAATGTGTTTTTCTGCCATCTTGTTCGAAAAGGAGCAATGTTATTTAGTTTGATTAAAGAGAAATCTGTGAGCAGTTTAGCTACTCTTAATGGGTTTTGAACAGGAAAAGTGAATCAAATTTTATTTTATATGGAAGTCTATACTTCTTTATAAAAATTTCAATTAATTGACATGATCTGATTTAAATTTAAAAATTAGCAAAACGCTCCTTGAAAATTTTTAACATTCCAAATCTTTTAATTATGAACATATCTATGGAATAAACTAACCATCAAGGAAAAATGAAAGAAAACACTTCCTCTTAACAGAAGGCAAGATGAATCAAAATGAACCATTCCACAAATGATTGGTTGGCGAAAAAGAAATCCATTAATTTTTATATTTATGGCTGTAGCAATCGATATGTAGTAAAGTATCGATCAAAATAAAATTTCAGATTTATGCTCGTTGTCAAGATGCAATTTGGAATTAAAAAAATTCTTTTGCTGTTTTTTATTTGGTCCATTCAATTGTGAGTTGCAGGATGTTAACAAAATTTGGTACGTTTTACAGTTTCCCTTTGATAAAGACAAAAATACAAGCCAGGTGGCTGAAATTGCGAATGGTGTTCATGGTCCCGATATTATACCAGTTATTTAGGTGCCATATTTGTTTCGTCGATTTCGTTCAATTATTCTTTAAGTTGAAGATACACCCTGCAGGCAGGTAGGCAGGCCCGTCGTCGCAAATGTCCATTAAATCACAGAAATAATTATATATGTTCATAGAGTGCGGACAGCTCAGTGGTAGAGCATAGGGCTCGTAACTGGAAGGTTCGAATCCTGTTCAGTTGGGAAAGAAATTATCCAGTTGGACGGGTGTCGACCACCATTTCACTGTTGGATCGAAAATTAACATTGCTGTGACCTAAAGTGTCGCAACATCGCAGTAACAAAGCCTACTTAGAACTCCTAACTAGCACAAACTGAAAAAGCTTCTGAGGGATCTTCACAGTAGATCTAAGAGAAGCATGTTTCAAATATATTTTATTTAGTTTAATTTCGAGAATTTTTATCATTTATTATATTCTGTAATAGTTGAAAAAACCCTTCACAAGTTATTTTCATTTTATTTTGGTTCAGATAAGATGCATATACTCTTTCACAAGTAAAATATGTTAGATTCAATCTTTCACAGATAAGAGTAATGGAAACGAATGATCTTTTTACCGGTCTTTCGTTATCGGTGAATATTTTCTATATATTCATCCAAACTTTCTGTTAAGGCGCAAACTACCGCTACTATATGTAATCTCATGCGCAAATAATTAGCGCATGTACATTCTATATTATTTAGATATTATTCTATAATGCATAATCTGTTTACTGTGGTTGCTTCAGAAATGACTAAGTTTCTCCATGAAAGAGGAGTAACTGCAGGAACCTTACACTAAATTCCATGTTATTTTTGATATACCAAAATCAATTCTCTATCTAAAATATTCTATTCCAAAACATTCAACACACGAGTCTCCTTGAGACAGTCAGATACACAGTACCACATAGAAGAAGTTCAGTAAGTTATTTTTATATACTTTAATCACTTTTAATCATATAAAGTATATTATGGGAAAGTTAAACTCTGTAAATTTCACTTCGAGAATACTAAGAGATGACATTGTAAATGGAGTTCTGAAGACAGTTTAATTTTTTAAACTTTCAGTCGCTTTTAACCTATCATCTAATTTTCTGGTAGAGCAGTTCTTCCCTTCAGAGCATTTGTATTGTTCAGAAACTAGCCATAAGAGTCATTTTCAGACTTAGTTAGAGAGAGTCCTGGAGGGGTATCTTTAGATCCATTGGAATTTTGATATACAAAAGTTTATTATTTTTGCAAAAACGCAGGAACTGTTTCAATTAATATATGAAAAACCAATGTTAACTTCCGCTATTTTATTGATTTACACGATATTTGTTCCGTCATACCATGACTTCATCAGGTGAGTATTTAAACAGTTTAAATACTCACCTGATGAAGTCATGGTATGACGAAACAATTGTCGTGTGAATCAATAAAATAGCGGAAGTTAACATTTGTTTTTCTTATATTGAAGATGAATTTCCCTCAAGTGAAGACCGAGACAATCAAAAATCTGTTTCAATTAATTTAAAAATGTAAATAATACGAAAAATGCACCTTTATTTCTTTCCTATCCATAAGCTGAGTATGTTCGAAAAGAGTTGCACATATAGGGCTATAAATTGAGCCCTATTCTATATGAAGTTTGAACTTGCATGCTGTTCACCTGCAAAATTTTAATGTAATGCCAAGATGTATATGTAATTTGACCTGTTTCCTTTTCTATGATATTTGTGTCAGTGATTTGAGGAAATAAAATATATTCTATTTTGTTCTATTCATTTTATGACACATATTTTATACTTAAATATATTTTCTATAGTTGTTCAAGCGTAGTATTCATTTAATCTCTGATACCAGGTACATATATTCTTATAAAGTCCACTTAGATCTAATCCCCAGTTTTTTACTCTATTTATATAAGTTATATCCGATAATAATAATCCCTGACACAAGGTTTACACACACACACTTTTCATATTGGTTATATCCTATGGAATGCAATGCAACGTTGACTCCGAAATACATAGTATGGTTTGATATATTGGCAATAATTCTAACCAGCTCCTCAATCTCAAGGCAATTTCGATCTAATTCAAATTCCATTTGCAATAAATCAATTGCAAATGTACACTTTCTTATAGATCTTATGTTTTACCTTCATTCGCTGTATTTAAAATTTCAGTATCACTGATGTCTAGGAAATAGTTTTATTTCCAACGTCAATGCCATCATGGTATAATTTCTACATATCTCTTTCTCCACAAATTACACAATCTACATCGCTGTGTAAGTGTAAGCCTAAGTTTTTCTCATTTGTAGAAAAAGTTGTTAAGATAATTTTATTTTAGAGGATTAAAAGGGTTAGTACTTATTAGTGGAATAAAGTTGAAACTGTAATTTTTTCCCTGTTTGTTCTTAAGTGTGGGTAAATTGAAGTTAGTGGATTTTCGTATTGTTTTGAGATACTTATTAATTTATTACGTTCATATTGTAGCTATTGTCTGACCCTAATGTTTTGAGGAATTTTATTTTATTTTAGAAATGTTTTCGACTAAAAGAGGGGTTTGAAATAGCCTGAATATAAAGGCATAAGAAGAGGTCATTCTGATTTTGCGTGAAAAGAATTTAAATATTTGAGATGGTGAGTTCTCAAAATATGTTGAATTCAAGCAAGTTATACCTTATTTCATTCTGAATATTTGAAAAATTCAAGGAAGATAAGGGGTTTTAGAAAATCATAGAGAAATGAATAGAAGAATGAGTCAAGACTATATCCAATTTACTGTGCCATTTACCCCCTCCCCCCCTTTAGACAAAGACAACGAAGAAGGATAGACATTTATAATTAACTTTTTCCCAATAATAAACACCAAGATTCGCCACAGACTAAAACAAAAACAACATCAACACCGTTTGAACAAAATATAAAAACTTTAGTCAATGGTAAAGATTGTCTTCTATTTTACATTCGTAAGACAGGATGGTCCATAAACATCAGAGTAGCAAAATAGGAAAAATCAATACTACATATTAGGAGTAAAAATAAGTTTGTATGGGTTTGGTAACATATGTCGCAACTAGTTTTTAAATCCATTGTTTGATCTGGTAGACTTTTATTTTGAAGTGTCATCATTAGGCTTCCTTTTCAGTGGGAATCCTAGGTGGGAGGCTGTTGCTATAGGAAGACGACATATTGAAGGTTTCCATGTGTCGAGCAGGCGTTTGCTGTCATCCTGTTTGTTGAGGCAGTTTGGTGTCTCCTCAATTTCGAGAGCTTCACGAATAATGCGACTTGTGAGCGTTTTTTCCGTTGCAATAGTTTTGCTATTATCAGGGTTGATTTTCTGATTTGTATCTGCGTGATGTGTGAATAGGGCAGAGGATGGATCAGCTTTACGAACAGCAAGTTTGTGTTCATATACTCTGTTAGCCACTCGTCTATTAGTAGGACCTATGTACGACCGGGGACATTCAGAGCATGCTTTTTCATATAAACCTTGAGATTCGTTTGGAATTTAATCTTTGGGAGACTGAAGAAAGGTGGATATTTTATTGCTTGCTGTGAAGATGGTTTCTTTATCCTATTTCTATAAGATATAATTTATTTTATCAGCTACCCCTCGGATAAAAGGAAGAAAGGCCTTATAAAGAATTTTCTCTGGGAGCTCTAGGGAATCTTGAAGGTGTATCTGGTTCCGTCGGAAGGATTTCTCAATTTGATATCTGCTATATCTATTTGGAAGTAGATTTGAGCCCATTGAATTCATATTTGATATGTTTACTGTCGGTGAGATGGATGGATCTTTGGACGAGAGAGTTCAGAACGGAATTGATTTTTGCCGGATGGTGGTGAGAGTTAGCATGTAGATATCTGTTCGTATGGGTGGGTTTTCTATAGTGTGGGTGAAAAACGTGCTTTTGATGATAAGTAGGACAAGAAAAGGAATGGAATTATTAGTCTCAAGTTTCATCGTGAAATTGATGTTCGGGTGGCAACTGTTAAGATGGTTAAGAAATTGATGCAGACTTTCGATGCCATGTGGCTATATGACGAATAAATCATCCTCGTATCTTCTCCAACACGTAGGTTTGAAGTGAAATGTGTCAATGGCCCGGTTTCAAAGTCCCTTATGAATATATCAGCAGGAACTGGGGAAATGGGAGAACCCATGGCAGCACCTAAGACTTGTTTGTAGAAGGTGCCTTGAAAAGAAAAAATGTACTTTCATACAGTGGTTGATAGTGAAACTAAAGCCAAGTCTTCTTTCTTACCTTGCCAATTCAAAAATGTTTCACCAAGTGATTTGTGAGAAATTAATATCTCTTATAGATGAATATTGGTTGAGCAGTTCATTATCGACATTTTCAGTGATGATTTTCAATACTTAGCTATCAGAAATACGTATTTTCCTATTATTTCTTCTACCTGCCTCTCATCCGGTATGCTCACATTTGAATTTCGCTACACCTGTATATTATGGAAGACATAATATATCTTTATGCGAACTGTGCAACATTTTCATCATTTACCGAAGCTTATGATTAATCACACCTCCAAAGTCTTTTATAGACTCAGTCAATGACACTTCTATCAACAAGATTCCAGACCAGCTTATTTCCACTCCAGTGATTCGACCATGAATCACCTAAGTCCTCAAATTATTCTTCCTTAAGACGGTATAATTGACGCGTTCCTTGAGCACATACTAAGACGAAAGATTCGTTTAAGGATTACACGGCAATTTGGGATTTGCCCGTAGCGATGTCGCAGAGGTGCCAGGCTTCATAGGCGAAACATTGCAGTTTGCTGTCAAAGCCCTTCTAATCGCTTAATAATCAGGCCCCAAAGATTCAGTTGCTCGTGGAGAAGGTATAACTCGTCTCTGGGATCCCCTGTCGTCGCCCCAATGAGGTAGTTCCCCGAATAGGTCTAATCATTGCACGACAACAGAATTAATTGGATCAGGTGGTGTTGCATAATTCCATCGAATATCGAAGGATATGTAAATTTAAAAGATCCTTTGTTACCCAGTGTCGGCTTTAAAAGAAAATTCTTGAGTTAATAGAAAGAAAAAAATGGAGGAAAATGTGTTAGTTATTTCAGAAGTCCTTGAAATACCATTTTCTATAATACCGTGAAGTGGGGCGAAATCGGGCCAGTTTCGAATATTTTTGTATAAAACTTCAAAAATTAAGCTGAAAATTTCTAAAAAAATGGGGATTCCATAATGCATCTCAAATAATATCTGATTATTTTTCCCAAAAGTCTTAGTTGTTGCATATTTTTTTGTGAAGAGAGTCTGCATTCGCCCTAGGCGTGAGGTCAAGACGTACAGACGTGTATTTTAATTCAGAAACGTATTCAAGCCTCGTATTAGGTTAAAGCGGACATGAATAAGATTAGTGAGATTGGGTGGTAGTACTTTAAAAGTAATATCGTTGTCTTCACAGCACTGAAGTACATATAACGATATATTGGATGCTGAATTGCCCCCAGTGAGAATTGGACTCTTTTGCTGGATAATTTTTTTAAATGTGGCAAAAAAATTCCACACTAGATCCGGTTATAAACTGTTCCAAATGGGCCTCCTCAGACCCATGCTTGATATAAATGCACTGATTTATAAACGACATGTGGAGCCCCTAACGCGGTTATGGCAATCTTTATTGAGACGGTAGATTTACTTCAGTCTATAATCCTTTATACTCGTTTTGAACCACGATGACTTAGGACTTTACTTCTTCCTGGATCCTCTGTTAAATTAATTTCATCGTAATTTATTATGTTGCATGCAGAAACATTCTCAACTACTTCTTTCAGATTTTAAAAATAGCTTGTTACATTTTTTTCGTTATACCATCCCGTATTCTTTTTATATTTTGATCAAGTCTTCCGTTTATGCCGGTTTATGAAGCTCTTTACTAATAGTCTTATGTCTCTCCTAGTTATCGGAAAACCTCATTTGGACTATTTCGTCAGCCAACTTTTTTTCATCTGCCTTGGAAAGTTTTGTTTGTCTTCCAGGTTTTTTTTGTTTTAATGCCTTTTGTTCTTATCATATAATGTCGACATAGAAATACCGTAGTGCTCGGTAAATTCCCTTAGACTTTTTAGATAGCTTTTAACATCGTTCAGAGCCTTATGTATATTTTCTTGGGTGTAATTCATGAGAGGAATTTCAATTTTCGCCTTATATTGACGGCCCATTCTACCCTCCTTCACTCCTACTAAAACTCATTTATTCTTAACACTAAATTATTTAAGTAAGGAATTTTTATGGTTTTTTCTTGTTGATTAATCTCTTAACAACCCATAATATGTTTCCTGTAATCAGTCCGAACTTTTTCTTGTGTGCGAAGGTTTCTTTTTGAAGCTTGTAAAATATGAACAAATGGTTACTTTCATACAGACGTAACTGTCAGCTACGAAAGTGATTCTCTTCTTCGAACAATCGGCACGATTTCTTTATCAGACTTCGACTGACCCGTTCATAGATTAACCAGACTATATAGATGAGACACTCACTGGAAAAAGTCTGAATCATGTTTGTCGCTTTTTTTGTAGAGACTGGTGCATGAAGCAAATTCAACTAGAGAAAACTGTATTACCAACTCTCAAGAGAACTGTATTACCACTACTTTTAAAATACTGTATTATCGACGCTTGGCGCGAATATTTGAATCTTCTTTTCGTTTTTCTTAAGGCTAAAATTAAACAAGTGTTCAGAAATTGCTATGTTTTACTACCAAAACATTCGAATGGTTACATTCACACAACTTTACAACAAATACATTTCAATTTTTTGGTAGTAAAACATAGTAACTTCCCAACACTACTTTTACTTTAGCCCTAAGAAAAACTGAAAGAAGATTTAAATATTTGTTTCAATCTTCAATCTCACCATTTGAATAACAGATACATGTTTGAACTATAAATATTTATTCATTATAAACAAAAACTATTAAAGAAAAAAAGAGATGAAATGAACATATGTATTCACAATATTTACATTTAATTTTTTTGTAGTACAACATTGTAATTTTCAAATTTGTTTCAATGTTCAAACTCACTATTTGAATAACAGAAATATGTTTGAACAATAATTATTTATTGGTTAAAAAAAATAAAAACTATTAAATGAAAAAAAGAGATAAAATTAACATATTTTAAGTATTCCTAGGTGTTAAGACAAAAATTGAACCTTGAGAACATTAATTTATGAGATCTTCTTTAGGATTCAAAATGTCTTTCAGCTTGGACCTTAATCGGGTCAATTAATTCCTTCTCTGGATTACTGAATAAAAATCTTGAATCAATTCTGGTTGCTATTTTATTCACTTGCTTACACCACCAGAATAAAGAACACCTGACTAGTCAAGCATAATATTTGATCAGGATTATGTGATGCACACTTCGTAATTTGAAAATTCAAATTCTTCAATATGATATTTTCAAGACGTTTTGAGCTTTTTCTTCTCTCCCAAAGTCTTCGAATGAAACGAAAGAGATAATTAAAACAGTGATTAAATAAAAAGAAAGTATAGTGTTCCGGTTTCATAAAATTACCAAATTGATATTTCCTAGACTCAATAAAATCTAGATCTTTTAACAACTCACTATGACCAAGTAAATTAATCCTACAGATTGCAAAGTTTCTGAGAGATAAGTTATTTGATATAATTTTACAAATTGCACCACTCAACCTGAAGAAGTTCTTTTCCTATCAACATTTGGCACTGGTCCAGAAACTGGCCCATACCATTTTAATATTTGTCACCTCAGGAAATCACTTAGAGGGAAAATAATATTATTAGATCATCCAGAGCATTTTGTTGGTGTGTTACATAGCCTTGATTTATATTCTAAACTAACTAAACATAAAAATAGTCTAGACTACATAGTAAATTAAAATTAACCAACCTGAAGAAATTATATTCCTCTCAATATTTGATCATCTGATAATTTGTGCCAATTAGTTGGGTGTATAATTTCAATCCACCTCTTAAATAACTTAGGATCCCTCTTGGAAAAACGATGTCTAGGGCTGGTTAGATCTTGACACCCATGTACACAACATTTCTTAGTATATCCCATTTTCAAGTACTGTATTGAACTCAATATTTGAAAATACACTAGTTTAGATGCACTAAACTGTTTTGAACTTAACTGTCACGAAATTTAATCAAAAAGACACATGAGATGTGCCCGAGGTTGGGCCATAACAAAACGTAAACAAAATCACCACTTCTTTTCGAAATATATGACCATTATTACTACAACTATGGCTAATGACTGATGGTAGAGGTAACTAGCGGCGAAAGCAAAAAGTATAAGTTGATGGTTAGCGCTAACTATTGACTGGTGCATCAACTAAAAACTTAGTTTTAGGTGGAGATAGGTCAGTGTCTAATCTATATATTCTAACATACATTCTAACTTGATCTAACCATATCATGTGACCTAGACGAAAACGACGACATGAGCAGAGTGTCCGTATTCACCCCTACTGTTCATCTTCGCCCCAGATTATAGAAGCTCTAAATATAAAAAAAATGTGAATCAATCTACGGGTACACACTTGATTAGATCAGATGATACTGCGTAATTCCATAGAATATCGAAAGATACTGGATTTTAAGAGATCAGGTGCATCAAGTATCAATTTTGAAAAAACGTCATGATCCTACATAATCGTTGCTTCATGAGATGGTAGAAAAATTAAGATGGCGAAAACAACTTGATGCGTTCAGACATTTTCCAACTACTACTACAGGATTCATGATTGATTTTTGAATAATAAATATATGAAATAACGTAGAATGATGAATTACTGTAACAATAATAATGATAACAATAGCTTAATTCTTAGAATCCTATACAAGAAATGAGAAATCGTCACAATAGAAAAACAAAAAACAGCCAGTAGAATGTAAACTCACGTTAAAAGAAGCCACGTCGTGGTGAAACAATTGTATTATAAAAAAATTTGTGGAAACTAAAATACTGCCTCTTATATATTTTTTATTAAAATGAGTTTGCACCAAGTAAAGACCGAATCAATCAAACATTTAAAATTACACTTTGAAATTAAGAAGGATATCAAAAATTTTCAGAAATCAAGTGAGTATCAATTTTAATATTAAAATCTGTTATTCTTTCTTCGAACTTATAACAATCGGAAACATCTAGTATGATTTTGGGTGAACTATTTTATATTACAGCGTGTCCAAAAAGCGTATAGGGTATTTGTTTTGGCGCTGCATTTGAAACTGAGCGACGGAGGGGAGTAGGGCGTGGTTAGAGCCAATCACGATCAAGAAGTACCCGGGAACGCATAGCGCTTTTTGCGTATGAGCGTATTATCGCAACAATGATCCAATAGTGGCTTCTCACCGTTTGGATCATGCGGAATATGGTAGACGCCATGCACCAAGTGACGACAGATTTAAAAAATGGATTCTGATATTCGAGAATACAGGTGCGACGGTAAAAATTCAATACTCTGGCCACAATTGAAGCAAGCTCTATTTCTCAGGTAACTACGTAGCAATTTAAGCTGGCATCATAAAAATTCCATATTTAATTTTTTATTACAGCTGATTCAAGAACCAAGGAAAGTGAACCTTCAGTTAAAACTCGAATGATGATCTGTGTCAGAGGTTTAGCAAATATAAAAATTGTGTTTTCAATAACCGTTATTGCTATGCCATCATAACCACGTGGTTTGTTTTCGTAAACACATTCATTAACTACATTTCATTCACAGAAAAAAAAATTTATTATTGCAATAGATAGCAGATGCAACTAAATCCGATATATTCAAATAAGTAGCATACTGTTACATCCGCTTTGCGAAACAGCGATTGAAATTTTTCCCATGGACTTCAGAATCTTTAGTTTCATTGACGAAATTTTTATGATTCACATCTTCACCAAGTAATTAGAAGATTGAAAGGTTTTCCTCTGATATAGTATGAAAAATGTTTCAAAGCTTATATGTGATTATTCAACATTATTATGTGATTATTCATTTTTCTCGGGAATTTAAAATTTTTGAATGCACATAATCAAACCCAATTACAACAAAAAATTTTTCTGAAGAATAAAATGTAACTTTCACTTAAATATACTGTATAGTTCAACGGCTTATCTGTTGAATATTTTAATGCCCCAGTAGCTAGAAATATTTTGAGGGTTCTCCTTTTCAAGTAAAGAAGTTTTTATATCTGTGTTAAATAAGTGGTAAATTCCTATTCTCCGTATATTGTTTTTATTTTGTTAAACGTATTTGAGACCTTCTCTCATGCATAATGATGGAAAAGTAAGTATATCATCCCATACCCCCCTGTAGTGTCGTGGCCAAGGGAATTGCCAGTTGAATATCTCAACTGTTATACCGCTGATCGGATGTTGTCAGTTGTCATATCTAGCGGACATCCCCTCGGTGAGGATCTTGGCTTCATTGCTCAAGTGCTTGGTAAACACAATAAAATTTCCCCCAAGACAACGTGGAACAGCCTATGCCGAATTCTGCATGTCTGATGGGTAGATCAGTTCTTTATAGGCGAACTCCAGACACCGGGCGACCTCTGGTTTCATTAGCCTTACCCCAGCACCGTGGGGCTCTACTGGGGTGGACTTCTTATAAACCTTGCTACTCGTGGGGCCATATATGGAAACACAAATAAATAAAAATAACCGTGACAAGGAGGGACAATCCCTTGTTCCTCAGGCGGCTGAGGAGCTCATGGAAGTGGTTACTCAGGCCACTTCAGCCCATTCAGACAAGGAATCCGATAGGACGGAATCCGCAGTCTCAGATGGCAAACCAAAAAGGAGAGCGAGACTGACTGGGTCGAAGAGAAAACGACTCCACAGACTCCTCAAGAGCGGTACATCGTACGATACCGCCTTGAAAATAATCCTGAGCGAAGAGTCCAAGCTGCCGACTGTTGAAGAGGGGGATAAATCCATCTCGGAAACAGCGATCGGTGGCAAAAGGCTTAGATCCGAGGGTAACACACCAGAGCGGATTCCAAAGCGACCTAAAACCTCCAACGTTGTTGTGGCGGGGGGATCAGGGTTGAGTTGCTATGTTTTGGTTACCCGGCCGTCTCAGTGTTGGGGGACCAGCTGGTGCTATTGCAGAGGGCCGTTGCAAGCACACCCGATGAGGGTCCACAGGTGAGATTCCATTACTGTTCACATCGGTCTGGATGGTTGCAAATTACCTGTGCCGACGAGGTGTGAGGTGGCTCGAGGAGACGACTCCCTCACTCAAACCATGGGAAGGAGCGGACTTCAAGCTCGTAAAGGGTGGGGACCTTCCCAAACCTAATATCTGTTCGGTCTTCATTATGGATGAAGACCCAGAAAACAGATTTCAGTCTGAGGAGATACTCAACAGACTGAGAAAAATGAATCATACCCTGAGGACTAGTGAGTGGAGTATTCTACGTAGCGAGTTGTCAGGGCCAGGCCAAGTCTGGACAGTGGCCAGGGATGACATTTCTCTGGAAGCTCTGAAGGAACTGGACTACAAACCCTACTTTGGGTTCGGAAGAGTTCAGTTCCGGACGACAAAGGCTACTAAGGTGGCACAAAAAACCGGCTCGGAGCATGCAGAGGGGGTGACGGGGCACCTCTCAGAGCCCTCGTCTGGGGTACGAATTGCCTCGGTCAGGATGGGAGGGGAGGCCGCGGCTTCCTCAAAGCCAGAGCCCGAGTCGGTAAGAGTAAAAATCAAAGGGAATTCAAAGGAGGGCGGGTTAAACCTCACTTCCAGGGTCATGAAACACGATAGGAAATATTTTCAAGGAAAGGGTAAATCCATCCCTGGAAAACCCCTCCTTAAGAAGTCGGCCCGTGGCCAAGGGGAAGGTGGCAAAAAGTCGCCCCCCTAGGACATACCGAAGCCGGCGTAGAAAAAGAGGCCATACGCTGTATACAGACCAACCTCCAACATGCTAAGGCTGCATCGTTCATCCTTGGAAGGAGATTCATAGAGGAGCAGATAGACATTGCACTAACCCAGAAACCCTGGATATCATTCTCGGGTAAGGTAAGTGGACTCGGAGGAATTCCAGGAACAATTGTGACCGGGGTCTCAGTTGGGAGGCTGAGATCCTTTACAGTTGTAAGGAAAAAGATAAATTATTTCGTTCTTTCAGAGTTCTGCACGGGGGACATGACATCCATTCATGTCCGTTGCCAGGGGGTAAGGAATGCGACGGAGTTTATCGTCTGTTCTGCGTACTTTCCTGGAGACATAGCTGCTGAAGGACCGTCACCTACAGCCGTGCGGGATTTAGTCCGCCACTGTAGGAAGAAAAATATCCAGCTGATAATTGGATGTGATGCCAATGCTCGCCACACAGTTTGGGGCAGCACGAACATCAACAATAGAGGTGAGTCACTTCTAGATTACTTACTTCAAGAGGGCTTAACAGTAGTGAATGAAGGTAACAAATCAACGTTTGTTACCCCTTATAGACAGGAGGTTTTAGAGCTCACTATAAGTACTAATTAATTATAATTAGTTAATAAGATTTCCGATTGGACGGTATCCACTGAACCATCATGTTCAGACCATAGGCATATACTCTTCAGTATAAAAACAGGTCCAAGACCATTAGAATACTACAGGAATGCGTAGGAAACAGACTGGATTGGTTATGTAGAAACCCTCTGGGCTAACCTTAGCACGTGTATATCTAAAATATTCAAACAGAATCACTTGGAGATCTTGGCGGAGCAAATCAAAACCGCCATGGTCTCCGCTTATCACGAAAACTGCCCACTAAGATGTAAAAAGGATAACCGAAATTCATCTTGGTGGAATAACAAACTAAATAAGCAAAAAAAGGAGGTTCGGAGATTATTCAACCGAGCCAAAGTGAACGGCCAATGGGACAAATACAAGAAAGCTTTAACCTTCTTCAATAAGAGCATAAGCAGGATCAAGAGGGACTTGTGGGGCAAGTTCTGTGAGGGTATAAATGATGCCCCCTGAACTATTAGAATACACAAGATTCTCTCCAGAGAGCCAGTGAGAACAACCGGTTCGCTCAAACGACCGGAGGATAGTTTCACTGAATCCAGAAAAAAAACATTGGAGCTCCTTGCGAAAAAACACTTCCCTTGATGTCAAATCTTGAAAAATACAAACGCCAGATCCAACTCTGACCATTTAATCTGACCTGGGAGGGGCAACTGGCGAATATCCAAAATCATAGTCACTGCACAAACGGTCAGAGACGCAATAAGGTCTTTTAAACCTTTCAAAACACCGGGGGTAGACGGAATCTTTCCAGCCCTTCTTCAAATGGGCATGGATGTGTTTATTCCGCATCTGCTAAAATTATTTAGAACAAGTCTGGCTTGGAGGGTTATCCCTACAAGATGGACACTAAGTAAAGTGGTATATATACCAAAGGTGGGACGAACAGAACCGGAACCCTCTTCGTTCAGACTAGTAAGCTTGACATCGTTCCTGCTAAAGAGTCTGGAAAAGGTGATTGATGTCCATATCAGGGGGAAGGTGTTAATTGACAGTCCCCCTAGCCCTCATCAATACGCCTACCAGGCTGGCAAATCAGCAGAACTTGCATTGCATAATCGGGTCGGAAAATTGAACCAATCTCTCGATAATCGAGAGATAGCACTAACAGCGTTTCTGGACATTGGAGGTGCTTCTAACAATACGCTGCCGGCTTCCCTCGCTGAGGCTATCGCTGCGAGAGGAATCGACCCGCTAATCTGTAGATGGATACAGGCAATGCTATGCGGCAGAACAATTACTACCTCATACCAGGATGAGGTCTTCGAGTCTGCGAAGGGCTGTCCGCAGGGAGGTATTTTCTCAACCTTACTATGGACCCTTCTCGTTGATGACCTACCAGCGATCATTTCGCTGTGGGAAGTCGACGTTCAAGCATTTGCTGATGACCTGGCAATCATAGTGAAAGGTAAATTGGAGGTGACGATATCGGCCGTCTTTCAAGAGATACTGAACACTATTGACAAATGGTGTATAAGAGAAGACATGTCTCTTAACCCGCAAAAGTTAGTTATAGTACCATTCACTAAAAAACGGAAGTTGAAAGGTTCAGAACCGCCGACTATCCGTGGTGAAATAATACAATTCTCATTTGAGGCAAAATACCTGGGAATAGTCCTGGACAAGACCCTCACCTGGAATGCACACCTGGATAAAGTGTGTCGTAAAGCCAGAATGGGTTTCTGGACTTGCAGGAGGATCTGTAGTAAAACCTGGGGCCTAAAGCCCAGGCAGATGTACTGGCTATACACTATGGTAATTAGACCACGGATAGTGTATGGTGCTGTAGCGTGATGGAAGAAAGGCCAACAAACGGTTGGCGAACAAAAGCTCACCCGACTACAGAGACAGGCTTGCCTTGCAATTAGAGGTGCGTTTCGCACCACACCCACGGTAGCCATGGAGGTCCTACTAAATTTACCACCCCTGCACCTACTCGTGCAGAGGGAGGCGGAACGGACCACATATAAACTATATCAACTGGCGATTGACAGCCCAGAGACAATAGTGATGGGAGGCTCAGGACTGCTGGACGATCTTTTAACGAACAGTATCCTATCGATGCCCTCGGATCTAATGTCAAAAATCATGAGCCAGGAACGGAATTTCAATGTAATCGTCCCCAGCCGGGACGAATGGACCCAGCATCCTGAGGTTCTATTGAGAACCGACCTTGGCTTGTTCACACACGGCTCGCGAGCTACGAACGGAACAGGAGCGGGAGTCTATGGGAGCAAATCGAGAATTAACATCTCATTGAGTCTCGGTCAAAACGCAACCATATTCCAGGCAGAACTATTTGCCATTGGGACCGCGGCAGAACTGCTGATAAAGCGGCAAATCCTCCACGGTAAAATCAAAATATTTACTGATAATCAGTCAGTACTAAAAGCTTTGGAATCCAGCTCTTGTACCCCAAGAACAGTCTGGAGTTGCCGCACGGCTTTAAACAGGCTCGGTATGTACTATATAACGGAGTCACTCTGGTTTGGATACCGAGCTACTCAAACTATTTGGGTAACGAGGAGGCAGATCGGCTGGCGTTTGCTGGAGCTGCGCTGTCTCTGGTAGAACCGGAACCATTCCTGGGAATACTACATGACGTAGTTAACGAAGCGTTAAGAGGCAGAATAAACTCAAGGCTTGAGTCTTTCTGGCGGAGCCATTCTGACCTGAAACATTCGAAGTTGTTCCTTGGAACAGCTTCGAACTAAAAGATGGCGAACCTAGTGCTAGGTCTAGATAGGGCCGAACTAAGAACACATGTGAGAATTATAACAGGTCACTGCAGACTGAAAGCGCATTTGCACAAAATCGGTCTGGCTGAAGACGATGAATGCAGGCTGTGTCTTGAAGACACTGAAACAGCCATGCACATCGTCTCAGAGTGCCCAGCGGTGAGTCGCATCAGATTCGAGGTCTTTGGCCAGGCTTTTATAGTACACAGCGAACTGAAAAAATTACCCCTGAACAAGATTATCGGTTTTATCCAAAAACTGGATCTCGGCGGGGAGATATAAATTAGGGGTGAACCTCAATAGTCCGTGCGGACGCAGTTGTAGGGTGGACAGATGCTTGCTCGCCATAAATAACATAATAACAAGTATATGTATGTTTTACAAAAAACGGAAAAAAATAATTTTTTCAATTCGTTGAATCACCATATCACAGAAATGGTGATACTCACGAAAAAAGTTACCAAGAGAATAACTGAAAAACCATTGAACTGTTTCCGTTCATTAATGAACTAGACAATTTTTCTAATTTTCTAAATATTTTAATATTTACAGATATATTCTATTAGCCTTCTGCACATTTAATTTGAAAAAATTATATTCAATAATTTGATTAAATTAATGTCATGTAAGCACCGCTTATATCAAACGACATATAAAATAAACATTCATTATAAGACATCCAAATGAGATAACAAAATCCAATGAATATAAATTATTAACAAAAATCCTATAAAATAAATATTTTGAGTGGAAAAAAATTTTGTTTCTGCTCATCCCTCTTATGAAAACATATATTTCAAAAATATTTAACATAATCCTAAGAATTTCATCATAAAACTATCTTAGAATATTCGATATTATTGAATATCTAACTAAGTTACTTTTTAGAAAATCTCAAGATATGTAAAAACATTACCTAAAACACGTTTTGAGAGAGACTTTGCTCGTCAGTACCCAATCATATTAAAAAAATATATCATCAATCAACAAAAAATATTTATTCACCTTAACAATCCAGAAAGCACCTTGTCAAATGAATACTGAACATTTAAATTGATTAACGTTATATTTTCTGAATGTGATTGGATCCTGACGAGCAAAGTCTCTCTTAAGACGTGTTTTTCAGTATGTTTTTACATATCTTGAGATTTTCTAAAAAGCAACTTAGATATTCCATGATATTTAATATTCTAAGTAGTTTTATGATGAAATTCATAGAATTATGTTGAACATTTTTGAAATATATCTGTTTTCATATGAGGGATGAGCAGAATCAAAATTCTGTCCACTCAAAATATTCAATTTATAGGATTTTCGTTAACAATTTTTTTTTAACAATTGGATTTTATTATCTCATTTGGATGTATTATAATGAATGTTTATTTTATATGTCGTTTGATATAAGCGGAACTTATATGATAATAATAATTTAATCCCTGAAGTTATGATATGAAATATAATTTTTTTTAAATTAAATGTGTAGAAGGCTGACAGAATATATCTGTAAATATTGAAAAAATTTTATATACCTTCTATCAAGTATAATTTTTGTTATCAATTGGATTTTGTTATCTCATTTGGATGTATTATAATGAATGTTTATTTTATATGTCGTTTGATATAAGCGGAACTTATATGATAATAATAATTTAATTCCTGAAGTTATGATATGAAATATATTTTTTTTTAAATTAAATGTTTAGAAGGCTGACAGAATATATCTGTAAATATTGAAAAAATTTTATATACCTTCTATCAAGTATAAACAAACATTTATTTTAATTTATATTATGATTCCCATGAAATCTCGCATTAACCTTTTCGCTCTTATTTTGCACTTTAATATTGAAATTAAACTCGACCGTAGGACTGTTGCTATGATTCGGATAGTGCTCAAGGTTTCTCCTCTCACAATTTTGTTTGTTTTGAATCTTATAATTATACGATTTTCGTGGAATTTTACACCAAAGCAGTCAGTAATATCTCAAATATAAAACGGGGTTATTGTGTTATACCTCTCTACAAATTTCCATTTTATGAGATTTCTTCAGAACTTTTCAAAATTAAATTAAATTAATGCCTTAGAAAAACTTTCTTTGTTAATAGACATATAATTTCATACTCATTACACAGCATCAAATGGCGGTAAAAGAATCCAAAAAAATATAAAATATTCATCGAACTTACTTCGGAAACAACATATACAGTTCATAGAAACAATTGGAATTCTGCTACATATAAATTCAGGTAGAAATCTTTCAAAAAAAAAAAAAAAAATTAGAAAACACAATGTTTATGTGAATAGCCGGCCCTTCAATGATTTTATTTGAAATGGACACATTCATTAGATTGAATAAAAATTTCAGTCAAATGAAATAATGATCCATTTTATATCCATCTGTTAGATGAGCAGACGAGAATGATTCATCATTCTTCCATTAACCCTTTGTATAACTATTTTCCTCCAAATATTTTGAAATGGTAGTTTAGCACCAAAATTTCTAATTGCTTATCACAAGAGAAAATTTAATGAAAACTATCATATCTATATACTCATTTAACAACCCGCATAACATTGACGTAAGTAGATTCTAGGCTTTCCCAAATATTCTCATTGACACATTCATGACTTGGCTGGATTTCCATAGGACAAATCTTGATTCTTGTTAGTCGCGCCTAATTCTATGAAATAAAGGGGAATGTAACCTGGAGCTGATGCCACTGATACAACATCAGGATAGGGAATATCCTTTCCCAGGCCATGATTACTTCTCCCCATTCAATTTCGTATCATTTTCCATAGTTTTGGGTAGTTAGTGTCTATAACTATATTCCTTCCCTTTTCCTATGTAGATTCAAACAGTGGGCGGCCTACAATATCCCGGCTAGCCATGAATCCTGTTTAAATACGATGTAATTGTATTCATGTATATTTATAAGTTTTGAATTGAATATATTATCTGAATAATGCGGCTCAAACGAAACTCTCCAAGGAGAAAAAAGTAGATCTTAGGTTAATAAATTTCATTCTACATTTCAGTGAGAAATGAATAATTCATATTTAGATTCTCTCAGCGTTAAAGGAAGAATGTTCTTAAGAATGATTTGTCATTAAACACTAGGCAGAAGTCCATCTCAGTAAAAAGCTGTTCATATAATCCTTGTGAGATGATTGTAGACAACTACTGTATAATTCTTTTCATATTTCGTGTGAGCTCAGATTTCAAATACAAGCGTCTCTGATGATACAATATCAGGTGAGACATCTTGTCATGCTGGTCATGAATGGCCATTTTGAGTTGGACGAATGAGTAAAATATGCGAATATCGATTGGATACTGGACAGATTTTGTCAAATATCTCCTTTCAAATTGTTTCTTATACTAATTTATTTCGAGTATTTCATTAAACAGTGTAAATACAAATAAATAATATGGAAGTTGGTGTGCCTACTTGTGAATTCAACTCTCTTTCCAGACATCGTTTCCCTAGTTATAAAATTCCAGAAGGAGCGAAGTTTCAAGGCAACACTACCAGATAATATTTATCGGAAAAAAAGAGTCATCATTTCCGTTCACATTATAAATGTGTTGAGAACCTCAAGAGATTTACTGATAATCCAAGAAAATATAACTTTTTGATATAAATACTGCTACATAAAAACCCACAGTGAGGATGTAATTAGTGTAATTACGATTTGAATCTCATTTATATTAATATAGTCAATTATTGTTATTCCAGATATTGAACTGTTTCTGTCGTTACTAGCTGGTAGTTGACCTGAATTCAAACAAGTTTTCGGAAATCACTAAGTTCACTAGCAAAAACTTGAAAAAATGTCTACATTTTTCATGGCCGCAGTTTCAACTAATCATTCCATCCCAGTCGTTCGAAGTTTAGGTAAATAATACATTGAAACTGCAGTGACAAATAATGTGTAAATTTATGACTCTAACTATTCTGACAGAGTCCGAAGGCATATCGTTTTCTGTCCAAAATTTCTCCTCTGCCAAGCGGGTCAACTCTGAATGATTCGGTAACAGAAATAACAATCCAGTTTCACGAATTCGCTTCATAAATTGATCCACAAATTGCCGTGATGATATTTCATTTCTATTGAATTCTCCAACTGAATTTCTAACAGTTTGGATAGAAGATTCACCACTTTGGCAATAAGTTTAAGAGATTCCCAGTATTGTTCAAGCGTGAATCAACCCATTTCGTTAATGTTGAATATTAAACTATTTTCCTGTCGAAACACAACTGACAGAAGTGTTGCCATTCTCGACCACTACATGAAAATGCAAACGCTAGATAACCCACTCCTTACTTACATTTCATTCACTTCAAAGGGGTTCTATGAGTACAAGGTAATAGCAAATTATTAATACTCTGAATCTAAGGACCAAACCATTAATCTGGTATTACTCAGAGCATGATCTGAACTGATATTTACACTGTGTGAAGATTCTATCTATATGAAGTGATCCAATGTAGTTATTTCTAACAACTGTTTTTTATTATTATCAATCAACAAATAGTTGAAACAGTTCAATGAATTCAATTCTTAGAGTTATTGAAGCTGGTGAAAATGATGATTTGTCTTCTTCATTTTTCAACTTTTACAGGATATTATCTCGAAAATTGCTGCTATTTATAAGGCTCAATTACATATTTTAATACCGATCTATCTCATTCAAACTCATGTCGTATCACTCGATCTCATTAGTTTATTTTTCTCACGCTATTATGAAATTTAATGTGTATAGTACATATTAATCATAGCAGGACTTGAAATAACACCGTCCAAACTACAGCTACTTCAAAATCTGATAACATTCCACTTAGAGTGGCCACTAACACTGATGCAAATATTATCCTTCAAGCGTTCAATATTGAAATCAAGTAGCAGAAGCCAAAAAATACACTTCGTCGACTACTTTTACTCAATATCCTAAAGGCATATTTGAGCTACGAGCGCTTCCTTGAAGAGGTCCACAAAAAACTTTCCATGTATCCAAGATTGAACTACTGTGAAGAATTAAACGAAGATAATTCATCAATATTCTCCGAAAAAATCTAAGGAAATAGTTTTCAGTGTCTCTAGAATTGGTATCAAAAGCACTGCAGTATTTCTCGTTGTTATAAATGAGAGATATTTAGACACTTATGAATGCTCTTTTATATATTTTATTGCTGTCGATTTTTGTGCTGAAAAGGGCATCGTTTCAGTAACCGTAAAAAAATCTTCCTCAGCAAAATGCTGCATCAACTGCAAGCTTAGGAGATCATGAAAACAAACCTTTCTAAAATGGATCGATATCTTCAAATCAAAGATTGAAACCTCGATTAATGATATGTGGAATCACACAGCAAATGAACAGAGACCTTTTATGAATTCGAAAATCTCACAGATCTTTTTATAACCAAAAATTATTTTCTTTGTTATAGTAATCCGGATTCTGATTGAGGAGAGCCAAAATTTCTTCTATTTCAGGAAACCGGGAGGTCATATAAAACTGAACTTGCTTGAGCGGAATTCTGTATGAAGATAGATTGAATTGAATAATCAAGAATATTTTCACAGGAAGTTACAATAGTTATATAAAAAGTAAGCGTGTGAGTTAGTTCAAAATATAAAACTGAAGAATCCACAATATTGACGAAATATTTTTTTCGAAACAATTACAGTAAATTATGCCTTCTTTCGATTCTTTATCGGTTAACTGCCGCTTATATTTTGTTGATGATTCTTTATGTCTATAAAGATAAACAGTGTTTTAAAAGCATTTTATTCAATTAAATTTTATAAAGTTCTTGGGTGATTTATCGAAATAAATTTGTAGAGTTTTCAGCGAATTAATCCAGCTGTTATCTGTAATATTTCCAGCAAACACTTCGAAATCAATTCTCAATCTATACCTAAAAATTTTGCTGTTTCATCCTGATACCTGTATATCTTCTGTGAAGATCTCTCAGTAGCTTGTTGGAGTTAGATTAGTTGTGTTCTGGTTAGGCTTTGCTACGGTGTCCTAACATCACTTCAGGCTCAGAATTTTTTTTCATTCAATAGTGAAATGGTGCCTTGTTATCCTAGCGAGAAAATTTATTTTATCACCAAACTGCGAATCCGCAACGATAACGAATCTCCTTTCAAGAGACTAATCTTTAAAACACTACATAGAGCAGCTCTCAGTTTCGTATTATAGTTTATCAAACCAGTTGAAGTTTGTTTAAAAGTTGCCTTCGAAATAATTTCCTGTTCGAAACAAGACATTAGAAGTGCAGAGGTGCTTTTGATAGCAGAACATAAGGTAGATAATATATAGCGTATATTTTTCTGAAGTATATTTCGGTGGATTGAGTAGAAGATTTTGAAAGAAATTGAATCTCTTTTCAAGTTGTTAAACTCTTAGACGACACCAAAATATCAACAATATTTTATATTCATATATATGAATTTTATACGTAAAATGCTATTTCATTCTGAATTGTAGACACACTCATTCAGTTATTGTCAGATCCATAAACTTGAATATCTCGATACGAACCTAATCCCATCCATATTTTGATGTTGCACATTCACTGTTGACACAAAATTGAACATCGTATCCATCACGTTGATTCTCACGAATCGAATGCTATATTTTCCTTTTCGCAAACGATTAGGAAATATCGATTTCCTCCACATTGGGTACTGCCGTCTACACCATCAACAACTTCAAAAACATTATTTCTTTCCCTGATATGAAATCGCGTAAACAAGATTTTGTATTCGCCTTTGACGCAGAAATTTCTCTTCCTATTCAATGTATAAGATTAAATAAATGGAGGTTTATACTTGATAGAAGGTATATAAAATTTTTTAAATATTTTAATATTAACAGATATATTCTGTAAGCCTTCTAGATATTTAATTTCAAAATATTATATTTAATATTATAACTTCAGGAATTATATTAAAGTCATATAAGCACCGCTTATATAAAATAAACATTCATTATAAGACATCCAAATGAGATAACAGATATGTTTAAAAAATGTTTAACATAATCCTAAGAATTTCATCATAAAACTATCTTACTTGAAATATTCAATATTATTGAATATCCAACTAAGTTACTTTTCAGAAAATCTCAGGATATCCAAAAACATTGGTAAAAAACACGTTTTAAGAGAGACTTTGCTCGTCAGTACCCAATCACATTTAAAAAATATAACATCAATCAACAAAAAATATTTACTTCCCTTAACAATCTAGAAACATCTTGGCAAATAAATTCTGAACCCTTAAATGGTGTCCCATGTGACCTCCAACAAATCGTTTTATGGTTTACCATAGATCTTAAAGATTGACCGGCAATTGAACGGTCTCTGTTATAGCACAAGGACATCTGTATGAAGAATCTTAAGGAAACCAAATAATTATATATTATGAATAAAATAAAATAAATGGAGGTTTATACTTGATAGGAGGTATATAAAATTTTTTAAATATTTTACTATTAACAGATATATTCTGTTAGCCTTCTACATATTTAAATTCAAAAAATTATATTTAATATTATAACTTCAGGAATTAAATGAATGTCATATAAGCACCGCTCATATCCAACGGCATATAAAACAAAAATTCATTATAAGACATCCAAATGAGATAACAAAATCCAATTAATATAAATTGTTGAAAAAAATCCTATAAATTAAATATTTTGAGTAGACAAAATTTTGTTTCTACTCATCCCTCTTATGAAAACATATTTCAAATCAAAAATGTTTAACACAATCCTAAGAATTTCATTATAAAACTATCTTACTTGGAATATTCAATATTATTGAATATCTAACTAAATTACTTTTCAGAAAAACTCAAGATGTGTAAAATATGTAGAAGGCTAACATTATATAATATATCTGTTGATATTAAAAAAAAATATTTCAAAACAATGTATAAGATATTCGTGAAATTATAAAGTAAAACAAAACGAATTGTACAAAAACAGATTCGAACAACTGACAAATATAAATGGATTATTATTAACGATAAAAAATGACCACAAATTTATCTCACTCCAGAAATTTGTCGCATTCATGAAAGAACAAACTAAAATAATTCAAGAATCAATACTTATTCAGATAACGGAAGGAATTTTTTTTACAGTATTCACTGATATTTTATCTATCCTAGCCTTGCTCAAAAAATGAATATATACTGGATTAAATTTAAACACAGAATAATTCAGCATTTAGATGAAAAATAACGACAAAAACGCTAATGCAAAATTGCAGAAGAATCGTGGGTGATATGAACAAGCGTGCAAAAGCTGATGCCTTCACGCCATTGCTTTTCATCATTTTTTCATTTGACATTTTTATAGATTAGATTCTCATCAAAAAGGTACAGGGTGTTGAAATTGAAAAACAAATTGTTTTTTATAACTTTGACAGGGTTATTCAGAATTCAATGAATTCTGATATTTAAAACGAATTGTAAAAATTACTATGTTTTACTACCAAAAAATATATATTACACATTTTCTTGTGACTCGAGTTTCGGGAAATGAACTATCCAATCATCAGACAACTGAAGACCTAACAGTGGTACAGTGGTATTTAAACAAAAGTGATAAATATTTTGAATATTTCAACAGATTCTCGGTAATACCTAATAGTCATACAGAGGTTTACAATCGGAACGTGATAAAAAACCGGGTTAAAAAGGAGGGGCCTTCTCACAGATATCGGAATGTCGGCAATCGACAAAGAAGGTTGTTAAACAGATGGTACCCATTTAAATATCTCAAATAATTTTTGGGGTTACATTGCTCCGTAGTCATTCATTATTTTTACATTATTTTGTTGTATATCTCAAATATTTGGATTTAGAAAGCTCCATACAGTTGTAGGGGCAAATATAATATTAATTATATTAACTAAAATCATTTGAACATAAATTCAAATACAATATTAATTAATTTCATTAAAACTATATGAATATAAATTCCCAAATAATTTTATATTAAAGTGGCAAGTCTGATATATGTAGAAATGATATAGAATAAGAGTTCTGTGATCAGAACACAGAATGTATGTTAACGGATAGACGATATATCAATCTATTTCTCTCTCTCTCTCTGTTCCTAACCTTCAAGATGTAGTTGATAAATATTATACAAATATAACCTGTGAGTGCATTTAAAAAGTGTTTTTGTTAAATCTAACCAAAGAAATGGCAAGTATACTAACAATTGGTGACCCCGACAATTTAATCGTGATTATAAACATATAAACAAGTGCACTAACAAGCTAAATCCCCAACTATGCAAGAAGAAATAGATATCCATCAAGGTAGGAGTAATCAAGATCTTCCAAAAACTAATAAAATATCTGTGAAAATCCTACCATTTTGGCCAGCAAAACCCGAACCTTGGTTTTATCAAATAGACGCCCAATTTCGGATTAATAGCTACAAGAAGGATTCAACAAAATTCGATTACTTAATATCCCAGCTAGAACCTTCTTTAATTGATAATATTTGCGATATAGCAACAGGTACAACAGGTAGATGATGACAAATATCAACTTGCTAAAGAGAGGCTAACAAGTTTATTCACAGAAAGTGAAGAAAAAAGGATAAAGAGGTTATTAACAGGACATAACCTGGGAGACTTAAAACCAAGCCAACTTTTAAGGAAATTAAAAGCTCTAGCAGGTACAGACATATCTGAGAGGGTCATTAAAACTTTGTGGTTAGAAAATCTTCCAAAAAATATTAAAAATGTAGTCATCACTAGTGAAGAAAATGTTGATAGGCTGGCAAATATGGCCGATAAAATTTTTGAAATGAACCCTCCAAATGAATTATATGCTGTAAACCGTTCCAATTCAACAAAAATTGCCCCCAGTGAACTCGATTAATTGAAATTAGAAGTTGCTGTTTTAAGTAAAGTCCCCTGCTGCAACTCTCGTTTATTCATGGTAGACAGGAACACGGGATTACAATTTTTGGTCGACAGCGGTGCAGATGTATCAATTGTACCATATAAGCAGAAACCTACAGCACGAGTTAATCAGGACGATGATTTTTATCTTTATGCTGCTAATGGTACTAGGATCCTATGGTACCAAATTAATGGAAATTGACCTAGGTCTAAGGCGTTCATTCAAATGGCCTTTCATCATCGCCAAAACATCAAGAGGTATTCTAGGTGCTGATTTCCTAGGAAAATTCAACCTACTCATTGATCTGAAGAGGCAAGAGTTGGTTGTTGGCGACACGAAACTAAGGAAAACAGGTGAATTGATGTCTATCTCATCAAAAGACTTAGTGAGTACCTTATTCAGTGAAAATCTTAATAAATTCAGTTTACTGTTG
Source organism: Megalocaria dilatata (assembly GCA_034642435.1). Taxonomy (NCBI): domain Eukaryota; kingdom Metazoa; phylum Arthropoda; class Insecta; order Coleoptera; family Coccinellidae; genus Megalocaria; species Megalocaria dilatata. Next base: position 65,592,856 of record CM067854.1, read on the forward strand.
AACAATTATTCTGAGCTAACTCGACCAAATTTTATTCTTAACAACATTTAGCACAATGTAAAACACCATATCATTACAACAGGACAACCAGTATATTGTAAACCTAGGCGTCGTGATAACCAACAATTAAGAGTAGCTAAAAAAGAATTTCAATTAATGCTAGATAATGGTATTATTCAGCCATCAGAGTCTCAATGAAAGACGGCTCCTGGCGTCCATGTGGAGACTATAGGCGATTGAATGAAAGAACTCTTCCTGACCGATACCCCATAACTCGGATCGAAGATTTCAATCACATATTAGGTAAAAAACAATATTTTTCAAAAATTGACCTTCATAAAGCATATTTCCATATACCGATAGCCGAAGAAGATCGTCATAAAACTGCTATTACAACTCCATTGGGGTTATTCGAATTTACTGTTATGCCATTCGGACTTCGAAACGCCCCTTCTAGTTTTCAGCGGTTTATTCATGAAGTTTTAATAGGTTTAGAATTCGTTTTTTCATATATTGACGATCTCCTTATGGCATTTTCCTCTGAAGAAGAGCATATCGAACATCTTAAATTAGTGTTTGACAGGCTTCTGAAATTCGGTCTAAGAATTAATGTTTCAAAATCACAGTTTGGCGTCCGAGAAATTGAATTTTTAGGATATTTTATAACTCCGGAAGGATCAGAACCGCTCCCTGATAAAGTACAAACAATTCTTGATATAAAGCGTCCAAAAACAATTCATGAACTGAGAGAATTTTTAGGCATAATAAATTTTTAGAGGCCTTATATTAAAAATCCAGCACACACTCAAGCTGGCTTAAATGAGTTATTGAAAGGTGCGCATAAAAAAGATACCAGACTAATTAATTGACTTCAAAATTAGGAGAAGATTTGAAAAATGCAAATCGAATCTTGCCAATGCGGCATTATTAACTATTCCCGATCCAAACCTGCCAATAGCACTATTTACTGATGCATCAGATTGCGCAGTTGGCGCAGCTTTGCAGCAGTTTGTCGGATCAGAGTGGAAACCCCTTGTATTCTTTTCAAAAAAATTAAATTCAGCTCAAAAGGTTTACAGTACGTATGACCGTGAACTTTTAGGTGTGCATTTGGCAGTCAAACAGTTCAAAGACTTACTTCAAGGTAGAGATTTTAGTGTATATACTGATCATAAACCTCTAACTTTTGCTTTTCGTCAGAAGAATGAAAAAGCTAATTCTAGGCAAATGCGACAGCTCCAATATATTTCAGAGTTTACTACTAATATACAACACATCAGTGGCAACGATAACATCATTGCAGATGCAGATTGCAGATTGATAGTATTGAAGCAATTGATTTAAAAAAAATCGCAAATGCACAAAATAGTGACACCGAATTTTCGGAATTAAAAAGGAGTGGTACTGCTTTGCAGTTCAAACAACACCAACTTCATTCTGGAATAGTTCTATGGTGTGACACTTCGACAGAACGTATTAGGCCTTACATACCAAAAAAAATTCCATAAATCAGTTTTGACCACATTCATGGTTGTGCACATCAAGGAGTGAAAGCAACGGTGAAAAAAATGTCTGCCAGATTTGTTTGGCCTGGAATTGAAGTAGATGTCAGAAATTGTACTCGATCCTGCATGAATTGCCAAAAAAATAAAATTCACAAACATACGAAATCCGAGGTAGCCAAGTTCTCTGAACCAGATGAACGATTTTCAACAATTCATATAGATCTTGTTGGACCCTTACCTGTATCAGATGGAAAAACATATATTTTGACATGTATAGATCGATACACGAATTGGATTGAGGCAATTCCCTTACAGGACATATCTGCAGAAACAGTTGCTCGTGCTTTTTACCAAAATTGGATAACGAGGTTTGGAGCGCCATCATGTGTTATAACAGATAGAGGAAGCCAATTTACTTCCTCCCTTTTTCATCACCTTACGTCCCTTTGTGGAGTAAAACTCTGTCACACCACGGCGTATCATCCGCAATGTAACGGAAAAATAGAGCGGCAGCACCGCACAATTAAAGCAGCCATACGAGCGCATAATTCTGTAAAGTGGACAGACACTCTGCCAACAGTACTGTTAGGTATTCGAGCTTCTCTGAAGCCAGACTCCAACTTTACCACAGCACATATGGTTTATGGAACCTCAATAAGACTACCAGGTGAATTCTTTAAAAACTCTGTGACCCAAATAGACTCAGAATCGTTCGTGACGGACTTGCAAATTGAAATGCGTACAGTAAGACCATGTAGTATCCAGCATAAGACTAAGGCACGTATTTTTGTTCATAAAGATTTGTCGATATGCTCACATGTTTTTGTACGAATCGATAGAGTTAGAAAACCCCTCGAACCTGCTTATGAAGGTCCATTTTTGGTTATCGAACGATATTACAAATACTTCACAGTCCAAATACATAACAAAGCATGCACTATTTCTATCGATATATTAAAACCAGCATATTTATTGAAAGATAATCAGGAGGAAAAAGTATCCCCGGACCTCACTATTCAAACAGAAAGTCAACTACTTCCTAATGATTCAAACGATCTTCCTATGATTCCATTATCATTACCAAAAACTACTCGTAGTGGACGACATGTTCATTTTCCTGCCCCTTAAGTGATATGGTGTCTATAAAAATTCTGTAAATTATTATTTTTTTTATTATTATTATAGTGTAAGCTTTCCTATATCATTTTGATCAGATTTTTGCTTGTATATTTTGTACATTTAATTGTTTATCAAGTTCTAATTAAGCCTCCTAATATTTGACATTGTTGTTTCGTCACTTGCAATATTTCTTTTTTTTAATATGTTTTGTTTTGATCAATTACAGCTCCTGTGAGGAGAATAATGTAGAGGCAAATATAATATTAATTACATTAACTAAAATCATTTGAACATAAATTCAAATACAATATTAATTAATTTCATTAAAACGATATGAATATAAATTTCCAAATAATTTTATATTGAAGTGGCAAGTCTGATATATGCAGAAATGATATAGAATAAGAGTTCTGTGATCAGAACACGGATAGACGAGATATCAATCTATCTCTCTCTCTCTCTCTCTCTCTCTGTTCCTAACCTTCAAGATATAATTGATAAATATAAATATAACCTGTGAGTGCATTTAAAAAGTGTTTTTGTTAAATCTAACCAAAGAAATGGCAAGTAAATTAACACAGTCATTCATTATTTTTTACATTATTTTCACTGTGAACGAATTTGAAAATTTCAATAATCAAGTTTCTGTTCTTTTGAATCTACATATAAATTTTTTCGAAAGGAATTACTGTTTTCTAAAGAATGAGTGGCAAAAGTTGAATTTTTGTTTACTTTCCATTAAATTCATTTTATGTTCGTTGAAAAAGGTTTTAAACAGATGTTACTTTTTAAATATCTCAAATATTTTCGATTTACATAGCTCCGTACAGTCATTCATTATTTTTACATTATCGTTATTGTGAACTAATTTGAAAATTTCAACAGATTCTAGATAATCGAGTTTCTTCCCTTTTGATTCTACATGTAAAATTTCAAGATTATTTATTGTGGGAAAGGAATGACCATTCTCTAGACAATGAGTGGCAAAAGTAGAATTTTGTTTATTTTTCCTCAAACTCATTTTATGTTCGTTGAACCTCGTCTTGAAGGAACGTCCTGTGTGTCCTATATATTTATAACTGCACGTAATACAAGGTAACTCATAAACTCCTGATTTGTGTATGTTTGGAGTAGGGTCCTTTGCGTTAAATAATACCGATGATAATTTGCTTTGCGTTTTGAAGGCAATATTCTCATCTGTTTTTGAAAAACTATTGGCCACTTTTTGACTTATGCTACCAAAGTACGACATAGAAATGAATTTTTTATTTTCTTCGGTTTTTATAATGGGATAAATTTGGCTCATAGCTATTTCAGATAGTTTCTTTCGAATTAGATTATCTATTATATTGGGGTTGAAACCTTAGTTTGCGGCTATTGATTTCATAGTTTGGACTTCAGCTTCGCGGTCATTTTTTGATAAGGGTAATGCGAAGGCTATATGGATCATAGATTGATAGGCTGACATTTTTTGTGAATATGGGTGATTGGAATCAATAGGAATACATATATCAGTGGATGTGGGTTTTCTGAACAGGTTGAAATCTATTTTTCTATTTGAGTGTGATATCGAGAGGTCTAAAAATGTAATACTGTTCTTCGATTCTTTTTCTAATTTAAATTTAATTTTCGGGTGAATATTATTCAATTCAAAAATTGGCTCAGTTGTCTGGATGTTTCGGAGATACACGTAAGAATATCGTCTACGTATCTGTACCAGAAATGAACATTTACAGGTAGTTTCGAATTGAAGATTTTATTTTCTATTTCTGACATGAATATGTCTACAAGAAGTGGACTCAGTGGTGAGCCCATACCTAGGCCGTTGAGTTGTTCGTATATTTTATTATTAAATTGAAAATAGTTTTTGTGCAGGCATTGTTCTAAAAGGGCAATGAAATCACCGTGTATCACTGGATTTACATATGATTTTTCGTGAATTTCTGAAGCTAAATGAATGCTATCATTTCTCGGTATATTTGGACACATATTATTCACATCCAGGCATATTAGGTAGGAATTATTTGGTAAGGAAAAATTTTTTAATTTTGTTGTTAATTCTATGGAATTTTTTATTGTGTATTTCGGAGTGAAATTAGTAAGCCTTTTGAACATTTCATTTAATTTTTTCTCTATTTTATAGGTAGGGCTGCTAATAAAGGAACGGACTAGGCGAATTGGTGCATCTTCTTTGTGAGTTTTTATTAGACCGTAGAGTTTTGGTGGGCTAAAATTCATATTTATGAGATGATAATTTGATTTAAATAAGGAGATGTCTGACAAAGTTTTTCTCAATGACTTTTGAATTTTAGTCGTCGGGTCAACGGAAGTTTCTACGATATCTTGATTTTTAATGAAATCATTCATTTTCTCTATGTACTTCCATCTATCTGCTTTTGTGACGGTAAGATCATCGGATTGAATTTTTTCTTTTATGGATTTGATTGTATTCGAAATATTATTGTTAGTTATGTTCCTGTTGTTTCTAAGGGTTTTTGAAATTTAAAAGGTAATTTTATCCACCTCATCCGTATATTTAAGTGCAATTGTGAACTCAACAGTAAAAATTTCTTTTAGTTTTTTATTTTTTTGGTAGTAAAACATAGTAATTTCTACAATTTGTTTTAATTATGATCTACTACCGAATAGTAACGGCTCAAACAATTCAGAATTCTGATATTTTTGATATCTTCAACAAATATCGAATCAAATGAAATATTAGAAAGAATAAATAAACTTATTCTCCCGTTTCCATTCTAACATTCATTTATTCTGAACTTCGTCTTTTTTGATATATTTAACTTATTAGGAGTAGAACGAAATTCTTGGGCATTTGATAACATATAACACTGGTTTATTATTCATTTGTTTCATCTGGCAACACAATCATTTTCAAATGTTGTCGTTGAGCTTTCTTTTCAGTATCTGCATTTCGCTGAAGTGTAAATAACATAGTTTCTGTGTACTCTGAAAATATCAACTTTTTTGCCTATTAATGTGTTTTTGCGGGGAGTTTCACTTAATTACTTCAATATGAAGAAGTCGTCTCATTTTAGTGGATGTTTACGGCGACCATGCTCTAGCTGAACAAACGTGCCAGAAGTGCTTTTCGTAATCTCAAAACCAAGTTGCCCGTGATTCCAATATCTGTATCAGTGTGTGGTCTAATTATTCATATCCGAGTAAATTCTAAACTTGCAGACAAATCTAGAAGTACCAGCAAGAACAAACAATTTAATGTCCGATTTGTGAACCCTTTTGTGCATATACTCTTTTAGATGATGTGTACTTTTACTGGCTCAAATCTGTTCATCAATATATAAATGACACTCTTATGTGTCATATACTTAATTATGCAGATTGTTGTGCATAGGATTTTCTCTTGATAGCATGTACTCATGACTATTGAAATGAAAGACTGTCTTATCTTTTCAAATTTCTTTTCGCTCATGGACACTCTTATTTGATGGAAACCTAAATTACTGCTCCAGTAAAATCTTATATTCGTCATATGAACACTGGACGGACATACTATGTCGTCATGGATTTTGTGAATGAAACCCTGTAAATCAAATATAATGACTTATTATAAAAACTCAAATAAAAATCAATGAAACTTCAAGAAAAAATGTTTCCCAGTATATAAGTTGACTCACATAATATAAGGGGTACTTATATGACATTAATTTAATATAATTCCTGAAGTTATAATTATTAAATATAATTTTTTGAAATTAAATATGCAGAAGGCTAATATTAAAATAATTAAATGAGTTGATTCGTTACGAAGTAATTAGATCAAAATTTTCTGAATAAAATCAATTATGTTAAAATAATAGGTAATTTAACTAATTCTTACACGTCAAAGTTTGGAGAAAAGCATGTTAGAAGTGCATAACAACTAGTCGGGTAAAAATTCTTTTAATGTTACTCGTTACTCAAATAACAGGAAAAATTAAATAGAACTCATGAAAAGTATTCAATTCACAATTACTAAATGTTTAACACAGCCAAAGTTTCAATAAATAGAAGTCATTTGAAGGTAGATATACATTTTGAAATTAATTAAGAAAACGGTGGAAAAAAATTTTATTATCATGAATCCTATATCAACTTTAGTTAAATCCTTGACAATGAATAAGCTAAATCAAATCTAACTCATATACGTAATGTAAATTGGGCAAAAATAATCAAGATTCAATTAATTGAAAGAAACATAGTCAAATAAATTAATTCGGCTGATCTGTACCAAAAATTATTAATAAGATGTAGGAGCTATAGTAATAGAAAGTATAACTTAAAACGAAAAAACACATCAACAGAAGGAATTGATATCAAGAAACACAATATCTGAATATTGAATGAAAGAATTCAACAATTAAATTAAGAATCACGCAAGAAAATACGATGGAAGAAAATCAGCAAGATAGGCGGTGAATTGAAAACCTTCTAGAAAAATCATTTGAACTTCTATCCTGAACAAATTCTAGAAACAGAAAAAGGACTCTTTTGAAGGTGAAAGACAAACTTACCAATGGTAGAAAAAATTTACGTTCTGTAAATTATTCGATTTGAAGTTAATTTCATGTTTACTAGGATTACTGAATAGAGATGAGGTTAGAATTGAACACAGAACTTAGAATAGGATAGTTTACTTGGACTTTATATTTCAAACTACTTCGTTTCAATATATTTTAAAAAATGAACTAGTAATTCGAACTGAACCCATCCAATCACAGCTACCATTTAAACACATTGGAACTAGAGCAAAAATACCTTTGAAGCTCATTCATGGTGATGTATGTGGTCCAATGGAGACGATATTCATAGGTGAAATGTTTCCTTCTGTTATCAGATGACTATACAAAAATATTTTTTGTTTATTTTTTGAAAAGCAAAGATGACGTTATTAAATATTTCAAAATATTGAAGTCTCGAGTGGAGAATCAACTGAATTTAAACATTAAAACTTTCAGATCAGACAATGGGAATGAGTTTGTGAACCAATATTTTGACTGTTTTTAGAATACCATGGTATAGTTCAACAGAAAAACAATGTATATATACCTGAGCAGAATGGTCTGACAGAAATATTGAAAAGGAGTATTGTCGAAAAACCTAGATGTATGTTGTTTGAAGCCAAACTACGTACAAAGTTTTGGGCAGAAGCCGTCAACACTGCAGTGTATGTTCAAAAGAGGTGCACAGTATCAAGTCTAAATAGTCAGAAGTCAAAATAGTCCATATTAAATGTGGTTGAGTAGAAATCTAGATATAGATTACTTTAGAATATTTGGAATTTTTGCTATGGTTCATGTGCCAAAAGAAAGACGCAGCAGATGCGTTAAAAAATCTATCAAGAAGATTTTGGTTGGTTATGGCGATGAAGTTAAAGGATATATATTATATTATCCAGCTACTTATGCAGTTACCACAAGTAGAGATATCATTTTATTTGATGGGCAAAATCAAACAGTTCATTCAAATGATGATGAAAAGGTATCGATGCCAGTGGAAGATTGGTAAAGTAGAACCTTCGTCCAGATGAACAGACAACTGATTCCTCCACGATGATGAATGAACCTGACAATTTGTCTAGAGACTCTGAAAACTTCACAGGTATCGACTATGTACCAGATCATGATGTTGAGGTTACTGAAGTTGACAGAACCAGCAATTGAAAGCCCAAGGAATTTCCAGATTATTATCTGTATTTATGCTGCAATCAGAGTGCTGTGTATGGAGATCCAGTGGCAGTCGAAGAGGCATTTTCAAGTAGTGATAAGTGTAATATCGTGGGTAAAATAATATAAGTATGTTTAACTCAGACTTTAATAATAAAATAACAATGTACACAACTCGAGTTACAACAGAAAAAGGTTACCAAGCGTACCTAACTTAAACCATAGAATGCAATTAACATAGAAAGTATTTTCTTCATTTATTTTACAATTACTACTTTTATTTATATACATGATATTACAATAAGGATATGTGGAAAATGGCCATAGAGGAAGAAATACAAGCTATCGAAGAATATGTTGCCTGGAGTTTGGTCGATATACCGGAATATACTATAGTTTAATGTGAGTGGGTGTTCAAACGCAATGATAATGAAGTGAGATATAGGGCTCACTTAGTGGCTAAGGGTTTCGCCCAGAAAGCTGGTATAAACTATTTTGAAACATTTCCACCTGTGATAAGGATTTTCAAATTTGAGGTTGTTAATTACCTTATCTGATTTGAGCATGTATAATTTGGATGTAATTACCGCATTTCTTAATGGAAAATTAAGAAAAAAGGTTTTTATGAGTTCACTACCTGATGAAAGAAAACAGAAGAATCAAAAAAGGAAAAGTTTCCTTGGAACCTCAGAAAATCAAAGTGAAGAGAAAACTTCTTCAGAAAATGACATGGTATATTTACAAGCGATACCTAAAAAATCCTAGTTTTTTGTTGGGAGAGCAACCTGCAATGTAACTGAGGAAACGGTTAAAAATTATATAAACGCTAAATGCCCAAATAGTGATCAAGAAGTAACTCAACTATGTTTGAAGAGTGCGAATCAACATGCGTTCAAAGTAGGTATCAATAAACTACATGAAGAAAAATTAAAAGACCCATCGGTTTGGCCCGCAAACATCAAGATTGACTACTTTCGTTTTTTTCTCGAAAAAAAGAAAGAGGAAGTGATAATTTCACAGTATTTGACAAAAGTGAAGAAAGAACCCAATGAATATAAAGAAATCGATAAAGAACAGAATTCAAATAGTATCATCCATCAAAATATACAATCAATAGGAAATTGTTTGAATCAGATTGAAGTTTTTCTGCACCAACATCCAAAATGTTGAAAAAAAAAGAATGAAAACTTTCGGAATCAAGAAATACACTCTTATGGAGTCTTTCTGTAGGAAAGAGAATCAACACGTAAGATGTGCCATTTATGTTAGGGAAGAATGCATAACAAGAAAAAGGTCGAAACTCACCAACTTGTCAGTTTCTGGTGTTTGTGAGTGTAGTGCAGTTGAAATCACCGTTGGAAAAGAAAACATTTTGGTATTTTTTGTTTACCGCCCAAGTCAAGGTGATTTTTATCTTTTTTTAGAAATAATGGATAATATTTTAAATCAAATTACTGGTGAAAATGCATAAGTGGTGTCTACAGGAGATTTTAATGTTTATTTCCACACCTATTATAAGGAAAGGGTAAATTTGTTGTGTCTTTTAGATCCATATAACCTAAAACAACATATACATATTCACTAGAGTAACACATGAAAGTAAAACAAGTATTCATAATATTTTTTCGAATTTAAGTGGAAAATGTGATTCGTTTGTTCATTTAAATGGAATATCAGATCACTCTGCTTAAAAATTGTCTTTTTCGGTTCCAATTTTAGAATATCCTAAATATATGTATAATGGGATTCACAATGATACAAACAAGGAGAAATTCATAAGCTGTTTATGTGATATTAGATGGTTTTCCGTTCTTCATGAAAGTAATGTAAACTCTGCTTGGAGTTTGTTCAGAACATTATTGCACAGGCTTTTGAGTATTGTTTTCCAAAAGTTGAAATAAAACTAATTACAAAAAGACACAAAACTAAATACATGAGTGAACTAAATAGTAATTTAGAAATGAAGATGTTGAAACAAAAACTAGATTATTTATATATAGCAAAAACTTATAATTCCAATTATGAAACTATTCAAATGTTGAAAGACAAAATGATAGAGCTTTACCTGATTTCAAGAAAAAAACATTTTCAGATAGAATAAAAAATTCTGATAATAAATCACAATGTGCATGGCCAATTATTAATGAATTAAAAGGAAAGTAGGATAAACAGAAAGATGTCAATATCGAGGGATCTGGAATAGACATTGCAAATAATTTCAATAACCTTTTCGCCAAAATTTCATATAATACAAGTGATGCAAATAATAGAACCAGTCATGCAAAACTAAACAAGTTGAAATTAATGAAACTTGTTACTACATTAGAAATGAAAAATATTATTTGTAATTTGAAAAATAAAATGAGTAGTGGCTGGGATGAGACACCTGTTTCTATTATCAAGTTGAATGAAAATTATATTTCTGAGCCATTGCCATTCATTGTCAAATCAGGCTTATTTCCGGATGATTTAATCCAACCAATTCCTAAAATTGGCTCACCTACTTGCTATGAGAATTATAGGCCCATCAGTCTACCACCAGGATTTTCTAAAATCTTTGAAAAATGTGTTTGTAGTAGAATCCTAGATTTTTCATTACAAGAAAATATACTGTCAAAATCTCCACATGCTTACCTCAAGGGAAAATCAACGAAAACTGCGTTAACTGATTTTATAGAAAAAATATTAACATCACTTGAAACTGATGAGCTAATTCTGGGTATTTTGTGGACCTTTCCAAGGCTTTTGATTCTGTAGATCATCAAATATTATTGGAACAAATTGAAAATTACTGTATCCGTGGTAGTATGTTAAAGTGGATTCAGTCATTTTTACAAGACAGAAAACAGTATGTGAAAATATCGCAACAAAACACGCTTTCACATCTGAAATAGTTCATATCACACAGGGAGTAGCACAGGGTAGGTAGCACTGATGGTGCTGTACTTTTCATACATTATGTTATTGATGTAGACAAAATTCTGATGGAAGATGTAGAGATGACAAACCATGCAGATGATTTTAATCTCATTGTGAAATCTAAAAACTTGAAGAAAACCTTTTGTAGTGTGAACAAGTAATAGTAACTATAAATGACTGGTCAATGCATCACAACTTAAAGCTTAATGATGAGAAAACAAATATAATTCTATTCAAAACAAGAAGATCTACTATGGTGAGGCCAAATGAATTGATTGTAGGTGACAAAAGTATAGAACTTTCAGAAGTTAAATTTTTGGGAGTTTTTGTGGACCAGTGTTTGTCGTGGGATAAACACATTGAAAGTCTTTGTGGTAAACTTAATTCAGCTTGTTATTGCATAAGATATTTGAAAAAATTTATTGATAAACTTTGAGGATACTTCATTTTGATAATTTTGAATCAAGGGTTAGATATTGTGTTATTTCATTTGGAAATACAACAAAATTTCAAAGAGTATTTTGAATACAGAAGATAATAATACGAAATATTTTCCCGTTACCTTATAGGCAAAATTGCGGAAATATTTTCAGGAAAAATAGAATAGTTACTGTTTATGGTGTATTTATTCAAGAATCTTCATCATTTTTTTTTCAACAACAAACATTTATTTGAAAAAGATAGAGCAGGGAAACAATGTAATACAAGGAATGTAAATTATAATTATCCCATACACAGATTTTTTAAGACAGAAAAAGGAGCTTATTATACCTCTATGAAATTGTTTGATCATCTACCAAATCAAATAAAGTTATTGAGTAATTTCAAGATTTTCAGGAACCCTATTCCGTCGAGAAATATCTGGTGTAGCGATTGAGAATTTTATGACGATAATTTCCCTGGTTTTCTTTATGAAACATTTTTAAATCAAAAACTTATTATTATTATTTATTGAAATACCTGGAAGTTGAAATAAAGTCTTTCTGTTGAACAAGACAAGGATATAGGTCTTGGTATGAAAAAGTAGATATTTTCTTGAAAGATATAGGTTGCAAAAAAAATCAGCTGGAACTCTGTGTATTCAGTAATAATAAAGAACACTCCGTTACATTCATAGCATTGTATGTAGATGATTTTTTCTTGTTTTCAAACGATTTATTGGAAGACTAAGGATATTTGAGACGGTGTCAAGGAATGAATGTGACCACAGACAGAGTGAATAAAATTGTGACATTAAGTCAGGAAAAGTATATTGAACAGATATTAAGAAAATTCACTATGTTTGATTGTCGGTAAGTTAGTACTTCTATGGGGCTAGGTTTTAAATTTGTTTCTTCTGATTGTGCCAATAACGATGTGCCATATCAGCAATCAGTTGGAAGCCTTATGTACTTAACTGTGTTAGCCCAAACTGATATTTCTTTTTGATTGAGCTATCTCAGTCAGTTTAATAATAATCATGATGAATCGCATGGGAAGTGTGCTAAGAGGATACTGAGATATCTGCAGAAAACGAAGAATCCTGGTTTAAACTTTTCTAAAAATTATTTAGATTTGCAGGAAAATGCAGATACTGACTGGAGGGGGGGGGGATGCGAAAGACAGAAAGTCATATACAGGTTTCTGTTTCACACTTTCAGGTTCTCGCATTTCTTGGGAAAGAAGGAAACAGAACACTGTCGTCCTATCATCCGTCTAGTCCGAATATATGACAATTTCAGAGGCTCTTAAGGAAGCTATTTATTCAAAAAATATTTTATCATAATTGTTAAATTTCTCTAAATGTATAACAGTTTATAATATTAAGGGGTTACAAAATTGTCAGTGAATTATGTTTTTCACACAAAAACTAAAAGCTTAGATATTAAACATCATTTTATTAGAGATTCTGTTGCTAAGAAAATTGTGAGTTTAAAATATTTGCCAACTATAGATATGCCAGCTGATGTATTGACTAAGAGTTCATCTGTAGTTAATCATTATAAATTAAATTGAACTCATGATATAATATAGATAGAGTTGAGACCATTTTTTAAACCTTAATGTATCTCTGTCAAGAAAGTACCGGGAATTTTCAATTGAAACAACATTTTTACATTTAATCGTCAAAATTTATTGGGTCGCCTTCAAAATAGGCTCCATTTGCTCCAATACATCTATGCCAACGGCACTTCCAATTATCGAAACATTTTTTATAGGCGCTTTCCGGGATGGACTTCAGCTCTAGCGCCGAATTTTGTTTTATGGCTTCAATCGACTCAAAACGGGTGCCACGAAGGGGCAATTTTAGTTTTGGGAAGAGGAAAAAGTCGCAGGGAGCCAAATCCGGCGAATACAGTGGTTGCTGAAGCACGTTTGTTGAGTTTTTGGCGAGAAAGTCAGTCACAATCGTAGCTCGGTGAGAAGGCGCGTTATCGTCATGCAAAATCCATGAGTTGTTCGCCCACAAATTTGGCCGCTTCTTACGGATACGCTCACGCAAACGTTTCATAACGCCTAGGTAATACTCCTTGTTTACCGTCTGACAATGAGCATCACCTTCATTTTCGAGCGGCTTTGGCGTGGTTTTTTCAGTTTCGGCTCATTTTTTGCCACTCATTCCGATGATTGCTGGCTTGTTTGCATATCGTACTCGTAGACCCAGGTCTCATCACCAGTTATAATGCGTTCCATGAATGTAGAATCGGAATTACAGCGATCCAGCATGTCTGAAGCAACCTGTTCGCGATGACGTTTTTGAAGAAAATTCAGGTCTTTCGGTACGAGTCGTGCGGCCACCTTTCTCATGCCCAAAATATCAATCAAAATCGTACGTGCGGACTCGTGGGATATCTTAAGATCATGTGCTATATCTCTCAAGCTGGTACGACGGTTTTCCAGCACCCTTTCCTTAATTTTATCGACGTTATCTTCGATCGAAGCCGTCGATAGGCGACCACTTCACGACCGTCCTTGAAGGCTCTGTACCACTGATATGCACAAGTTTTCCATAGAGCATTATCACCAAAGGCCTTTTGCAACATTTTCAATGCATCGGCACACGAAAATTCATTTGCAACACAAAACTTTAAACAAATTCTTTGCTCAACGTAATCACCCATAGTAAAAATCGGCACGCACTCTGACATCGACAGACTTAATCAGCTGTTGCAAACACACTAGTTGACAGATCTCGCTCAAGCTTGGCATAGTAATTAAGGACAGTGGTACCAACCTAGGAAAAAAAAATTTTACCTGCCTCATTGCCCCGCCAGATTTAAATCGATAATTCCCGGTACTTTCTTGACAGAATATAATTATGTTATATATGATTGTTCTATGATCTCATGTATTCTCTTCTTGCTAAAAATGAAAAATGAAGTAGTCTATTCTATATGCTAGAAAGCGTTCGTTACATTTTCATGTTACAATAATAGCATTTTCAGTCAGAAGGTGTCTCCTTTCAAATAAAAATTAACCTATTTCGGTGTCTTTCGTGGAAACTAATATCTACCGAAAAATTCGGTGGAACACTTTTATGTGGGCCATCCCGTATATTCATCTTCCCGGAACGATTACCAAATATCGATTTCTTTCCTCATTTAGTCTCCACCATTTCCAGCATCAACAACTTTCAAAACATCATTTCAACCCTCTGGTAAACTATCGAGGCGTAAACAGGATTTCCTGTTCGCCTTTTCCGCAGACAGTCATCCCTCTCACTTTAATACAATATTTTATGATTTCGGTCGCTGTGACAGGGAACTTTCAACTCCGATATCTGTTTGATAAGAGCCTGAAAGGCGAGAGAAATTTAGGGCTGTCCTCGTCGATCTCAAAAGAGAGATAAAGTCGCTTTCTGGATGACGGGGTGTACACCAACTTTCCTTTGAGCCAAAGTTAATATCTCGACTTTTCGATATGAATTTTGCCGAATTTACGACCGAATTCGATTTCACGTGGGCTTTTTTCATCCGGAAAATAATGGATTTTCTTTCTTCGCTTCAGGAAAAAGTTCCGGTAAGATAAATTTGACGTTAAAACAACTTCAATTTCCTGTTATTTACTTATAGTACATTAATTTTGTCATACCGTACCAACTGAATAATTCAGAAGAAATATTGCTTCATAAACTCCGAAATTGTTTCACTTCATAAGTATCAATCCGATGAAGAGTAATAAATCAGTGACACAAAAAACAACTAACAATTTGAATTGAATAAATAACCAGTCAATGAAACTGAAAGAAACGCTCTTCGGCATTCACTTTTTCAACTTTTGAAAAAGATGAGCGTGCGAAAGAGATTATGTTTATTAGCAGTCATGTTGATCCTAATTAGTGGATAGCTTCATGGGTATTTTTGAAACGTTAGATCAACTCTGATGCATTTATGCTAATTATGTCAAGTAGTGTATGATAACTATTTTAAAAGTTGGGAAAAAGAAATCCAAGCAGGCCCGTCGTCGAAAATGTCGATAAAGTCACAGAAATATTTTAATTAATTGTAAATTAAACAAGTTTAGAGAAGCAAAGTTTTGCTGAATGAGGTTAGTAAAACTGCTTTTTCACTGGGTTTGTTCACAATATTCTTTTGCGTTTTGTGTTGATTATAAACAACTAATTAGATATGAAAGCATTACGAAGACAAAATTTTAAAAAATGCATAGTAGGTAAATACCTGCATATAATTTCCGTAACCTAGTAACCTGACACGGTTTGTTTATACGTAACAACTTTCATATTTGTGGTTCGAATTGAGATTTAGTTAAATACTAGCTTTTTACCCGCGGCTTCGCCCGCAGTGGAGTCATTAAATAAGTATGAAAGATAAAGGGTAAGGGTATAATAATAGTAAAACTTCATTACTGAAGTAGCTAAATTTGACGATTTTTTGACAAACAATTGTTTTATCTTTCGTAAAAAAATTTTTTTTTTTAAATATAAAGTACCCTATGTTACTTCTAATACCTTCAAGAGTATATGTACAAAGTTTCATGATGATCGGTTCAGTAGTTTTTGCGTGAAAGCGTAACAAACAAACTTACATTCGCATTTATAATATTATAGTAGGGATAGTAGGGATTAAGTAGGGATAAGTAGGGATAGTAGGGATGTAACGACAGAAGAAAGTCACAATAACTATAGAAAAATGTAACGACAGAAGAAAGTCACAATAAGTATAGAAAAATTATAAACAGTTGAAACTATATTCAATTGAATTAGATTAACTATAGAAAAATGTAACGACAGAAGAAAGTCACAATAAGTATAGAAAAATTATAAACAGTTGAAACTATATTCAATTGAATTAGATAATTTCGTTACCGCCGGTAATACAATGGGACGGTATTACAGTATTCAGGGTTGAAACTTCATGACTGTAAAACTTCATTACTGAAGTAGCTAAATTTGACGATTTTTTGACAAACAATTGTTTTATCTTTCGTAAAAAAATTTTTTTTTTAAATATAAAGTACCCTATGTTACTTCTAATACCTTCAAGAGTATATGTACAAAGTTTCATGATGATCGGTTCAGTAGTTTTTGCGTGAAAGCGTAACAAACAAACTTACATTCGCATTTATAATATTATAGCTTTTTACCCGCGGCTTCGCCCGCAGTGGAGTCATTAAATAAGTATGAAAGATAAAGGGTAAGGGTATAATAATAGTAAAACTTCATTACTGAAGTAGCTAAATTTGACGATTTTTTGACAAACAATTGTTTTATCTTTCGTAAAAAAATTTTTTTTTTTTAAATATAAAGTACCCTATGTTACTTCTAATACCTTCAAGAGTATATGTACAAAGTTTCATGATGATCGGTTCAGTAGTTTTTGCGTGAAAGCGTAACAAACAAACTTACATTCGCATTTATAATATTAGTATTATTATTATAGGGATATAGGGATTATAGGGATTAATTATAAAAATGAGTCTTGCTACTGCCAACATTTCAGAAAATCGTTCTGAAGGCATTTTAAATGTTGCTCGAGAAGCGCTTTGGAGTTTACTTCCTTTAAAATCCGAGAAAAAATACGAGAAGGTGTATGAAATATGTTGTAATTGGAGGATGACAAAATTGAACTAAGAGCCGATGGAAGTGAAATGCTAGCCTATTTTTTGAAGGAAGTAAGCTATTTATTATATATATTTTAGTGTTTTCATACAATGTGTTTCATTATTATTATTATTTAGGCAAAAGCTCTCAAGGCATCCAGTTTATGGTCTACATATTCCTGTTGAAAAGTACTATACAAATAATCGAATATGTGGATATTTCACAGTACAAAAACTTTCTTGCCTTTTTAAACTTCAAAATGACAGACAGGAAGCAGAGAAATGAAAAGTTTTGACTATGGAAAACGTTATTATGTTTTTCAAAGAGGCTCCAGACAATAAGTTCTCATTAATGAAAGTGCTACTAATATTTGTTTCAAACGGGGCATGATGGCGTGCAGAATTATGAAGCTTGACTGTCAGAGATATAGAAGATGCTGAGAAAATTTTGGTTTTAACATTATATGATATCAAAACCAAGAAGAAACGTGTATTTACCGTAGGATCAGAGAGCAACGGATATGAAATGTATCATAAGTATTCACAATTTAGACCCAAGTAAATAAAACACAATAGATTTTTCATTTACTATAATCACGGTTAGTGCACAACACAACCACGTGAATTCTACCAGAATAGTTATTGGCTATTTGAGGATACCTCTTTTCCAAGTGACTACCAAGCAGTCTCCACAGTCCACCCCTATAGGTAGAAAGTGTGATAAGGATTACGCCATATCATCGCGCGTGGCGAGAACCCCTCCGAAGAGATGAACCCATCAGCTTCCAGTTTGGGCCCCGACTCGAAAGCCAGAACCGTTTGACTAGTAGCAGCGAAGCACTATCCAACCCCTACTGGCTCAGCAGGTCAGTACCAGAGTTGGTTTGAGACGCAACTCACCCGCCGGAGGGAATTCTTATCCATCCACCCGAACGCAGTCCCATGAACTAAGATAAACTCAAGATTGACGACTACAATTGATCCTGGTACGAGCACCGTCTAGCGGCCTGTACGTCCTGACTCACCGAATCCATGTGAGGTCATTTGATTGATACTGGCATCAAGCACTAATGGCGCAGCCATTTCGTCGAGATCCACAAACCCTTAATCGTTACGCATAGATCCAGGGGCCAGGACAGGCCAGTCGAACCGTCAAGTCCCGCTAAACCCCGAGTCGTTTCATGAGAATATCCCGAACATGGGGGTCTGCGAACAGATAGATGAAATACCCCCAGCATGCGGACTTTCAACCGCTGCCCCCTCGAGTACAGCACCAATGGGGTGGTCAGGTGGTACAAGCATTACCTGTGGGTAAACCACCCCCCCCCGAGGTAACGCAGTATGCTACATAACGCACTCGGCCATTACACAGAATCCGGAGATTCATACTGCGATAGGGTAGAGTACGCCAGTTTTAAGGGAGAAGCCCTGTGCTGCGACAGACTCCCTTGTCACTGAGTTAATCAACCGGCTCAGCCCTCCATTTCATCTGAGTAAAACTAGGACCCCATTCGGAAATCTTCCACCATACAGGTCCAGTGACTGGCGGGAAATGGCATTACGTTAGACACCAAGACTTAACCCTCCATTTCGTTGACACGAAACTAGGGTCCTAGTCATGATGAGCGCCCCCATCACGTCAAGATCTAATGCCTGGGGGGCGCACAACACAACCAGTCGGCATCAACATTTTTGTAGAATACCTACTTAAAACTTCCAGTTACACTGGCCATTGCTTGAGAAGGTCTGCCACCTTCCTCGCTGACAGTGGAGCTGACATTCAAACACTCAAACGGCATATGGGGGATTGCAGTCAACTAATGTGGCTGAAGGGTATATCGAGGAAAGCATTGCCAATAAGTTAAAAATTTCGAAGAGTACATTTCATTAGCAAGAATTAGTACCACCTCAAGATCATTCAGGAATGTATATGGAGAATCATAAAAATTTTCGGGAAGTCAATACTTGATAGAAGTAAAATTTGAATGATTTTAAATTCAGAAATATATATTCTGACTTCTACAATATATATTGATTTTCCTAGATCTTCTGTGAAGATCCTCAGAAGCTTTTTTAGCTTGTGCGAGTTAAGAGTTCAGTTATGTTCTGGGTTGGCTTTGTTACTGCGATCTTGAGTCACTGTAGTTCACAGCACTGTTAATTTTTGACCCAACAGTGAAATGGTGGCGGACACCCGTCCAACTTGAAAATTTCTTTTCCACCTGAACAGGATTCGAACCCGGACCTCCCGGTCACGAGCTCGATGGTCCCCCCCCCACATTTCTCAAGAGGTCTAGAGACCGAAATGGCTATCAAATGTTGGAATTCTCGTTCAGTTATTCATTTGTAAAAAACTACTCTTTCGAATAACAGCCATTGAAGGTTCTTTACAAAAGTATGCATATTTCAGAGAAACATACGTTGCAAATTGGAAGAGATGAATGAAAAGGTCTGTAAACCGGATATTTGCATTCCATTCCTATTCAACACTTTACTTGTATACAAGTTTGAAAGTTTACTGAAAAATGATTAGTGATGTGAAATATGGTCATAAAATCTGAAATAAAATTACAATGATTGAAATGTCAGTATTATTGTATGGTAAATAAAGCACAAATTAGCTTAGATTTGAATAAACTAGCAAAATTCCCAGCCTATCCAATATCTTGATCCTCCAGGAATTTCGATGTGCAGTTCGCTGCGGGAAAATAGTATAATCTCCTCCGGCAGGTGTCGGAGACCAGAAACTTCATTTCTGTATTCAGGAAAACTTTCGTACGACGAATTTGCCCAGGTCAAAAGTTCAGACTAAACCAAACGGTTATTCCAGGTGAAAATTATCCAAAAAAAACTTGCTCCAGCTCGAAGGACCAAATGTAGAATTTACTGGTATGTTGATATAATTTTTAGAATTCTTCATTAGCAATTGATAATTAAATTGATTAGTATACAAATTCCAGGATGAGCATACTTCAACGAGAATAGAAAGGAAATGATTGACTGTAGATCCTTTATTAAAGTCCATATATCACACAGTATATTAAACAATTTTGAATTATTTTAACAAATTCACGAGACTGATTGGGATGGAGATTTTATCGATCGTTGTGGTGGGAACACTACATTTTTCTTGGAATAGCAGATCAATGGAGTTTTTTACTTTTGTTCACTTGAGTTTAATGAGTTCAGTTCACAAATTCACTAACCCTAATTACAAGTGTGAAAATCATACGAGTACCTCCATACATTTAAGTTGCGATATTTAGAGTCTGTCTAGAAAGTATCCGAAATTTATTATCTTTCATAATTTAATTCACTTATTTTTTGTAACATTCTAAGACATAATTAATGTATAAAATAGGTTCTGAAGATAGCTGGCTATGGCCAAATTTACATAGCAACACGACTAGAAAAAAAACGGGTAGAATATTTCCATAGAAAAAATTTTCGAAATGTTAAAAAATTTGTGCAATTGACTTAACTGTGAAAAAGTGCTGTATATGAGGCAATGAAGTGGATAAAAAATGACATGGATATGAGGCATACATTCATTATTTAACTGATTTGAGGTAACAAACGTCGAATTGAGATTCCTACTAAAAATGATCGAATTTCAAAAAGTTGTTTTTACGAGAGATACCTGGTGAGTAAAGGTCGACAATAACTTGATCATTCCAGAAAGAGAGTACTCCTAAATAAGAAGACCCATCTTTGAAATTCCCCACTTATAGATATTTTCAAGAAAATAATAATATGTTATACTTGTAATTCGTAAATGTATCGTACTAAAATAACTCGGTTCACTGTGTACCTACTTGAAGAAGGAAAAAAAAAGTATGTAGCATGATGAAATAACAAATAAACTTCTTTTCCAGATTCTAACAAATATCAAGTCGATCTGAGATTACCATCAAGTCAATAATAGCCCTTTTGATAATGAGTATGAGCAGAGTAAACGAAAAGTTTTTCGAATCGCGACAGTGCAACTTGCATCTGTGTTACAGTTCGAAAACTCAAATACTGCCGAATGGGTTGTGCTGATCGTCGGGCATGAACAGCAGACATGAATGATTTTTCGCAATGTGCAATGTTATAATGCCAATGAATGCAACATAAACACGCACATATATTCGTCCTGCATAGGTACACTAAGCTTTCGCCTAACAACAGCACCATCTAATGCCCCCGAATACACATACGCAGCATGCTACATCAGGCTAAGTGAAGAATTGAACTGTTTTCCGGATTTCTCCACAGATAAACAAATTTTCAGATCAATGCGTGGCTATGTTGCATTCGTTGATATTACAGCATTGCACTAATGCTATGAAAGATGAATGTCTACTGGTTATGCCCGAAGATCAACTAAACCTATTTGGCTCTATTTGAGTTTTTGAACTGTAACACAGATGCAAATTGCATTGTTCCGATTCGAAAAACTTCCTCTTCACCATGCTCATACTTATTATCATATATCGAAAAATATGTCCGCCGATTGACTCATTTCATTTGGAAAGAAAGGCTAATTATTGACATAGCGACTAAACAGGATATTATTTCAGCATGAGATTTCTTCGTCTGTGACGCTAAGAGCAATTGGGAATGCAGCGTAATTCTTCACTTAGCCTAATGAGGTATGCAGCGTATGTATATTCGCTTGCATTGGATGACGCTGTTAGCAACACATTAGTGTCTCTATGAAGAGTGAACATAAATATTTGATGTGTTGCATTCGTCGGCTGAAGATCAGTCGAAATGCTTTGAAATCATGCATGTCTGCTGCTTATACTTGACGATCAACTGAAGCTATTCGGTTTTATTTAAATTCCTGAATATTTTCACAGAATAAAGGTAGATTGTCCCGATTTGAAAAACTTGTTCACCATGTTATAACATTTCGGAAAAAATATCCGACAATGCAATTTATTCATTTTGAGCGGAAAGTTGTGCTATTCGATCAATAATCATTCCCCTAATATTAATTTCATTACATAAATTACAGAAAGAAACACTTTCTGTTTCACATCAGTTTTATTCCTGCGAACTTCACTCTCTAAGGAAACTCATTAAATGTTGAAGTAATAATAAAATTCATAATATGCCATCAGCAAAATTCTGTATATTTTATTGAAATAATTGTATGTGGAGATAACTTTTTGAAGTGTCCAGTGTAAGTGATTAACGTCAATCAATTAGTATGCAAATTCTGGGATAATCATACTTCATGGGGACAGAAGAGATATACAGGGTGTCTACTTTTAAAAGTTCCAACCTTCAAGGGTAAATCATACAAACTATTCGCAACAAAAAATATCATATAAAACATGGTCGAAATTTTGATGATTATTCTTCAATTTAATTTTTTTATTTCACGAAATATTTCAAGTTTTTCTATAAAATCAATTACACTACAGTTACCCTTGTAGCCTCAACAAATTATCACAAGCCTGGAAACGGCATTAAATGTGCTACACTATGTGCCAAAAATTTTTTATTGTGGACGTGGTAAGGAGATGAATATCACGATTCTGAATGAATAAAATCATTCATATTTTTCCAATGGTTTTAACGATGAAAAATTACCAATTATGGACATGTTTTTTTCAGCTCATTTAATATGCTTTCGAATGACATATCAACTTTTGTGCTAACTGGTAGTCCTCTGCCATAACATCATGGCTGAGAAGATAACAACGAAACGTTGAAATATTTCAAACCTAAATTTGCTCTACATTGAAGGTATTTATGATTGAATATTAAAGTATCGGTCCATATTTCTTTAAAAACGATGCTGGAGATAAAATTACAGTGAATGGTGCTCGTTATAGATTAATGATCAATGATTATTTGTTTCAAAATTTTAATGGTATCAACCCAGAATTGTTTCAGTTCCAAAAAGATGGTGCTACACCTCATGCTGCTACCGTAACAATTTATTTATTGAAATAAAGATTTGGCGATAACATTATTTCTAGAAATGCTCCAATTAATTGGCCTCCAAGATCATGAGACATAACCCCACTGGAGTATTTTCTTTGGGGTTATGTCAAGTCATTGGTTTGTGCTGATAAACCAGAAACAATAGACGCTTTGGAAGCCAACATAACTCGTGTTATTGATGAAATAGGGCCTGAATTACTCGAAAAAGTGGTCCAAAATTCGTCCGGTGGAATGCGGTTTCTCAGAGCTAGTCGTGGTGAACATATGCCAGAAATTATTTTTAAAACATAAATGTCATAAAATTATCTTTCAAATAAAAAAAAACTGGCTTCAATCTTAATTTAAATGTGTTTTATTTCAATTTAAAGTTTTATCACTTAAAAAAAACACCCGACACAACACTGCGAAGTTCACAACATTTGTGACGCATTTCTGCACAACACAATTTCATTTTTGTGATCAGATCCTTTCGAGTCCGAACGCGTAATAGTTTTCCTTTCAAGGTGTTCCAGACATAAAACTTCTAAAGCGTAAGATCGGGGCTTCTTGGTGGCCATCCTTCCGTCTTACCGTACCTTTCTATCCATTACACCCCAAAACATTCACTCCTTAAGTCCCGTACATTTCGGCTATTATGAGCTGGGAAGCCATCCATTTGAAACCAGACATTTCGTCTGTTAGCCAGGGGAATTTCATCCAATATCTCTGTAAGCTGCTTTGGATTAATGTAATGAATTCTTCAGTGTTCAGGCTTTCGGGAGTATTACTGCTCCAAAAATTTCACCTCTCATAACTCCCAACCACATCTTAACTCATGTTGGAAATGAGAAACAATAGTCGCATGGGGGTTTTCTCTTTTCCAACATGGCTATTTCGCAAATTTATCATACCCGATTTCGACCATAATATCATCAGTCCATAATATCCTATCGCGCCCCCAAACACCTAACTTATTCAGGTACCACCTACAAAATTTAAGTCTCGTCTCATTATCTACAGTTAACAAGATCCTGCAATTTTTTTAAATGAAATGGACGTCAATTAAGTTTTTGAGTTCTCCGTGTACTAATTCACCAAATGCGCCTGTTTAACCTAATCGCCGGAACACTTGTACAAATGTCTTTCTATTTTAGTCAAATTTGATGAGGCTATAAGGATAACTGAAGTATAATCGATTTTATGGAAAAACTTGAATTATTTCGTGAAATAAAGAAATGTTAGATTGAAGAAAAACCATCAACAATTCGATCATGAGCTATATGACATTTTTTCTTGCAAATAACTGTGTGATCTCCCCTTGAGGTTTCACCCTTTTAAAAGTAAATTTTATATTAGATTTCAATTGGTTTCTTTACAGCCTAAATACATATATTTGAAATGTACAACTTTGAGTTGTCCACACAAAATTCAGAGAATTATTTCGGTGAACTTGAATGGCGGTGAAAACACTATCTTGCTCGTGGAGGAGTAGATGGATGAGATTTTTCACCGTTGATCACTTTCACTGAGTTCACTTTTACTGGGTTCAGTTTTTGGTTCACTTTACTCATTTACTGCCTAAGTACAAGCTAATAATGTAGATAAAACATTCACTTCCAGACCTTTTAATACGTTGTTAAGTTATCACGAGGGGGTGTTTCTTGAGAAGTTAAAATTGAATGAAAATAGATAGTTGTGAGAGAGAAAAGAGTGAGAGAGTGTTTGTGATTAGAACTTAATTATTCAGAGAGAGAAAGAGTGTGTGTGAATTTTGCGTGATCGTTTGGTCGAAGTACAAATAGAGGGTC
This sequence comes from Megalocaria dilatata, assembly GCA_034642435.1. Classification (NCBI taxonomy): domain Eukaryota; kingdom Metazoa; phylum Arthropoda; class Insecta; order Coleoptera; family Coccinellidae; genus Megalocaria; species Megalocaria dilatata. The sequence continues at coordinate 65,617,849 of CM067854.1, forward strand.
TGTGTTTGTGTTTCTAGGCCAATCGCCAAAAAGATACTATTAGATGCTTAGAGAGGGTAGGTACATTTTTCCCCAAATTACGACCTGGGGTTTGTCTGAATGTATTTCTGGGCTTGGTTTTATGAAATATGAGGGGTTGAGATTAGATAATCGGAACCTGGGATTGTAATTGTAGGGAACCTACCTAGTAAAGATCAAAAATACCTTATTCAATTTCGTAGAAATTGAACAGTTATTTTTATGTATTCGCAGAATTTATTTTTGAGTATTATATTATTGAAACTCATCATCAAACTGGCCTATTCGATTATATTCACACATGTAGAGAACATAACTTTTCCATCTTTTTTCAAATATCATATCACAATACACTAAGATTAATTTTTCGGGACAATACCGAATAACCATGAATTCCGTGATATCTAGAAATTTCTCGGGTGAAGATAGAAACAATAAATGGAAGGATAAAGAAAAGACTCTCGTATCAGATATTCTATTAACCCAGAAAATAACATTCTACGAAATATATTAGAGGTGAATTGCACTGCTGGGAGTGATTACAGGCTTGATAATGTCACGGTTTTCTGAAGGGCAATCGATAATCTTTTCAGACGGCAGGAAGGAAGCAATTGATGAACACGCTAACTGTATACTTTGGAAGGAAATTATACTTTCAGAATTTTGGTTCGGACTTTCTTTCAAGTTTGAAAAAGACAATAATTCCTGTAATGAAAATCGCAATGAAGCAGACGCTTTTGTATTTTTAACATGAGGTTGATCTTATCAAACAGAAAAATTTCAATAGAAATTACCACTGGAAAATAACATAATCCACCAGAATATTTTTTTCATTATATACTGATTTCTTACAAATCATTAATGAGCCAAATATTTAGGTAGTTAGAAAAATATGCATTAAAAATCTCTACTGAAAATCGATTTTCGTTTTTCTGAACTATTTTCATAGCAGGTCAACAAAAGTTTCGGGTTATTATTAGTAAGAATTATAAATTTAAATATATTCAAATAACTTCTGTTGAGAGTTTCTCTGTACCGTGCCAACAATAATTTATAACGCTTCTTACTATCATTTTGTGTACCTACCTGCTTTCTTCGGAATACCCTGCAACGTTTGTTCAGTTTTCAGTTTTTCTCATGATGAGGTGAATTAAGTTGCAATCATAGGTAGTGAAACAGAGTGATTTCTAAGACTTGTTTTGATCATCTCGTGTTATTCAAAGGAAAAAAGGAAAAATCTACCAGTTTAACCAATAAATCCCTAAACAGTCATTCTGAACAATAAGAGAGAAAGTTTTGATTTTCTCGGTCTTTCCTTCACGGAAATTCATCTTCAATATATTCAATTCCAAACAAGGATGCGGGAACATGAAAAATTTATATTAATAATAAACCAAATTTATGCCAACTATTTGTTAGAAACGGGTCATAATTTTAGTAGGAACAATGAAATATTACACATGGAAAACAAAAGTCAGAAACTAAAACTGTTAGAAACTTTAGAGATCAATAGATATAATGAAAGACCAATTTTATTGAATGATTAAATAGATTTAAACAGATCCCCCCTTCTTAACATTTTTCATTGATTGTAAACCACCTCTTTCCACCCCTCTATTTTTTGGACCAGAGCTGTGTATTTAAGGTCATGTTTTGCGTTATGTACCTCAGTTTTAATACTCATCTGATGAAGTAGGACGAAACAATTGTCGAGTAAATCAATAAAATAGCGGAAGTTAACATTTTTTTCCTTATATAATTAACAGATAAGTTATTGTCTACCTATTTTGATATTTTACAGGAAATTTTCAAATCGTTAATATTTCTCAAGACCACTTCGAAGTTGTTCTAATAAAACACTCAACAATGAAGAATTCAAATATTGGATGGAGTAGTCCGTTACTTTTTGATAGTTCAATATTAAATTGAATGAAATAAGATATTACTTCGCTTTCTATCATTTTTTTACCAACTGAATATAGAGTGACTCGAGTTTTGTAGTGTTTACCACATTTTCAAACTGAATAAAAACAAATTGTATCTTATTTCTCAAATATATCGGTTCTTTAGTTTGCGATTGAACTTATTAATGGCATCGATAGTTTATCAATATGTCGAGAGATGGTGAATAAGTAGATCTTGCAGCTTTCTTATAATGCAACTTCGTCCTATGGTTAAGACGAGATTTAGATAAAAAATAAAATAAATAATCATTATATTCTGTTCTATGATATTGATCCTAAACTTACATCTTCCAGGCTCGATATTTATACCAAGCGATGCGTTCAATGGAGATTCATCATTAATGATATCGGATAGTGATCGGTAATTTCATATTTGATAACGGAAGATCGAATTTATTTTTTTATAGTGATAGAACTTTCGATAGGGATAATTGTGATTTGACAGAAGGTAGAAGCCATGTTTTTCTGACATTTCTGTTCAGTAAGCATTGAAAAATTATCATGCTGCAACAACCTTTACAAATTGTTGGAATTCATTTTCAAAATCAGTGTTTTATTCGCCAAACTTATAGAGCACTTCGTGAAATTTATGGGTTACATAATCGTCCATCAGACCAGCTCATTCGTCGAACTATCGATAGATTTCGGGCAACATTTCCTCTACTCGATGCAACAATAACAACAAGACAAAGAACTGTACGTACAGAAGACAACATCGCTGCTGTAAGTCATAGTGTTCATTTTGATCCAAATTCGTCTAGTCGTCGACGTTCACAATGAGTTGGAGCCACGTGACCAAAATAAGCGTCGTTTGTTTGCTGATTGGGCCCTAGAACAGCTTGAAGTTGATCCACTTTTCTATCGTAAACTTGTGTGATGAGTGATGAAGCTCATTTCTGGTTGAACGGCTATGTAAACAAGCAAAATTGCCGTATATGGAGTGAAAACAATCCTCAAGAAGTTCTGCAGGTTCCATTGCAAAATGCACTGTATGGTTTACACCATACCATAGTGCAAAATGCACTGGTGCTTTACACGCTGGAGGCATCATCGGTCCATATTTCTTTAAAAACAATGCTGGAGCTAATGTTATAGTAAATGGTGCTCGTTACAGATCGATAATTAATGATTATTTGTTTTAGTTCCAACAAGATGGTACCTCATGCTGCTATCGTAACAATTGATTTATTGAAAGAAAGATTTGGCGATAACAATATTTCAAGAAATGCTTCAATTATCTGGCCTCCAAGATCATGCGACATAACTCCCCTGGATTATTTTCTTTGGAGTTATGTCAAATCATTGGTTTATGCGAATAAACCAGAAACAATAGACGCTTTGGAAACCAACATAACTAGTGTTATTGATGAAATAAGGCCTGAGTTACTCAAAAAAGTGGTCCAAAATTGGTATAGTCGAATGCGGTTCCTCAGAGCTAGTTGTGGTGGACATATGCCGGAAATTATTTTTAGAACATAAATATCCTAAAATTATCTTTCGAATAAAAAAAAATTTGGCTTAAATCTTAATTTCAATGTGTTTTATTCCAATTCAAAGTTATATCACTCTAAAAAAACACCCGATACGTTGAAGGCTTCGGCTGGTGGAAAACTTCGAGAATTATGGTGTTTCAAAGGTCCGTTTGCTCATTTAATAGTTTTATTGTTGAAACATAATGTTTGTGTTTGAATATTTCAATGGATTCCAGGATGTCTAGTTTTTTTCTTTTGCTTCCAGGTTAATATTTCAAGATTATCCAATTCTGGAAATATAATATATGATTGGTTTCGAAAAACTGTTTCGCAAAATTAGAGTTATCTTTATGGTTCCTAAATGAAGAGTGATATTCTTTGAACCTTTTATGGAATTATCTCCCGGTTTGTCCTATATATACGCTACTGCTAGTTGACAACTTAATTTATAGATTCCAGAATTATTCAAATGATGTCTTTTGCATTCAAAAATTGGTTAGAAATTTTTATGTGAGGGTGTGAAAGCTGCTTTCCTGTTAGTTCTTGAAAATATTTGAGCTAGTTTTCGCGAAATTGGTCCAAGATATGTTACTTTCACGAATTTTTTGTCATTGTGAAGGTAACATATTTTGGACCAATTTCGCAAAAAATACATGGAATAATTTCAAAAACTAACAGAAAAACAGCTTTCATACGCTCACATAAAATTTCTAACTTCTTTTTTAATGGAAAAGACAGAATCGACCGGCTTAATAATTCTGGAGTCTATAAATTGAACAGTACACTAGCGTTTATATAAGACAAATCGGGAGATGTTTCCATAAAAGATTCAAACAACATCAATCTTTGCTTAGGAACTATAAAGATGAATCTAAATCAGCAAAACATTTTTTCGAAACCAATCATATCTTCCCAGAATCGGACAATCTTGAAAAAAAGAAAAATCTAGACATCGAAAGATTCAAACACAAACATCACGTTTCGACAACTAAATTATTGAATGAGCAGAGGGACCTTTGGAGCACCCCACATCTCAAAGTTTTCCACCAGCCAAAGCCTTCAAAACAAGGATACAATTTGTTTTTATTCAGTTCTAAAATGTAGTAAACACTACGAGACTCTAATCACTGTATATTTACTTAATAAAAACGTGAATTCATTCACATTAATAATTTGAAGATCTTTTTTTGGAAAGATGAATTTTTAAATTCATATCAAATTAATGAACAGTTATCTTGACTCCGATTTATTGATTGAATATTTTGTCGTATTCTGTCAACAACTATTGTTCAGTTTTCTCCATTTTCTAACATTTGCTGTTGTGAATGTTGATTCACACTTATTAGGAGTAGAAATAGGATCGTGCGGTTTTGATAACTGATGTCGCTAATAGTTTATTAGTGTATTGTTATAAATAGTATCACCTTCATTTTGAATTTTCATCAGTAGGCTTTATTTTCAGTATCTGTCATTTCGCTGAAGTGTAAACAACGTAGTTTTTGTGTGCTCTGAAACGTCAACTTTTTTACCAAATAATGTGTTTTTGCGGTGAACTTTACTTCATTACTTCAATATGAAGAAAAAGGCTGCCGAAAGTCATCGTATTTTAGATTATGTTTATGGTGAACGAATGCTTCAGCTGAACGAACGTGTTAGAAGTTGTTTAACCGTTTTAAAGATGGCAATTTTAATTTGGAAGACGAAGAACGACTCAGAGCATCCCAAAAGTTTAAGGGTGAAGAATTAGAAGCAAGTTTTAATGAATATCCATCACAAACGAAAGAGGAACTGGCAGAAGCACTTGAGTCACATAACCAGCCATTTACTATGGTTCAAAAGCGATGAGAATGATCCGAAAAGTAGGAAATTGGGTATGGAATATATTTACTATCTATTGTTTATAATTTAATAGAAAATAAATATATCTCATTAACATACTTAGGACCAAAAACAGAAAAGGTACTTAGATATTTAAAGATGAATCAACTTCTCTTTTCATTAGGAAAATTAATAAAGAATAATGAAGATGACATATCTGAGAACAATATATCTGGTTATTTAAATATTATTTAAATATTTTAATATTAGCCTTCTACATATTTAATTGCAAAAAATTATATTTAATAATTATAATTTCAGGAATTGAATTGAATTAATGTCAAATAAGTACCACTTATATCAAATGACATATAAAATAAACATTCATTATAAGACATCCAAATGATATAACAAAATCCAATAAATAAAAATTGTTAACCAAAATCCTATAAATTAAATATTTTGAACATTAAGTTATCAGTTTTGCAACTATGGTGTGGAACAGATTTTTCTCAGAATGTGTCCCATGAAATAATCGACCAATAGCCCTAGCACAGCTATTGTGTTAATTTGTAATGATTTCAACTCGCTCTTCAATCGAGTAAACCATTATGAAAACACTACCAAGAAGAACGACGCAAAATTTTGGAGTTAATGAATGGATTGTTTTATTCAAGAGAATATTTTATCAAGAGATAAGCGATTTTTGAATTAGTTAGTGTCAGTAAGCAAATGTATTTAATAAACAATAAAAATATCAAAAGTATGTGAAATAACAATTGTTATTGTGAGCGTTTATCTAAATCAAAATTTAATGTTAGTTTTTTGATCGCGGTGGGTACACACCTGAAAATTATTTATCGTTATATTGTAAACATAGTAACTTTCAAAAAGTTAAGGCCAGACAAACTATGAACTATTGCTGTGGAAAAAGATAAAGGCGATTACAAATTTTTTTTTCGTTTGCTACTAATAATTTCACTGTTAATTCCTTAATTGTTCTTGAAATCGGCAAGAGGCATAACTTTGGACTAGGAGTATTATTAGGGGTAGTTTTTTTTTGACTTGAACTTTGAACTTGATATTGATCTTGATCAGATAATACTATGTAAAAATAATTTTTTGGTAATACTAATACTCTTTCTTGTTTATACATGATAATTCCAACAGTTTGCGAGGAAAACGCAACTGGAGAATTAATTGTCTCACAAGGGCATTTAGGAATAGTATGCTTTGAATTGTCATAAAAATGTTGCGGGTAAATATCATTTCTTTTTCGTGAATTAGTTTTGCTGTGAGATTATAGTTTATTGTTGTAGTTTTTAACGATTTTTTGATTGAAATGCCTCAAGATGATTTGTATATATGCAAAAAAAATCTTTTGCGGTCACTTTGCAGCTAGAAGGTATGAATTTTTATATCTAGGCAGGAGGGGAACGAATCATAAAACTTTTGCAAATTAATTTCATTGTCCGGTTGAAACTGGATCATTTCGTAGTAGAATTCTGGATAATCGTCCGAAATAAATAATACTTAATGAAAAAGATGAAATTTTGGTTGAAGTAAATGTAAATCCTGAAGTGAATTCACGTCAACTGACAGCAGCAACTGGAGAATGTCAATCACCAATTAGTAGAATTCTGAAGAAGAAGAGCTTCATACTTATTATTTAACTTCTGTTCAAAATTTGCTTCCAAGAAATCTGCCACGACGGTTACAGTTCCGCCAACGTATTGTCAACAATTATAGTAATGACCGACATTATCAGTATAAGTTAAAATTGAATAAAATAGAAAAAGAGGTTTTTACTTGAAAGAAGGATTATTACAAAATTTCAAATATCATACGGATTTATTCTGTTAACCTCCTACAAATTTTATATTCAAGAAAATTTTATTCAAAAACTTTTTAGAATAAAATAAATGGCTTAGAAAAATATTGTTTCAATTCAGTAAATACATATAATTAACCCTCATTACACAGCACCAAAAGGCAATAAACGAATTCGAAGAAATATGAATTATTAATTAAAATTACTAAAAAAATACTTGAAGGATACAACATTTTGTTTCGTACCTTGTATTATGAAAACCAATTTCTTTTCCAAAAATGCTATACATAACCTCAAGAATTTCTTCAAAAAAATCTCACTTCGAATAACTTCTTTGAAATAAAAAATTCCTAAAACATGCAGAACATCTTCAAAAGGCAATTCGGAATTCCCACAACGGAAAACTCGTCAGCCCTACTTCATATTAAAAAATAAAAGTAATTAATAAAATATATCTTACCAGACTAGCTCAGTGTATTTCTCTGAACAAAACACCCGAATGAAATGAACTTTCAAGAATCTTACGTATTGTACGTTCGTCACAGAAATAACACGAAGCTTGTTAGGTATTTCAAGAAGTCAGTTAAAAAATATATAATAATTATATTCTGGTTCATCATTCATGCATATTATCATTTGGTTTTACTGAGTTTTGTGTAATTTCTGTGACGAACATAGAATAGAATGAATCTGTAAGATATTAAAAAAACATTAAATTCAATATATGAAGTTACATTATAGGCGGTTAACTATTAGGACTTCATTTCCTCCTTCCAAAATTAAATGGAGATTCTTATATATTTTATTTTGCAAAATACTTGAATGATGAGGGAAAATTTGGTTTATGCAGGATGGAGCTACACCCAATTTCCCACTTTTCCCACCAAGTCGGAGGAGACCAAGTAGAAAATTTACTAATTTTGTTCGTTTTATGTAAAATTTTTTTCAATTCTTCTTCACTATTGAAACAGAAGCCTTACATCACAATTTTTTTTTATTGTCAGTAATTTGAAATCCCCTCCTGAAACAATGAACTCTCCAATTGGCTTTTTTCTCCAAGACGAGTAGAATTATCGTATTGAAACAAGAGTACCAATATTACGTAAAAATTATTTTTGCATCGGATTTTCTAATCAAAATCACTTTCAAATTTCGTCAAAAAAGTTATCAATTAATTTCATCATCAGGAATGATTCAAGTGCGCTGCCTATAACAAAAGGTAAAGTAATATATAAAATTATATTCCTTGTCTAAAGTTCTTCTGTGTCGATTTTTATAAGATGAGAAATAAGCGTAAAATGCTTGAAAGTGTTGTTAACCTACCTACAGAAAAAAAATGTTTTGTTGAATTTATGGTGATCAGGTGTGCCCCTCAAAGCAAAATTTATGTGTTTCAGCCTTTCTTTAAATTTTTCATAATCTCTTCAAATCCGTGTGGAACAGTTTCGTTGGACCAATCCTGTATATTACGTTATGAAACTAGATAATAGAGTTGGTTCAACTACTATCAGTTATTGAGATGATTTTGGGTGTTATTATTACAATATGACTGAATAATACATAGCAATCGAAGAACTTGCAGAAATATGATTTCAAATATTGATATAAAATGAGTTAAGAAACCATACTTGAGTTAAATACTATTGTATACCCATTAGCGTAATAAACGTCAGACGGCTCTGGTGAAGAAACCGCACTGATTTGTCGCACTGCGGAAATAACAAACTGCATTTGCACGCAATTAAATGGTCAAATGAATATCGGATAATAGTATTTTCAGTACTGTATATTACGAAAGTTACAGCTTTTTTCATTCAAGCGCAGATGAAGGACTAATCTAAGGAAGGGGAAATCTGAAACCGAGTGGCCAACCCGATGTATTTGTACACCCTCCTTGAAAGGACAGCTTTTCATGATACAACCTGACTCTTATGAATAGTCTTGTATCAAATGCCCAATTTTTTCTTATCGGGAACAATAAAAAGTGTTCTCTCGAATTGACAATAACAAAACAGAGAAATACATTCATTTTGAAAAGTTTCACCTACAATCAATTGGCTCTTTCTTCAACTGGAAGATATCATAAAGATTATAATTATAGGAAAATGCACTTGTTCATGAAACAAATACTAACCATTGTAGAATTTTTGAATATTTGACGTCGTTCATTCACAAAATTTCCTCGGAAATGTTGAAAAAAAACAAAAATTGTTGAAAAGTGATTTCGTAAAGTGAGTTAAGAGTATAAAAATATACGTTTATCATTCGAAATACTTACAGACAATCTCAAAATTAATAATTGATTCCAAGAAACTGATGACAGAAATCCTACTAATTAACTTTGAATCAATAATTTTGAAATTCAAGCAGAGTTGAACACTGTTTTATACATTAAAAGGGCCTTTAAGAAGTTACTATCTGCCACTAGCCTGCTAACTACAATTATACGATAATATACAGAAAAAACAAATTTTGTTAACTCGTAGGCGTCCTCATCAGATTTTGCCACATGACACCATTGGGACATCTGAGGCTATTACCATGGAATTTCAACCGAGCGTCTGTATACCGAACTCCGGTTGAAATTCCATATCATCTCCATTCCTCTCCATTCCACTCATATATATATATATATATATATATATATATATATATATATATATATATATATATATATCCATTTGTAAGTTACTAAACTCCTGATTCTTTACATGATTTCCTTGCAACTATTAAATAAACTCTCTGCGTTAGTGTTTCTACTTATTCTTAATATTGTTATACCTATTTTTGTAATCTTTAGGAAAGAAGTCTTCATAATATAGTAAAATCGCCTAAATTGAATGACAATAATAATTTCATATTCATTCTTTCAAAAATTCCAATTCAAGGAGGAATTATCAGGAATCTCGCAAGGCTTATAAATTCTACATAACGCACAATTGTTCAAAAAACAGTGTTCGACGTCTCTCGGCAGCTCATACAGCACCTAATTTCTTATCTTTCGAATCATCCCTAATGCTTTTAAACGGTGTCAAATGGCTCGTTAAATGACACCAAGTGTGTCTCGAGTTCCTCTTATGTTTGTGATGAATCTTCATCCTGCCTTGCACCTAATTCCTCATCCCTTTTCTTCATATTGATGTAATGAAGTAAAACTCTCCATAAAAATACATTATTCGTTACGAAAGTTGACATTTTCAGAGCACATAGAAACTACGTTGTTTACACATTCAGTGAAATCACAGATACTGGAAAGAAAGAATAATGATGACACTTCAAAACGAATGAGTTGCCAGAGGAACAATTGAATAATAAATTAGTAGCGACTAGTATCGAAGACGAAATTATTTCTTGTTTGATCGTATCGGTCTCTACTTGTCGGAAATACATCTTGATGATTAAAAGTAAAACAACATAATTTCCGATAATTTATTTAATTTCACAATAATTGTTTCGTCATGACAACATGACTTCGTCAGGTGAGTCTGGTACTAACAACATATTTGAGATTAAGTTCCTTAAATATTGAAAATATACAGAAAAGAAGGTAGTAAAAATTTACAGTAATTAGTTTTTTTATTATTCTACAAAGTTTCAGAAAAGGTTAAGTAAGGGGAATTTTTCGAGGTTCGTCTGGTCGTTTAGGAGAATCTGTTTTTTATTGTATCTGTTAATTTCGAGGGCTTCTGGGTTGTTTAACCTAAGGTTCTTGCTTTCTAGGTGTAAGATTTTGTAGTTTTTGTCAAAATCATGACCATCTCCAAAAGATGGTCAGCATATGTTGAATTTTCGTTTTTACCAAGATATGCTTTCTGTTGTTCACGTATCCTAGTGCCGGAAGATCTACCTGTTTGACCAACCTGTACGCATGGACAAGTACCGCAGTTTAACCTAAAGACTCCAGACTTTGTTTTTATGGATCAAATCTCCATTCAAATTCTAATCATAGACAATGTTAAAGACTAGCAACTTATAATAGCATGATATTTAGATTAATCAACATACCTATGACAAAAGAGAATTTTGATGGAGAACTGAATAAAGTAAAACAGATTGCATTCAACAATGGTTTCAATCCGTTGATTATAAATAAATTATTGAAACGAATGCAGTTTAAACAGTCAATATCGCTTGTATATTGACAACAATAGCTGTTGATACGAAATATATTTCTTTAACGTAAATAAACAAAATTCCAAAAAAATAGCAAGATATTTAAAGAAAAAAAGTAACGTAACTGCAACAATTCATTTAAAACAAGAAATACGTTAGGAAATTCAATAAAAAATAATGAAGATTTGATCCATAAAAACAAAAAGTCTGGAGTCTATAGGTTAAACTGCGATACTTGCACATGTGTACGTTCATCAGACAGGTATCATGATTTTGTTTAAAGTGTAAGTAAATCTTTCGATAGCAATAACTATGATTTGACAGAAGATAGAAGCCATGTGTTTTTGACATTTCCGTTCACTAATCATTGACAAATTATCATGGAAATACTCACGTCGCAACAACATTTACAAATTGTTGAAATTTATTTTCGAAATCAGTGTTCTATTCGAGAAACTTACAGAGCACTTCGTGAAATTTATGGTTTACATAATCCTAAAACAGCTTGAAGTTGATCCACTTTTTTATCGTAAAATTGTGTTTAGTGATGAAGCTTATTTCTGATTGAACGGCTCTGTAAATAAGCAAAATTGCCGTATATGGAGTGAAAACAATCCTCAAGAAATTCTGCAGGTTCCATTACATCCTGAAAAATGCACAGTATGATGTGCTTTACACACTGGAGGCATCATCGGTTAATATTTCTTTAAAAACGATGCTGGAGCTAATGTTTGTAAATGGTGCTCATTACAGATCGATGATCAATGATTATTTGTTTCAAAATTTGAATCGTATCGACCCAGAAGTGTTTTGGTTCCAACAAGATAGTGCTGCACCTCATACTGTTACCGTACCAATTGATTTATTGAAAGAAAGATTTGGGGATAATATTATTTCGAGAAATGCTCCAATTAATTGGCCTCCAAGATCATGCCACAATACTCCACTGGATTATATTTTTTTGGGAAACAATAGACGCTTTGGAAGCCAACAAAACTCGTGTTATTGATGAAATAATGCCTGAATTACTCGAAACAGTGTTCCAAAATTGGTCTGGTCGAATGCGGTTCCTCAGAGCTAGTCGTGGTGGACATATGCCGGAAATTATTTTTGGAACATAAATGTCATAAACTATCTTTCAAATAAAAAAATTTGGCTTCAATCTCAATTTAAATATGTTTTATTTCCATTTACAGTTCTATCACCATCACCAGAAAGCATATCTTAGTAAAAACTGAAATTCAACATAAGCTGACCATCTTTTGGAGACAAGACATGATTTTGACAATAACTACAAAATCTTACACCTGGAAAACAAGAACCTCAAACGATTAAAAACAGATTCTCCTAAACGACCAAACGGACCTCAATAAATCCCCCTTACTTAACCTTTTCTGAAACTTTGTATAATAATAAAAAACAAATTATTGTAAATTCCTAATTATCTTATAAAATAAAATAAGAAGGAACGGTTTTTTACTTGATAGAAGGATTATTACAAAATTTGAATATCAAAACAGATTTAATCTGTTGTCTTCTACAATTTTAATTCCAAAAAATTTTTTGAAATTAAAATTGTAAAAGACAACAAATTGAATCTGTTATTTTTTATATGTAAAGTTGAACTGATCTTATCGTAACTTTAATTATTTCTTGAGGATGTGCTACATGTTTTGAGATTTTTTGAAGTAATTTATTTAAATATATTGAATATTTCAAATAAATTAGTTTTTGAGAAGTTCTTGAGATTATGTTTTATATTTTTGGGAAAGAGTTATTTTTCATTAATATAGGATCAGAAAACAATACATTTTGTAACAAACAGGGCTTCGTACGTTTGTCTGAAGAGTTCAGTACGCATGCCAAAAAATGTTTGCTTATTTATATTTTAATTTCAATTGACAATTTATATTCGTTGGTTTTTCTTAATTCTATTTGATATTGTATGTTGAATTTTGATTTTATACGTCTATTAAATATGAGCAGTGCTTATAAAGACATTAATTTAATTCTCAAAGTTTCTTCAAAGAATTTTTTGAAATTAAAATTGTAGAAGACAACAGATTAAATCTGTTTTGATATTCAAATTTTGTCCTAATTATCTTTTTTCTGTATATTTTGAATATTTAAAAACTTAATCTCAAATATGTAGTTAGTACCATACTCACCTGACGAAGTCATGTTGTCATAACGAGACAATTGTGAAATTAATTAAATAAGAGGAAATTGTTCAACTTATTTCTTCTTCTACTACTAAAAGCAAACAAATTTCAGCAAAAACTTGAAAGGGTCTGTGTAATCAGCAAACTAATCTTCGTAGAAAATACTTGAAGTTCCACAGGGTGACTTCTCCAGATTGGTCTGAAAATTCACCAGGTCCTAATACTATTTAGAACATGTGCTAAAAGATCAGATTGCTTGCACTGGAATGCATAAAGGGAAAATGTGAACATTCAGTTGTGGTTTCGAGAGGAGAAAATTATATAAATTAATTTACTCCATGCTAACACAGTTATGTCATTCGGAGGAGTTCTATGTTTAATCATAATTGAATATACATGGGTAGCCCACATGAAACATTTCTGCCGGATATTTCCGTAAATATGCTGAAACAGGTCAATTTTTAAATAGAGAGGGACATCTCCGGAATGCAAAGTTGTGGATGAATGAATACACTCAAGTAGGTTCGGAACCCCCCAAGGAACTTGAATGGCCTTAGGGATCGAGTGACACATTATTTTTAAGCTTTTGTTATTCCATTATCTTATGTCTGTTGCTGTTCGTTTCGGTGTAAAAATCTCGTTGGAAGTGATAGGTGAGATGTATTAAGTGGTCGAGTTTCTGAATGAAGTATTGAGGTGTTGAAATATTCTATTTTTTTGATTTATGTAGTACCTGAATCCTTATTCAGGTACTGCCTAAATATGTGAGAGAACAAAAATCCACTCCTATGGAAAATAAAACTAAACTAGAAAATAACAAAAACATCAATGAAAATAGAAAAGAGTAAGTTGTTAAAACCAAAAATAAATTTACATCCAATAATGAAGATGATTTCAAAGGAGTAAAATATAAAACGCCGAAGAAAGTCAATGAATTGTATGAACGGGCGGGCCAGATAGTACTTTTTCAAATCGTCGAAAAATAATGATGAAACAAGGGAACAGTGCCTGTTTGTATCCCGAGTTCGTAAGGATGTTTCAGAGGGAGATATTTTTCAGTATATATCTACCAAACGAAATATAGAAGAGGAAGGAATTTCTCTTAAGAAAGTAAAAGTAAAGGACAATGAAAATGTAAATTTCTCAAACTTTATGCTTGGAGTCCCGGTTAACATGAAAGACTTCATATATGATAACACTTTCTGGCCAAATGGAATCAGGTTTGCACGATTAGATTTAAAAGAAGGCAGCATTTTTTAGACAAAAAGTCAATCAACCAAATCTAATTCAAAAACAAAACAAAAATTCAATACTTCATCAGAATGAAAGATCTATGGGAAATTCAATTGAACAACTGGAACAACTAACATCTGAAAACAACGAATACTATGGATTTCAGAACATTAGAAAACAGAAGAGCAACTTAAATATTTTTTCCTAAAGAACAAAATTCCATAGATCTATAGTGGAACATGGAGGAACAGCAATCTACTTTAGAAGTGACATAGAAGCATGGGAAAGGAATGATATAGGCAACACCTTCAACAAATGAAAATTTCAATGCTCTGCAGCAGAATTAAATATGGACAACCGAAATTGGGTATGCCTAACAATTTACAATGATCAAAATACAGACTTAATGATAGAAGAGTTAACACCAACTTTAGACAAATTAACGAAGGAGAATTTCCAAATAATTATCGCAGGTGACTTTAACATAAATATGTTAGAAGATACCAAATCAAAGCGAGACTGGATATAACATTTAACATCCTATGGTGTCATTAAAACAATATTCCAACCCACAAGAGTCACTACCTTAACATCAACGTGCTTGGATGGAATATTTGTTAAGACAGACTATCCATTTGATACAGAGATAATACAGACACACAAATCCGATCACACAGACAAAATGACAAAAATAATGTGGATGAGCAATATAACATATTCCAAAACATATATCTAGATCACTTCAATCTAAACTAACACCAAAAAACACGTATTAGCATTAGAAGATCCATCCATTAAAAAGATAAAAAATAAATTTGACGTAATACTTTTTATGAGCAACGTAGATCCAAAGTTCAAAAATGAATACATAAGCACAAAAAAATTATGATAACCTCCCTCTAAAAAGTGAAAGAGATTATTCAGGAATACTTATTGTAGACTCTGATAATAAAAACAAGACCATATGGGCAATAGTGAATTCTTTGCAGAACAATAATAAAGATAGCAACATCCCACCAAAAACATGCCATGCCAAAATTAGCAAATGATTTCAATGACTACATTGTAAATACCGCTACAAAACTGATAGAGAATATAAAACAAACAAAACCTGTAATCCTGAAGATCATGGAAATTACAGACCAAGTAGCCTACTTACATCATTCTTCAAACTATTCGAATGGGCATTTTGTGAACAAATATTGGAATATTTCACATCACAAGCATTCCTCATCCAAGACCAACATGGTGGTCTGAAAGGAATATCTACTCAGAGGGCCATATACCAATTTGTAACACAAATCACGAAGGCTTTCGAGGAGGGCTGTTTGACAATGGGATTGTTTTTGGACCTGTCCAAGGCATATTACTGTCTTGATTCATATATTCTACTGGGAAAACTTGAGCAATATGGAGTCCAAGGAAAGACACTGAAATGGATAAAATAATTCCTTCACAAGCACACACAGCTGGTGAAAATACTTATAAATGGTGTAGGAATAAGATCAGAAGAGAGAGAACTAAAACTGGGAATACCACAAGGCAGTATAGCAAGAAAAATAATGTTTCTGATATATATATAAATTACATTGGATTGGGAACATGATGGAAAGACAGGAAGGTCACTAAGATACATGATATCGATGACGCAATGGCCAGATCTCAAAATCCTGGTTGATGACATGATGCAGAACACTGAAGAATAGTTCCAAAATAACAATTTGATTCTGAATGAACCAAAATGATTTTATTCCAACCAGTACAATACAGTATAGAAAAACCAGAAAAAATTAACATCAAAAATGAAGAATACAACCTAAGCTGTGTAAGATTCTTAGGTGAGGTGCTTTCCTAATATTCATTATTTTCTCTTCTGTAGGATGTATACCGTCTTTATCTATAACATGACCTAAGAACTCCACACTTCTTGCAAATAATTTACATTTATTTTCATTTATCTTAACATTATATTCTTCCAACCGAGAGAGAACTTCAATCAATGTTTGATTACATGACTCCAATGTAGGTATCACCAAAAAGTAATATATCATCTATATAACACTTGTTATTCTGTAATCCAGATAAAATTGTATCCATATTGGATTGAAAATTTCCTGGTGCCGTTTTAATACCGTATGTTAAACGATTTGTAAGTGAAGGGACCCATGTGTGCTGATAGTCAGTAACTCTTTGGATGATTTACTAACTGAAAGCTGTTGATAAGCACACTTTATATGTGTAATCCAAAACCGTGAAGTAGCAATTGCCACTTTGGCTTGCATAAATATCTTCAGGAAGGGGCATCAAACAGTGTTCCGATTCTAATAAGCGGTTCAAAGTTTTTTTAAAATCAACACAAATTATTATACTATTAGGATTTTTTTTTGGTACTACTTCTATTGGACTAGCCTATTCACTGTGTTCAACTCTTCTGAAAATTCCCGCACTTGCCATATTTCCTAATTCATCTTCAACTTTTGGTTTCAATGATTATGGCATCTCATACGCTCTATGAAATATCGGTTTGGCATCATCTTTGACTTTTAACTCAATTTTAAAATGTGAAATATGACAATCAAGTTCATCTTCAAAAACTTTCGAAAATTTTCGTTTAAAATTAGATATAAATTTTTCTCCTTTTAAGTCATACTGAGCATTACTTTTTTCAGCAACTTCTATTCTTGAACTCTCAACATGACCTTAACTCATTCTACTTGACACAACCTTACATATTGACTTGTATGACTCATTCGACTCTGACATTATGTTAATATTTACTAAATATTTCCAATTTGGGTCTAACACTCAACTAATTTCTTTCTAAAAGTGGTGTGAATCCTAGCTCACCGCCCTCATCAGCTTTATGTAGAGCAGAGTTCAAGCATTCCGAAAACCGACGTTTCGAGGTGGAACAAGGTTACAGGAGTTATTGGCAGACCTCCACATCACGCCTATCTGAAGAGTTCAGGGGGTGCAAGATGGAAAGAAACGCCTACTTCCCGAAATAAGAGGTTAGAAGCTCCCTCATAATAACTCATCCCAAAAAGCTTCAAATCGATTCATAAAATTGCTTCTGCCTGTGGTTTCGAAAAATTGGAACATTGAGTAAAATACAGCTGTAAACTAAACACATTACGATATATATTTTGTATTTCACTGAGCGACTACTTCCCTGATACCAGTAATAATTTCTCTCATAATAAACACTGAATACAACATGTTTCTGCGTGTGATCATATCAATTCGCACAATACTGCAACAAAAAATAATTTCTGCATATAATCTTTCAATTCATTCCACCACCTCTCTATTTATTCTTATGATTTCAGTCAGAATTCCTTATCGTTAGAACTCGTCAGAAATTTTCAATTATTTTTTGACGTTCCTTCCATTCATAAAATTATGTACGTTGATGGAACTGAGCTCGTTGAGCCGTAGAGTTGGAAAACGGGTGTAGCATTTATTATTTCTGGAAGACCTCTCGAGTTTATCCTCTTTATTTCGCAATATTTTTCTGTGGGTCCGCAGGAACTCAGTCCGTTTTTCCCCAGCTTAATTCCTTTGAACACTTTTCCATGTTGAATTTCAGAATTACCTATATCCATGTCAAGTGTAGTTAGGCTTGGGTTCATTTGGAATTTCATTCAAGAGTGAGGTCCGTTCCAGAATTACTTCAGGAGGATTCACAGACAGAAATATGCTGTCTCACTATTGATGTAGGTACTCA
The DNA here is from genome assembly GCA_034642435.1 of Megalocaria dilatata. NCBI lineage: Eukaryota > Metazoa > Arthropoda > Insecta > Coleoptera > Coccinellidae > Megalocaria > Megalocaria dilatata. The sequence goes on from CM067854.1 coordinate 65,636,187, forward strand.
ACAGAAATCAGAAACGCTTGCTCTTAATTATACGATCTTCTCGAAATTGAACATTAGTCCCATCATTACTTTACACGTTATTCGATCATAGGGCTGTTCCTATGGTTTATCGAACGCTCAACGCTGCTCCGCTCAAAAAACATTCTTATTGTTTCGAATTTTCTAATCGGGGTCATGTGCATTACCATTTTTCTTCAAATCTTAAATTTCAGATCGATCGAGTTTGGAGTTTCGGAGATATTGGGATAAATATGAAAAATAATATGGAATAACTGCGAAACTATTGAACCGTTTTTGCCGATTAAGAAACTCAGGCATTACTCAGACGGCCGGTCGAATAGAGTTCTTTTGGACCTCGGATTTTTCATTAATGAGTCCAACTTAGTCATTTGAAACCATTGTGTTGAAAATAACAGACATATGGACGAAACTGACGCACGCTGTTCCCTGGAAGTAGTGCGCGCATGAAGACCTGGATATGTTTATCCGATTTTATTGTTTTTTAATTTTTTATATCGTATCTCATTATGATATTGATTCATTTTTTTAAAATTTATTTATTACTACGGGACACAAAAGAGACTTACCCAAAGCAGTGTCCATTCACTCTTTGACGTTCACAGAATGAAAACAAAAATTATATTTATATGGACTTCTAGATTTTCTATGAAGATCGCTTATGTTCTTTATTTTAGGTTGTTCGAGTTGGGAGAATAGTTGTACTCTGATTAGGCTTTGTCACTGCCTCCTTATGGATACCACCGCTAATTTTTGACCCAACAGTGAAATGATGAGCAGACACCCTAGCGAGAATTTTTTTTCCCCGCCAAGATAAGAATCTGCACTGGAGAAAAATCTCCGCTTACGAGTTGTTTGAAGCACTAAGCTACGGATGCTGATACACATTAAAAAAATGATTGAAGTATCAGATCTTTTAAGTTTTGAGATGGCTGCATAGTCAATGAATGATAAAATAATATTCAGTTGTCGACTGAGTACGGCCAAATTCAAAATACAATTTGTGAATTTTGCTACAATATCCTTTGAACTTATCGAAATGCTCATTGTCTACAGAATGCACCTGGTTTCCTATATAACTGACTTTGAGAGAATAAAATTTATTTGGGTTGCGTGAAGCGGGTCGATAAGAAGAAATTTTTACGAAAATCAGTAGATGTTTACCCCTTTTATTGTCGTGTGAAGAAGCATGGATATAAGAAGTCCAAGAACATAGAGCGCTGGGTTCTGAATGACTCAGTGAAACACACAGCGCCAAAATTGCCAATTGATACTTATTTCTTAGCAGCTAGCCGTCGCAAATCAGTAGTTTAAGGAACATCCAAGGATTATTGGTCCGCATACAGTGAATCGCCGAATTAGAAAGAAGCTTTAGTCTATCTCTCGTATTTGAGCATCAACGATTTTCTCTGGTATAGGCAGTGAACTCGGTGAAATCAGCAATGGCATTAGGTGATTGTTTGTTATTCTGGTCTCGGACTTCCTTCACTCTGCTAGTAGGTTGGCGAAAAATTTACTGAGGAGGAACTAGAAGACTCACTGAAATACCTCAAAAGAACATAAATATAAAATCTCGACGAAATAACATCAAAACGAATGAAAATTTCATGGTCGTTACAACCTGAAGAGATGCTCATAATCTTCGTTGTTTTGGAAACATTTAGTTTTCCAGACCAGTTAACGTATGCGAACATTGAACCTATCCCGAACAAGGGGAGATATCTAAGAAAAGACGTCATCCTATCGATCGATAGACCTTTTAAGAGTTTTTATTGAAACTAATAGGAAAGTCGTAAATATGCTTATCAGGGAACTAATAAGAAGAAAATAGATTATAAAATGAAGAAAACGGATTAAGAAGACAAATATCAATCATCACGCTTTCAGAAAAGGTAATAATATTTGGCAGCAAATGATTTGTGCTTATCAAAATTGACATAATAGAGGCAATGAAAAGGAGGGAGAAGAGCGAGCATCGAATGGTAGATACTCTCCAAAACGTTAGGGTACTTTGTCACACATAAACTTACCATGGGCAATGTGCTAAAGTCGTTGATGAAAGCGGTTTTCCCTTATGAAAAAGTGTAGGAACTCCTTATGAGAACGGAACATTGAATTATTATGAGGTGGAGCTCCATCATGCTGAAACCAGACATTACCATTCGGTAGGCTTGGATCTATTGCATCAGGAAATAAGTTTACTAACACAGGAATAACTTCGTCTCTCATCACAATCCCATCTATAAATATAGCACCAATCTCACCTATGATACCTGCCCAAACGATCACCTTTTGAGGATGTCTCACGCATCCAATGAGGATTCTCTGCTGACCAATATCTACAATTTTGTCGGTTTACCTCCCCGTTCAATGGAAATGTTGATTCTTCAGAAAAAAGGATTGTACCCAACAGCTTTTTATTTCTGTTCAGTTTATTCATCATTCTTTCGCAGAAATGCATTCGACGATCTGGATCGTCTTCTGTTAGCTCCTGCACGAAAGTCATTCTATATGGATGGAGTTTTTCTTTGTTAATACGCCTTATGACAGTTGTATGATTCACATTATTTTCACGGGCAATTTGGCGTGTACGTCTCATTGGATCCTCTGCATCACCTAACATTATATGCAATTTCACACTATCTTCAATTAATGCAGTTTTCTTTTTAATGAATTGACATGTCAAAGTTCTCTGAATTATGCATGAATTCTAGACACAGTACCTGGTGAAATATTTAGCAACCGAGGATACCTCTGATTAAATAAGTTTGCCACTTCAACTCGACTTCTGTGATTATCCCCCTAATTCGATCATCATTTAAATATCATTTCGATCAGTCTCAGTCAAATATTTCAATATGACTTCTTCAAGAAATACGTTGTCAAGTAGGAATTTACTATTTCAATGTAAATCTCAACAACACAACATCTGACTGATAACAATGCACATTATTTGCAGATTTTTGTTATTTATTGGCATATGTAGATAATTTTTTAGGAATAATCGCAAAACCAAAATCCATGAGCCTATCGATAACTGATTTCAGAAATTTTCCCAACTTAATAGTTATTTCAGAAATTTTGACTCTGTATTTAGCTTATTTTTATATTATATTTGAAATATACTATTATTTAACGCCTGGTATTATTCATGATAGACCATACATGATATAGTTCGTTGAAATCAGGTTAGTAAGAAGCTTTAAAAAATATATACAAGGTGTTCCCTTTAAAATAAAGAGGATGGACTGTGCTGAGCTGATACAAGTCACCCTGTATATTTAAATTTATACTTAAAGAGCGCATCATCGAATTTGAAAGATGACGTATCTCAGTATTTTTTAAAATTTCCTTACATAAGGACACAAAGAATTTTATTTCATAAGTGGTTTCCACACTGTACATTCACGTCTTGTCCACGAATGTAGGATAGGAATTGACGCGTGCTGCAGACCCCATATAAATACAGACTCTCTCGGTACTTTTTTAGCCCTGTTATAAGCCGTACATTTCCAAATAATTCGACAAAATCGTACAAATTGACTCGAGACAGATATTGAAAACTGAGTCAGCTCTCAAGCTGATTCACGTGGACAATAGGGCCGAAGGTCGGTTAAACCTTTTTTCAGGCTTTGTACGATCCACTATCACATATTTGTGAAGATACTGAATCTTGATACAATACGACAGGAGTATAATGTTGGCAATACAAAATTTGAAGCATAGGCTTTTTTGATGACTCCGTCCATCAGGAAAATCATAAAGATTTATATTTCTGCAGAGAAAAAATGATCCATGCGACTTTTAGACAATATTTTATATCTAATGCACTCCATTTTCAGACATCGCGAAACTCGAATCTTCTTACACCTGCATCAAAGATATGAAGCTTCGGGATGCCATTATTGGATTCCCCAGAAAACTTATCATCTTGACGGTATTCACATATACTGAAAAAACGTTTTTATGTTCTATAATACATATAAACTCGATTTTTGAATTTTCCGATATTCAATATGGCACATTTGCACCCCAGGGTGAAAAGATTAGATTTCATGATTTGTGATGAGTTCTCGATGTGAATATGCACGCAACGACTGTAGAAAAATGAAGGATAGTATAACGAGTTCTCAATATTTCACAAAAAATATCTTGCCTAAATACCCAACAAGTTGAAAATTTGCATGAACGTTAGCGACCATTATAATGAAATTGTGAGAAGTCTATATCGATCCCATGTGTGCAAAAATATTTTATTCAAGGTCAAAAATAGGTTTTTTGGATTTTTCAGGAAAACGCTTAGTTTTAGGATAAAAATAGTTCAGACAAGGATTGTAGAGCATATAATCATTTACAAAAATTGTTTCAACGATTTTTTCATAACATTGAGCATATCCGAGAAAAAGCGATTCCAAAATTCACTTCAGTTGATTACCAAGCTATCGGGTGTTTTTTTTAGAGTGGTAGAACTTTAAATTGAAATAAAACACATTCAAATTAGGATTGTAGCCAATTTTTTTTATTTGAAAGATAATTTTATAACATTTATGTTTTAAAAATAATTTCCAACATATGTTCATCACGACTAGCTCTGAGGAACCGCATTCGACCAGACCAATTTTTGACTACTTTTTCGAGTAATTGAGGCCTTATTTCAACAAGACCACGAGTTATGTTGGCTTCCAAAACGTCTATTGTTTCTGGTTTATCAGCATAAACCAATGACTTAACATAACCCAAGAAAAAATAATCCAGTGGAGTTATGTCGCATGATCTTGGAGGCCAATTAATTGGACCATTTCTCGAAATAATGTTATCGCCAAAACTTTCTTTCAATCAATCAATTTTTACGGTAGCAGCATGAGGTCTAGCACGATCTTGTTGGAAACAAAACACTTCTGGGTCGATACCATTCAAATTTTGAAACAAATAATCATTGATAATCGATCTGTAACGAGCTCCATTCACTGTAACATTAGCTCCAGCATCGTCTTTAAAGAAATATGGACCGATGATGCCTCCAGCGTGTAAAGCTGGAATTTTTCAGCAAAAATAGAACCTTCGGAACTTCTGGAAGATTGTTTTCACTCTACATACGGCAATTTTGCTTGTTCACATAACCATTCAACCAGAAATGAGCTTCATCACTGAACACAATTTTAAGATAAAAAAGTGGATCAACTTCAATCTGTTCTAAGGCCCAATCAGCAAACAAACGCTTATCGTGGTCAAGTGGCTTTAATTCTTGAACCAGTTGGATCTTGTATGGGTGTAGACCAAGATCTTTACGCGAAATTTTCCATATGGTGGATGCACAGAGTCCAACTTGTTGTGAACGTCGACGAAAAGACAAATCTGGATCATCATTAGCACTATGATTTACAGCAGCGATATTTTCTTCTGTACGTAAAGTTCTTTGTCTTGTTGTTGTTGTTGCATCGAGTAGAGAAAATGTTGTCCGGAATCTATCGATAGTTCGACAAATAAGCTGCTCTGATGGACGATTATGTAAACCATAAATTTCACGAAGTTTGGCAAATAGAACACTCATTCTGAAAATAAATTTCAACAATTTGTAAACGTTGTTGTGGCGTGAGTCTTTCCACGATAATTTGTCAATGCTTACTGAACAGAAATGTCAAAACAACATGGCTTCTATAAAACCTTCTGTCGAATCACAGTTATCCTTACTGAAAGTTTTATCACTCTAAAAAAACACCGACACAATTGAACCTGATGAAAATGTTGGTAAGTAGAAGCCGCGGTTGGAGGAAGACAATCTAGTTCCACACGTTTTTTATAACGAGTATTGTTTCACAAATTATAAGGAACGCAACTTGTCTATGCAAGTAATTTTTTTAGAGATCCATATACGGAAAGACGGAAAGAAGAAAGCGAATTCCTATAGTGATTTTCTGGAGTAGAATTAATATTTTCGAAAGTTTTTGCACAGTTTCTAACAAGGATTAGTCATGCAATAATAATTAGCCACAGACTAATAACAGTAGTACGTATATTATGCCTTCAGTGATGTACATAGGCAGCTCTGTCACCCTGATTGAGGAGAATACAACTGAGTCGCTTTTTCTCAGAAACGGTGGATGTTGTGAAAAAACGTTTTCGAGAAATTTTGGTAGATAATTGCATGATCTACAATGTTTATCAGATATATTTTCATCATAAAACCAACCATTTCTCTGATGAATCCATAATAACTATTTCTGCGAACTTTGACCTTGAATAAAATTTTTTCCACATTGAAATCGATAGGGAATTTTTACAATTTCATTAAAATGTGGTGTCTCTAACTTTCATGCATATTTTAAACTTATTGGGATTTTATACCAGGGTACCCCTATTTTTTCGGTTAAATTGATCATTTACCTTCACTATTGATTTTACAGTTCTAGTGTTATTGTGGGTAGAATTTCGTAAAAAGTAATTTCTTGTTATTTTTCAATTTGTTTTTCCAATATCTACCGACCATGCTTAATATGCGCCTCCTAACATCATAGTTGATTTCCATTCCCCACAGACAACACCCCACTCTTATATTACTCCCTACGTCAGTGCTTTTTGCGAGTTTTTACAATTCAAACCAAAAAGTTCAATCCCATGGCGGAATTGATCAGGATGAAATATTGAGTGTTAATTTCAGCAAAGCGAAATATATGCTCTTAGATTTGTTATTCAAATCCTACATATTTCTAATCGTAAACTGAAAAAACGAGCGCTGTAAGAAATTTTTCACTGCTCGAATTGTCATCACCAGAAAAATAAGTACACAAAAATCATCAAGGGTAACTAAATGAATATTATTATTATTGAATTATCGATCTTACTTTGGCAATCCTGAAATTGTAGTTTCAATCCTTGAGCAAAAATACCTAGGATATCATTTTAACAAGAATACAAAAATTAAATAAAGTGTAGATTTATTTACCTGATTGTTTCCACTATCATGCATGTATTTGCTCACCTGCAAAAGACAAAGATGGAATTAGAAAAACTCAATATCAGAGACAGACTAATAGTTATATGAAAAAAAAAACCAGAATATTCCTTATGTATTTCATTACTTGAGAAAAATATTTTTCAAAGTATTATGATCGAATACATTTTTTTGCTTACGCTTTTGAATATTGGATGGAGTAGTTCGTTTCTTTGTGATCGTTCATTTTTAAATGAAATGAAATAAGAAATTACTCAGTTTTTCATTAACTGAATATACAGTGACTCGAATTATTGCCTACTACAATTTCAAACTGAATAAAACAAATTGGATCTCAACGATTATACAGTCCCAGTAATCAACGTCAAGCCAGAACTGCGTGAAGAGGCAAATCGTGCTATCTGGTTATCAGAAAAATATGAAAAAAATCCATGTGGCATGCTTTCAAAATGATAGGCATTTAAGAAAACTTCTGGAAATTATACAACCCATGACGGTCTTTTTATTCTTGTTGCCACATATCTTCATTTTTTCCAAATATTTTTTATTTATTATGTAACACTAATAATGATTCTCTAAATTGATAACAAAATTTCAGAACCAGCTGCTGCAGCTTGGATGTAAAAAAATTTTAAACACAAATTTTGCTCAGTTTGAACTGACTGTACTGAAACTAAATTTATTACGCGACTTTGGTAAGTGATGTCAAAATATGGCGCATTGAGTAAGAATTGCAAAATGGTATAACATTTGGTAAATTCTTTGCTGAAATTGGAGACAATTTTTTTTGGATATAATCCCGTTTTTAACAAATTTATTCACCTTAATTAAAAATTATTCAAATGTACCATTTTAAGGTGCCTGAAATAAGATTCAGTGGATTCCTTAAGTTTTTAATTCACGAGGAAGTTCCACCGAACATTTATTTGTTTCAGAAAGAGCTGTATCCTCTTTTGTATATTATTATTATTATTATCCTGATACTCCCAGATCTTCTCTGAAGATCCCCCATAAGCTTTTTCAGTTTGTGCGCGTTAGGAGCGTAGTTGTGTTCTGGGTAGGCTTTGTTACTGCGACCTTGCGCCAATTTAAGTCACAGCTTTGTTAATTTTTGACCCAATAGTAAAATGGTGGCAGACACCCGTTCAACTAGAAAATTTCTTTTCTACCTGAACAGGATTCGAACGCGGACCTCCCGGTCACGAGCCCGATGCTTTCCCACTGAGCTGTCCACATTCATATGAGAGAATTTATGGTATTTGTTTCGAATTGTTTGTTTAAGGCGTTAAATTTGCAATAAGTTTATTGCAAATGGACTTTCTGTGTGATCGAAAGTGTCTATGATTTGTAGCTGGTGAGAAATATTGCCGGTATATCAAAATAGCCTGTGTATTTCGGAATCAACGTAGGATTTGAATCCCTAAGATATACTGAATATAAGTAGTCTGTATGTAGACTTGGTGTTGGAATTATTATTAAATGTAACTAATAATATAGAGTAAAACTAGATAAGAGTCAAGTGGACTGTATTAAATGATGGCATTAAATGTTTGAACCTGGTTTCAGGGATTAAAAGAATACTACAGGTATAGAAAATATATTGAAGTATAAAATATGTTGAAGTATAAAATATGTGTCATAAAATGAAAATGTAGAGAAAATTAACTTACTGTACTTCTTATGGGTGTGCTATGTCGCATAGTTTCTGGGAGACTGTGTGTGTTGGAAGCTACCGGTGTAGTGGAACCATTTTGGAATACTGAATTGTGAATTGAATGAATATTTGACTTGGTACATCAAGAATTACACGAAATTTCGCCTACGGTTTCTGTGGTTATTCCTCTTTCATAGAGAAACTTAGTTAACCACAGTAGACAGATTATGCATCATACAACAATATTGAAATACTATAAAATGTACATGCGCAAACACTTTGCGCATGAGATCGCATGTTGTGGCGGCAGTTTGTGCCTTAACAGAGGCTTTTTGTTCGATTATATACAGTTCACTTTTCAACATAATATTACTAATGGAAATTGAAAATGCCTCATTGATCTGTAAGCAGCCAGTTTATGATTGCTGGGATGGTTTGAAAAGTGGGGTATGGTAATATCTGTGGTTGGGACTTTTTTGAATATATAAAAGGACATTTCATAATTATTGCTATTATTCATCTAATGACGAAGTTATTGAAGTTATGTCCAGAAAATTTATTTTAATATCACATTGTGGTTTCATAGTGAATTTGACCATTAAGATTTTCTTTATATCTGAATGTGCTCCATAGAAATGTAACGAAGAACTTCCCTAACTAAGAGGTGGAAGCTCCCTCGCAACATTCGTTATCATTTAAGAGCTTCAGAAGTAAGCCAATATGTCGACTACATATCTGTACCAAAAAATGATATGCTTTGCGTATGTTATAGAGACATGAAGACATTTAATCGAGGAGTGGGCTGAGTAGTGAATCCTTGGTAAGTCCATCTTTCTGTTCGTAAAAATTGCTACGATATTAACAGTAATTTTCCTCCACGCCAAAGTTCGAAAAGGGTTAAAATTTAGTTTCTTTATGAGCGGATTTATGTTAGTTTTTGTTAGAATATTTTCGATTATTTTCATACATTCTGCATTCGGTTTACTCGAGAAAATATTAACTAAATCAAATGATACTAAAATACTCTAGAAGTGGTGGAATGAATTTTTTTTGTAAGCCGAATCAATTTTTTTTTCAATATTGCATTAACTTCATTACTCACTTTAAAGCTTATGGAAACACTTTTCATAAAATTTCTTCAGATGGTAAAGAAGGATATCCGATGTTATTGAATATATTATTTGTGAACAACTTGTAAAAGACATATGAAAAAATATATAGGATAATATCACGATAACCCCATTCACAATTGTAGTTGAACTGATGTTTTTTTAATGGGTCACCATATTTTATGGCTATATCTTTTTGAACATCATTTATTTTGAGTTGACCAATTACATTATTTCAGCTTTTCGAAGTTACATATATTATTATATTCGAAGAAAACTCAATATTTTATCTTGTTGAATTCTAATTTTCATTCTTTTTCACGAAATTTGAGAATTCCATATCCTCAAATAGAAACTAAGTTTTTCTAAGACATTTTGATTTAATGTTATTATATAATTATACAAATCATTGAGAGGCTTTACAGAAAAAGTTGAATTTTATATTCAAAATTAAACAGTAACCCTTATCAAGAATATACACATTCAATTAACTTTCGTTTCATATATAAAATAATCTTACAATAGGTTAAGTATTCTTAGAGGTACTGAACTATTTGAATCTCAGAATATGTGAAGTAAAAAACTATTCCTTCTTATTTTATTTTATATGTGAAGTATTCTTATTTGAATCTTACTATTTGAAAGTGGATTTTAGTAAATATAATATAAATTAAATTGAAAAATAACTCTTCTCAAGAATATACACATTCAATTAACTTTCGTTTCATATATAAAATAATCTTAGAATATGTTAAGTATTCTTAGAGGTACTGAACTATTTGAATCTCAGAATATGTGAAGTATTCTTATTTGAATCTTACTATTTGAAAGTGGATTTTAGTAAATATAAATTTTGAGAAATTAATATATTTAAACTAAAATCTCAGCAAAAGTTAGGAGGTATATTCAAATCAAGAAAAAGAATGGTATTGAGAATCCAAGTGCTATAAAATGACGGTGAGGTAAAGAGAAGTGGTCAACAGATGTTATTGAGATATAGTGAAAATTTTAGATTCAAATAGATCGATCTGATATATTGTTACAATTCTTGGATCTAATCTGCATAAATACCCTGTACCTATTTGAAGTTATCGGTTTTTCGATGATAAAGTAATAGCTAAAAACTGTAGTCAGAAAGATGTTTAAACTTTTGAATTAGTTTTTATAACAACATATTTATTTATGAAAACTTGATTTTAGAGAATATTTCATTTAACATATTACACACACACATATTATGCTGAAATTTATAGTTAATCATATCATGCAATAACCAACCGAGTTCGGCTAAAAAAACCATTTGGTTATTTTACGACACTTTATACCTGAAACATATATCTGCACTAATGAATCCCATGAAATTTCAATTCAGCACAACAGTGAGCATAAACCGCAAGCATATATGACAGGAAGCAGGCTTATCAACGGTGGCTACGTGATTGGAAACCTTAAACTGCTTATTGATTAATCGCATTCGATATTTACCTGGCCAAACAATGCATTAAATGCATTACAGCACTGCATCGTAGCGGAAACTAGACTACCTCAACAGATTATCTGCCAGCAGAACTGGGATTAAATATTGTATCGGAATATACGAGTAGAAGAAATATATACAGGTTGTATATGAAAAGTTGCGAAAAAATTTATGGGGCGGTTTCTTATCGAAAATAGGGTGGGTCTTTCATTTAAACCTTATTATTTTGAGCCCCCCTGCTGGGTTACAGCCCCCTAAAGAGGGCACCCGAAAAACAGTTTTCAATTTTTTTCTCAAAAACCAAAAAACTGAAAAGAATTTAGAATTAGAATTTAGCCTACATTTTATGCGGGCGAGAAGGAACTGAAGCAAATTTTTGGTTGCAAGGGTAGAAAAAGCCATCCCTTAACCTTCTTTTGCAAGAAACTCTTTTCACATTTCTATTTTACAATGAAACAATTAATTTTGCATGGCCTGATTCATCTTTAATCTATAAGATCTCTTGTAATTTCCTGCTAAAATTGAAGGTTTTTGAGAAAATAAATAATTTATCAACAAGTTAGCATGAGTCGTAAGGGCCGAACTAGAATTTGCCTAGTAAGCAAATGTCAATTATCATTTTGTTATGACAACGGATTAGTTTTGATCAACTTTGATTCAGTTACAGTTATTGCCAGTTTTTTGGTTTTTAAGAACAAAATTAAAAACTGTTTTTCGGGCGCCATTTTTAGGGGACTGTAACTAAGCAGGGGGGGGGGCTCAAAAAAATAAAGTTTATATGAAGGACCAATCTATTTTTGACAAGGAATCATCCCCTAAATTTTTACCAACTATTCATATACACCATGTATGTTGGGTTTTTCGGAAAGTAATTTCTTTTTTTTTTTTTTGGAAAATGAAAGATGACAATTTTTGTATAATGAATAAATATTTCATTAAATTATATATTGGCCATTCTGTTCCAACATCTTTTGCTATTTTTCTGGTAGTAGCATGATTCTATGATATATAAAAACATAAAAATATATATATATATATATATATATAAAAATTTTTGCTCTTTGCTGGAAAAAGACTGATCTAGATGATGTCTGACCTCTTCATTTGAAGTAAAGGTTTTAACATCCCAAAAATTCTGCAACGACTAGATCAAATAATAATCATTAGGCGCCAGATCTGGAGAATATGGTGGGTGTGGCAGTGTATCCTATTCAAGCTGTGAAAGCTTTTGGCGAGTGACTAAACGAGTGGTCTCGCATTATTTTGGTGGAACACTACACCTTTTCTGTTGATTAATTCTAGCCTTTTCTGTTGTTTAATTTTGGCGTTTTCTGTTAAAGTGCATCACTCTGTTTATTCAGCTGAGGACAGTAAACTTACTTACTTTTTCTATAGTGAAAAAGTAAAATATGACAAAAACACTGCTCTTTATATTTAAAAGAGCACCAACCAGAAAAAACTGCGTAGAATTAATTGAATTTTTTCACACACAAGCCTTGTTTTATCAGCTCTCAAAACATATAATGATTATGTGGCTTAATTGCGAAGTTGGGTTCGAAAAAATACAATTAAATTCTCTGTCAGGAAAAAAACGAAATTACTTTCCTAACGACCTTATATAATCTCTCAGTAAAAATAATTAACTGAGAATAAATTACATATAGTAGCAATATTTTTATGTCAGTCCAAAGTATAATTTTCATGAATGATATTTGATATCCCCTTCTGAGACAACGAACTCTTCAATTGCGTTTTTCTCGAAAACAGGTGAAATTATCGTGTTCAAACAAGAGTGCCGATATAACCTATAAATGATTTATTCATCGTATTTTCTAATCAAGATTATAACAAGTTTCGTCAAGAAAAGCTACGAATTGATTTCGATAACAATTAGGGAATAAAGATTAAAATTAGCAATAAGAAACGAGAAGAAAAATCAAATTACACGTGTATCTGTGGGTTTATTTATTTCCATTTGACATTATATATTGAGTTTTGATTATATACGTCTATAAAATTGTAGAAGATAAACATATATTAATTTGTTTTAATATTCAAATTTTGTTATATTTCTTCTATCAAGTAAAAAGCCTTTCTGTTTTATTTTATATATAATATATAATTATATTTTGGCTTCAATAAATCTCATTATGGAAATGTCAATGAATTTAAATAAGCCTTAAAAATAACTCACACTGTTCTTTGATTTTGTTAGAACATAGATCAATCTTGATTCATAAAGTTAATCTGTGTTTCCAAGCATTAGTCCTTGTGCACGTGTTGAGTTGTTTGTGATGTAGGTTATGTTTTTTGATCTTGATATTTGAATATTACTGAGGGCTGAAGACGGGATTGCTTAGAATTATATTTGTTTTTTGAAGATATAGAGCATTTTTTACAGATTTCTGAATCAACTTATTCGAATATTTAAATATATTAAATATTTCAAATAAATTATATTTTTTGAGAAGTCCTTTAAGTGCGTTCATGTTTTTAAAAGGCAATTGGTGTTTTTGAAGGTAAGACCAGAAACAAAATTTTGTCTCCTTTAAATATTTATTCATTAATTTTAATAACTTTCGTATATCTGTGGGTTCATTTATTTCCATTTGACATTATATATTGAGTTTTGATTATATACGTCTATTAAATGTAAGTGGTGCTTGTTTTAGACATTAATTTAATTCTAAAAGTTTTTTGAATAAAAATTTTTTTGAAATTAAAATTGTAGAAGATAAACATATATCAATTTGTTTTAATATTCAAATTTCGCCCTGTATATTTTTCCACAGCAATATTTTAGTTCGGCATATTTGGTCTAACCGTCATATTTTGGTCCAAATAGTTTGTTTCTAGCAAATGTCCCATTAGTTTTGATTTACCCTGTATATACCCTGTAATTCTCAGTAAATGCTTCATATGAATATGAAATCTAAAATGAAAAACACAAGATGAATAGTTTTTCAGTGTAAAATTGGGAAAGAATGTGAAACTTTTGAAGGTGAGTGTAGTTTTTCGAAATATCCATTTAACTACTAGTATGTTGAGCACAGGCTTGGGAAAATTCAACAAAAATATTCTGCTAAAATCGAGAATATGCGTAATTTTCCGGGACATACTCTAAAATCACATTTCGAAATAAAATGGATTTCCTCTCATTTAAATAAGATTAAGCCCCCTTGTCCTCGCAATACAGAAAGCTGAATATTTGGTCTGGCGAAAGCTTCGTAGGAAGGACCACATAAATCAAAATATCCGACTTAACCGAATCCGAAAGATGGGGACATCTGGTTTCCCTCGGGATGGGACCCGAAAACCTCCTAATCTAAAAAGGTAACGGAGGGTGAAGGATTACCACAGTTTTTGGGGATCGGATGTTTATTCGTCTGAAGGACTTATGGTGGTGATTATCGCGACGCCTCTGATCGTCACTCACCAGATTCTGCCATTCATTCCAGACGCTGTTATTTATTGCCTCTTTTGAATCCGAGAAGGAAATTGTACGGAAGAAAGAATCTGACTGGATACTTATACGAAGTCTGTTACTGAAAACTCAAAAAATCATCAATCAATATGTTCATTTAAATAAAGTTATCACTGTCAATATAAAGCCATCTGCAATTTTACCGGGCGCACAAGTCAACTCTGGCCAAGTTTCGCATAGTGATTCTACAGATATTTTGCAACACAAAGGTTCCTACATACTGTGAAAAAAGAAAAAGATGCGAAATTACCCTTCCTTGATGTCATGGTAAAGATAAACCAAAACAAGCTCCACTCTTCAGCCTACAGGAAACCAACGCATACGCGGCAGTACCTAAATTATAACTCCAATCATTCAGCAACAACAAAAAGAAGTATCATAAGGTCGTTATACCTTCGGGCAAAAACCATCTGTAATAACAAAGACGATTTAGAGAACGAAGTAAAAAACATCAAGAAGGATCTCTCGGTGAATGGTTACAGACCTAAAATAATTGGAGATACTATACAGAAATGCGACCAACAAACGGAAAAGTCTGAATTTCCAGAGGGCGATACAAGAATATCAATACCATATGTTCTACTTTTCTGTTACGTTTCACAATTTGTTCACAGTATAACTTGGAAACTAGCATCTCAATCAAATTTCAGTGTACACCATTGGAAAGAGGAAAATTCTACTCAGACTGGGGTAACTTCATGGAATTTTTTATGAAATACTTACTCATTTTAGGCTGGTTAAGAAAAAAGCGACCATAAATCTTCCGCCATAATTTTTGGTCAAAGATCACTCTGAATGCCGTTTTGTAAACCTCCATGTGAATTATGTGTAAAAACTGCCTTATTTATAAAGATTTTTGAGGAGGTATAATACGTTCTACTGAATCTCCATTTTCATTAGACAATAGGTGTGAAACTGTGACAGTAAAAACATCGAGATATACACCATCTGAGTTACAATATTCTTTATTTATTCCTTCATTCAAAGTTAGTATACAAACAGGACCAATTTCCATACCAGAATCGTCTATTACATTTTAATAGTTCAGCGAATATGTAAATGGTACTCGATTTTAACATAATGAATAAAAAAAAATCATAAACACTCCTACTCATTACTACGTCAAAAATACATTCATCCGTAGGTATATAAATATTTTTTTGATATCTCGGTTATTATTTGACGGAAATTGATATTCAATATAAGAAAAACAAATTTTAACTTCCGCTATTTTATTGATCTTCACGACAATTAATTTAATAGCTTTCAACAATGATTTTAATCTGTTAATTATAGATAATTTACTTGATAAAATAAATTACAAACAAGCAATATCACTAGTACATCCTAAATTTCGAAATTCAAACGAAACAAATTTATTTCATTAACTTACATAGGCCAAAAAACTGAAAAAATTGCTAGATATTTGGAGAAAAAACAAAATTATAACATATATTTTAGAACTATTAATTCATAAGGTATTTTAATAAAGAATAATAAAGTTGTCATGCCTAAAAACAAAAAATCAGGTGTTTACAAGTTAACATATAGTGATTGCTCATGTGTATATGTGGGACAGATAGTTCATTCGAAACAAGGATACGAGAACATGAAAAATGTTATATTGATAATAAACCAAATTCAACTTATGCCAACCATTCGTTAAAGACAAGTAATAATTTTAATCCGAAATATTACATATCGAATATAAAAGTCATAAACTGAAGCTGTCAGAAACTTTAGAGATCAATATATTAAATATAATAAAAGACAAATTTTATTGAATGATCAAAATGATTTAAAGAAATCCCCCCTACTTTACATTTTTCATTGATTGTAAACCACCTCTTGTCACCCTTGTATTTTTTGTACCAGAGCTGTGTATTCAAGGTCATGTTTTGCATTGTATACCTCAGTAATTATACTCACATGATGAAGTCATGGTATGACGAAACAATTGTAAAGATCAATAAAATAGCGAAAGTTAAAATTTGTTTTTCTTATATTGTTTACAAATATGTAACAATTTATGAAAAATATTCCTAATTGATCTCTTGAAAGATAACAAATTCAGGGAAAAAATGTCCAATCTACCAGAATATTTATTGAAACAGCCGCATATTCTTCTAATTGGAGAGTTTCTACCCAAATTCGTGTTCAAGCTAGGCTTAGCGAGTAACTCTTTGTTCCTATTATGTCTTGGAGGAACATGGTAGAAAATCATTGATTTTAGCTCTGGTGAATCAGAATAACTAGGTGAGATTTTATACGCAAAAACCAAATCACTCTTCAACCTAAGTTTTTCCAACGATTGAATATTGTTGAGAGCTCGAACCTCACGAATTCCATAATTCACATAAACTCTCGTTAATTTATAATGTAAACATCTAATAAATCGGTTTTGAAGCCTCTCTGGTATGTTTTTATGACGATTACACAGCGCTGGTTAAATTCAGTGTACTACAAACAAAGGCGTAAATAATTAATTTGATAGCCTTGTCATTCTCAAAATACTCACACAGCCTACACAAAAAACCCAGACGTGTATCCATTTGTAGTCACTAATTGGCTTCTGTTGTTTATTATTCATATAAGGTGTAAAAGAGACTTATAACAAAAATTCTGTGAATGCCTGTCACCTTCTCTAATGCAAAGCCTACAGTGTTTTCGGATAGAATCCACAGCTTTCCGCTACTGACCCCGTCGTTGTCCTAGCATATTGCAGTAGTTATGTATTCTTTAGATAAGCTGGTCACGAGTATGAATTGGGGTAGTATACCCCATATCATTTGGAACACTCCAAAGGAATAAGTCTAGAGGTGTAAGGACGCGGCTTCCAGCAGACCTTCTGATCGGTCCAAATCTTTCTATACATTTTCATTCGGAATGAACCTCTATCCATTCTGTTAGTATCTAACTATTCTGTGCTGGACAACCGTTCATCTAAATCTGAGCCGTTGGTTCAGAGGTATGTCTTCCAATAAATCAAAAATTTAATTTTCCAAATTAGGTTTCAGATGGAGTTATTCCATTGTACTGTTTGCCAGACAGTACAATGTAATACCTAAAGAAGCCACATCGTGGTGAAACAATTGTTCCAGTAGTACAACCATTTTTGTGGAAATAAATTACTGTCTCATATATATTTTTTAATCACTTGATGAAACATTTAATAATAAGGTGAATAAATTACCTGGCTTAAGTTTCACAAAAGTTTAATTTTATGTTGTTGACATATTTTTCGAGATTCAACCGATTTCTAAAACTGAGGAGAATTTACTTAACATCACAATTAATATGCTTTTCGAACAACAGATGGAAATGAAGAATTGCCTTTGAAATAAGAAAATACCGTCAAAAGGTATATTATCATTCTATTTGTGAAGTTTCTAAAACGTTTATAAATTCTAAAGTATAAATACTTTAGAATTTGATCAGGTGCTTGATAATAATCTTTCGTCAGATTTATTTTTATTGTGTCCCTCTGTTTTATCGAATTCAGAATGCCCTGAGTTATCCAAGGCTTTCTTCTACAAATTATATTTGAAACCTCAATGATATTAGTATTTTCATCGATATATTTGTATATTTCATCAATAAAATATTTCACATGTTTTATGAATTTCTATTTTTAAATAATATATCCCGGTAAATCAATTTGGACCCACTTTCCTATTCACTGTAATATTACTACGTAATTTAACATAATTCAATTAAATAGAACTTATCTATGATTGTTTCGGTCTTTACTTCGGAAATTCATCTTGAAATTATGAACAGAAACAATATTCTATTTCCGCTAATATTTTATTTCCCTGCAATCGTTTCGTCATACCAGGACTTCTTCAGGTGAGTACTACTAGATACTAATTTTACAATGTTTGAGAATTTCTATATATAATAGAGCAAGTTCATAACAGAATATAGAGGGGATGATGAAAGTTTTACAATTCTTTGTGAATTCCGAAAAAATAATTCAAAATAGATTCAATAGGGGGGAGCTTACTCAGTTCTGTTTGGTTGTTCGATAATATATGTTTTTTATGATATCTATTAATTTCTAATGTTTCTAATAGATTTTATCTGAAACTTTTATTTTATATGTGTAAAATTTCAAAATAACTATTAAAAATATGAACTGTTTCCAATAGGTGTTCTGCATAGGTTGAATTTCTTTTTTTGTTACAATAACATTTTTCATGTTCCCTTATTCTTGTCTGGAGATGTCTTCCTGTTTGACCAATATATACAAAATGGCAAGTACAGTAAGTTAGCTTATAAACACCTGATTTCTTGTTCTTAAATATTTCATCTTTATTACTTTTTATCAATTTACCTAATGAATTATTAGTTTTGAAAGAAACTAATAATTTTTTTATATGTTGGTCAAACACGAAGACCTTTCCAGACGAGACTGAGGGAACAAAAAAAATGTTATTGTAACAAAAAAAAAATTCAACCTACGCAGAACACCTATTGGATACAGAACATACTTTCAATAGTGATTTTGAAATTTTACACATAGAAAATAAAAGTTTCAGATTAAATCTATTCGCAATATTACAAATTGGTAGATATCATAAAGAACGTATGGTATTAGACAACCAAACAGAATTGAGCAGCTACCGCTTATTTGATCTTTCTGAATTATTCCGGAATTCTCAAAGAATTGTAAAACTTTCTTCATCCCCTCTATTTTCTGTTATGAACTTGCCGTATATATAGAAATTCTCAAACATTGTAAAATCAGTATCTAGTAGTACTCAACTGAAGAAGTCATGGTATGATGAAACGATCGTAGTGAAATAAAATATTAGCGAAAATAGAATATTTTTTTTATTCATAATTTGAATTTGAATAAAACGTGTACATAAATGCTATAAAATAAGAAATTACTCAGTTTCCTTCTATCGTTTTCTATTGCTGAAGATACAGTAGCTCTGTTTCCTAGTTTTAATTACATTTTCAAATTGAATAACAAGTTTTAATTTGAAAGACGTGATTTGATACAAAAAAAAGTTTCGCAAAAAAAGAGTAAGTCTCGGTTGCAAATGATGCCCGTATCTATAAACTGCCGAATTATAAAGTGTTTCTTGTCTTCAGCATCGAAAAAGAAAAATTCAGTTAGTTTTTAAAATTATTTGGGTTCTTTTTTGTCCACGTGATTCAAAAGATGTTATTTAGTTTTACAAATGTTTGTTATGTTTGGGGGTATATTTGGTTCAGAATAATTTGTTTCGATTTTGTTTATGAGAGAATAAATAATGTTTCATTTATAGCTAATTGATTTCCTTTACCACATTGTTATTTAGGGAAATCGAAAATGCTCTTTGTATCACCGTCCTATAGCCAGAGAGTTTAGGACAGTTCAGATGGATTGAAAAGTTGGGAAGAGTTTTGTAGCAGACGTTGTGGGATTTGTGAATATGTCAAAGGAAATCTTGTTATTATTTTTTATTGGAGCATCAAAGAGTAGATAGTGGAACGGGTACACTAACGAGCTTAACGACGATACGTACTCTTTACTGGCGAGTTCAGTTATGAACGTTTTTCTGATAGTCGACGTGCAGGGATGTGGATACGTCCATGCATACAAAGGAACCGCCGATCTGTACAAGAAGTCCATTCTTTCCGAAGAGACATGATTTGGGGTGTAGTTTATTTCAATGACAGAACTGACTCATTAGTACTTCCAAGAACAAAGTCGTCTCAGATATATTTTGATGAAATTATCAAAGGAGTAATTTCACAATTTCCAGCAGCTATTGGCGAAAATTTCGTTTTTCTGCATGATAATACACGCTACACAGATCTCACCTATCTAGCATTACCTCCACGATCCACTTACCTAACTCCACTCTAGCACGCTTGGACTTAATTACAAAGAAAACAGTCGGAAACGCTTCAACAGCTCCTAGATTATTTGCCACAACTTTGGCAGAAACTTGAGTAGGATATTTTCAATGACTTGGTGGAAATCATGCAGAGAAGATACTAAGCAGTTATCGATGCACGTCGTCATAATCTGTATTGAGGGTGAATAATACAAGTATAAATTTTTGAAATTTCCAAAAATTCGGTTTTTCGTAAAATTTTATAATATTTCAAATATTGTATTTTTGTAATTGTGAATACATAATTTCTTTCAAATCTTATTATTCTGTCTTTATATAATAAAAAGAGGAGTTTTCACCTGATAGAAGAGGGCTTCTTCAATATCTTAAACATCAAACAGAGTAATTCTTTTATATCGGGGTTTTTTTTTAGAGTGATAGAACTCTTGATGGGAATAACTGTGATTTGACAGAAGCCATGTTATTTTGAGATTTCTCTTCAGTAAGCATTGACAAATTATCATGGGCAAGACACACGCCGCAACAACGTTTACAAATTGATGAAATTTATTTTCAAAAGAGCACTTCGTGAAATTTATGGCTTACATAATCGTCCATCAGAGTAGCTTATTCGTCGAACTATCGATAGATTTCGAAGAACATTTTCTCTACTCGATGCAACAACAACAACAAGACTGTACGTATATATGAAAATATTGCTGCTGTAAGTCATAGTGTTAATGATGATCCAAATTTGTCTATTCCTCGGCATTCACAACAAGTTGGACGCTGTGCATCCACCACATGAAAATTTCGCGTGAAGATCATGGTCTACAGCCATACAAGATCCAACTGGTTCAAGAACTAAAGCCACTTGATCATAATAAGCGTAGTTTGTTTGCTGATTGGGCCCTAGAACAACTTGAACTTGATCCACTTTTTTATCGTAAAATTGTGTTCAGTGATGAAGCTTATTTCTGGTTGAACGGCTATGTAAACAAGCAAAATTGTCGTATATGGAGTGAAAACAATCCTCAAGAAGTTCTACAGGTTCCATTGCATCCTGAAAAATGCACTGTATGGTGTGCTTTACACGCTGGAGGCATCATCGGTCCATATTTCTTTAAAAACGATGCTGGAGCTAATGTTACAGTGAATGAGGCTCGATACAGATCGATGATCAATGATTATTTGTTTCAAAATTTGAATGGTATCGACCCAGAAGTATTTTGGTCGTTATAATCGTTCAGATAATAGAACAGTTAAACATTTAGTGAAGAATATTTGATAGATGCGGTCTTTACTTGGTGGAAACTCATTTTAATTAAAAAAATGTATATGGCACGATAATTTATTTCCACAAAAATGTTTGTACTACTACAACAATTGTTTCACCACGATGTGGCTTCTTCAGGCATTACATTATACTGTCTGAAATTCTTCTTACTTCTCAACAGAAGCTTGAAATACCATAAGACCAAAAAGCTGGTTTCAGCTTTTGATAAATATCTGATAGATTCGGTCTTTACTTGGTGGAAACTCATTTTAATTAAAAAAATGTGTATGGGACGGTAATTTATTTCCAAAAGATATTTGTACTACTACAACAATTGTTTCACCACGATGTGGCTTCTTCAGGTATTACAGTACAATGTAATACCTGAAGAAGCCACATCGTGGTGAAACAATTGTTGAAGTAGTACAAATATTTTTTGGAAATATATTACCGTCCCATATAAATTTTTTTAATTTAGTGAAGAAGTTTGAAACAAATTTTACATTCATGATGTAACAGTGCCAGTGAAATAATGAAATGCAAGAAGTGAACAGAATTTTGCTGCCGTAGGTGAAACTGTTCGTGAAGACCAAAATTTATCGATTTCTCGACGTTCACAAGAACATCTCTCAGACGTCTTTGTGGCGAATTTTACGAAAAGACCTAGTTTTACATCCTTACAAAATTGTTTAAATCCAAGAACTCAATCCAACTGACCATTCAAAGCGTCGTGTATACAGTAATTGGTGCTCAGAAAAAATCTGAAATGATGCAGATTTTCATAAGAAAATCATTCTCAGCGATGAGGCTCATTTCTGGTTAAACGGTTATGTAAACAATCAGAATTGCCGTATCTGGAGTGGTGATAAACCTGAAGAATATCAAGAACTGCTATTATATCCTGACAAACTTACTGTTTGATGCGAATTTTATGCTGGAAGAGTCATTATTATTTCTGAAACGAAGCTCATTAGGCGGCAACTGTCAATGGAAATCGTTATCGTTCAATGTTGACTGATTTTTTATGGCCTGAATTGGTTCGTCCTGATTTGCATAACATGTGGTTTCAATAGGACGGTGCCACTTGTCATACTGCCAATCACACAATGGCTTTATTCAAAACAAAATTCGTTCATTCGATTATTTCATTAAATGGACGGATAAATTATCCGCCTCGTTCTTGCGATTTAACTCCATTGGACTTCTTTCTTTGAGGTAACATTAAGTCATTGGTTTACAGCAATCATCCTGCAAATTTAGAATATTTACAGATCAATATTGAATGAGTAATTGATAACATACGATCTGATTTGTATAAGAGAGTCATGGAATATTGGGCTCAACGACTTCATTCATGCCAGCCCTTCTGTAGTAAATATTTAAATGATGTTTTATTTCATAACTGATGGTATCCATTTTATTTTATCATGGAATGAAAATTTCAAGAGATTTCAAATGAATAATGTGTTTTATTATATTAATTATATATATATATATATATATATATATATATATTATATTAATATATTATTATATTAATATTTACAAAAAATGGGGCGCTATTAATGAAAAACCTTTTATAAGAACACTGAAAATGAAACGGTTTTCTAAGACACTTACTTATTTAATTTCATTTTCGAAAGTTTTTAAGAAATTTTATAGGAATAAAATGTATAGTGAGGTATAACACAATTGGTCTGTATGATATTTAAGACCCTATTATACATATTTCGGGAAGAAATTAGGTTTTCTTAATATTCAATTCAAGATCCCCAACTTTTGACGAGCAATTTATTATCATGTGTGATTTACTTAGAAAATTCAGGAGAGCAAACCATTTTTATTTCGCTGTATCTTCAATATACTGCCTATGGAAATTCATTCCACTAATGGTACATTTCACCCTCAAGAACTACATAGTATAATCATTTACAAAAATTGTTTCAACGATTTTTTCATAACATTGAGCATATCCGAGAAAAAGCGATTCCAAAATTCACTTCAGTTGATTACCAAGCTATCGGGTGTTTTTTTAGAGTGGTAGAACTTTAAATTGAAATAACACACATTTAAATTAAGATTGAAGCCAATTTTTTTTATTTGAAAGATAATTTTATAACATTTATGTTTTGAAAATAATTTCCAGCATATGTTCACCACGACTAGCTCTGAGGAACCGCATTCGACCAGACCAATTTTTGACTACTTTTTCGAGTAATTGAGGCCTTATTTCAACAAGACCACGAGTTATGTTGGCTTCCAAAGCGTCTATTGTTTCTGGTTTATCAGCATAAACCAATGACTTAACATAACCCCAGAAAAAATAATCCAGTGGAGTTATGTCGCATGATCTTGGAGGCCAATTAATTGGACCATTTCTCGAAATAATGTTAGCGCCGAAACTTTCTTTCAATGAATCAATTGTTACGGTAGACGCATGAGGTCTAGCACGATCTTGTTGGAAACAAAACACTTCTGGATCGATACCATTCAAATTTTGAAACAAATAATCATTGATAATCGATCTGTAACGAGCTCCATTCACTGTAACATTAGCTACAGCATCGTTTTTAAAGAAATATGGACCGATGATACCTCCAGCGTGTAAAGCTTTCTCAGCAAAAACAGAACCTGCAGAACTTCTGGAGGATTGTTTTCACTCTACATACGGCAATTTTGCTTGTTCACATAACCATTCAAGCTTCATCACTGAACACAATTTTAAGATAAAAAAGTGGATCAACTTCAATCTGTTCTAAGGCCCAATCAGCAAACAAACGCTTATCGTGGTCAAGTGGCTTTAATTCTTGAACCAGTTGGATCTTGTATGGGTGTAGACCAAGATCTTTACGCGAAATTTTCCATATGGTGGATGCACAGAGTCCAACTTGTCGTGAACGTCGACGAATAGACAAATCTGGATCATCATTAACAATATGATTTACAGCAGCGTTATTTTCTTCTGTACGTACAGTTCTTTGTCTTATTGTTGTTGTTGCATCGAATAGAGAAAATGTTGTCCGGAATCTATCGATAGTTCGACAAATAAGCTGTTCTGACGGACGATTATGTAAACCATAAATTTCACGAAGTTTGGCAAATAGAACACTGATTCTGAAAATAAATTTCAACAATTTGTACTTCCTTGACAGAGTAGTATATCTCTCCTTTCAATAATTTCCGCCACCCTTGCGTTCTCAAAATGTGTCTTGCTTAAATCGTATTACTTTCCGTCCAAATAGACGAATTACAATATGAAATGTAATGAAGGAAAACCTGAGACTTCATGAAAAATTTATTTTGCGAACTGCAGAGCACTTCGATTTCTTGATATTCCATCACGGGAAACGATAACGAACTACAATAAAGCAAAAGAATTCTCAGAACTGTTGAAGAGGGTTCATTAGGAAACCATCCAGCGGAGTATTCTATGGTAGCTAAAATGGAAATTCAATTACTGCAGCGACAGCATTAAGAATTGAATAAGTTCATCTTGAGAACTTTTGAACGTTGGAAACCCATAGTTCTACTCAATTTATTATGGCTCCATATCTTATGGAATTATTCCGTTGTATTCTCAAGCCACTTGACACAAGTTTTGCAGGGCCTTGTTTTTCTCTCAGACACTCTTATACTGGGATATTCGAATGCTGAATTTTAAGATAGTTTTATCGGTAAATTTTAGGTCAATATATCCAATTGAAATATGCGAAATTGCTGAATTAAGTTATGTAGTCGGCATAGTGCGTTTTTGCTAACTTTCGAATGCAAAAAGCTAGAGCAACTAGGAAGGGTTCAGGGTCTGAATAACTCGGCTAAGTTCGTTAAAGGGCAAAATTGTTTCAATATCTCCATAGTTATTCGCGTTCGAAAATTTGTTATATTTATTATCATTATGATCATTTCTTCATTCTTTACTTTCAGTTTTCAATGGGATATACATTCTGTCAAGAAAGTATCGGGAATTATCGATTTAAATCTGGCGGGGCAATGAGGCAGGTAAAAATTTTTTTTCCTAGGTTGGTACCACTGTCCTTAATTACTATGCCAAGCTTGAACGGGATCTGTCAACTAGTGTGTTTGCAACAGCTGATTAAGTCAGTCGATGTCAGAGTGCGTGCCGATTTTTACTATGGGTGATTACGTTGAGCAAAGAATTTGTTTAAAGTTTTGTGTTGCAAATGAATTTTCGTGTGCCGATGCATTGAAAATATTGCAGAAGGCCTTTGGTGATAATGCTCTATCGAAAACTCGTGCATATCAGTGGTACAGAGCCTTCAAGGACGGTCGTGAAGTGGTCGCCCATCGACGGCTTCGATCGAAGATAACGTCGATAAAATTAAGGAAAGGGTGCTGGAAAACCGTCGTACCAGCTTGAGAGAGATAGCACATGATCTTAAGATATCCCACGAGTCCGCACGTATGATTTTGATTGGTATTTTGGGCATGAGAAAGGTGGCCGCACGACTCGTACCGAAAGACCTGAATTTTCTTCAAAAACGTCATCACGAACAGTTTGCTTCAGACATGCTGGATCGCTGTAATTCCGATTCTACATTCATGGAACGCATTATAACTGGTGATGAGACCTGGGTCTACGAGTACGATATGCAAACAAGCCAGCAATCAGGAATGGATGGCAAAAAATGAGCCGAAACCGAAAAAACCACGCCAAAGCCGCTCGAAAATGAAGGTGATGCTCATTGTTTTCTTCGATATCCGTGGCGTGGTGCACTACGAATTCGTTCCAGAGGGTCAGACGGTAAACAAGGAGTATTACCTAGGCGTTATGAAACGTTTGCGTGAGCGTATCCGTAAGAAGCGGCCAAATTTGTGGGCGAACAACTCATGGATTTTGCATGACGATAACGCGCCTTCTCACCGAGCTACGATTGTGACTGACTTTCTCGCCAAAAACTCAACAAACGTGCTTCAGCAACCACTGTATTCGCCGGATTTGGCTCCCTGCGACTATTTCCTCTTCCCAAAACTAAAATTGCCCCTTCGTGGCACCCGTTTTGAGTCGATTGAAGCCATAAAACAAAATTCGGCGCGAGAGCTAAAGTCCATCCCGGAAAGCGCCAATAAAAATGTTTCGATAATTGGAAGTTCCGTTGGCATAGATGTATTGGAGCAAATGGAGCCTATTTTGAAGGCGACCCAATAAATTTTGATGATTAAATGTAAAAATGTTGTTTTAATTAAAAATTTCCGGTACTTTCTTGACAGAGTAGTATACATATATTATACAAAATACTATAATTAAATATCGATAAAAATTCCTCGAAAAACTACATAAAACACCGTTTTTATAACATTAATAACGTTAATTAAATTTAGTAAAGTTTCTCAAAGAAAAATTTGTATTAATTGAAATTTTTTATATTGGGGTCTTTCATAATGCATTTCAGGTAGTTTGTTGTTTTAACTACTGATCTTGGATGGCTACCATGAACCACTCTGTTTCGGGAAACAATTCTCCTATCATTAATCAGGCGTTCGAGGCTACCCTATCCGCATATGTCTGGTCATTATGGCTTTAATAAATCTCATTATGGAATGTCAATGGTTTAAAGATAACCTTATAATACCTTACACTTTTCTGTGATATTGTTAAGAACATAGACTATCTTGAATTTTAAAGTTAGTCTGTTTAAAGCAATTTATCCTGTTGAACACGTGGAGGTGAGATATAGTGATAGTTATTTGATTTTGATATTTTGAATATTATTTAGGGCCGATGAAGAGATTACCGGAATTATCATTGTTTTTTGAAGATATAATGCATGTTTTGAGAAATTTTTGAATTAACTTATTTGAATATTTAAATATATTAAATATTTCAAATAAATTATATTTTTTGAGAAGTCCTTAAGTGGTGTTTTTGAAAAGCAATTGGTGTTCTTAAGGGTGAGATAAGAAACAAAATTTTGTCTCCTTTAAATACTTATTTATTGATTTCAATTACTTTTTTATATCTGTTGGTCTATTTATTCCATTTGACATTATATATTGAGTTTTGATTATATACGTCTATTAAATATAAGCGGTGGTTATTGTAGACATTAATTTAATTCTAAAAGTTTTTCGAATAAAATTTTTTTTTTAAATTAAAATTGTAGAAGACTAACAGATTAAATCTGCTTTGATATTCAAATTTTGTCATATTTCTTTTATCAAGTAAAAAGCCTTTTTCTATTTTATAATATCATTAAAATAACCGCCACGACTAGCTATAGTAGGTACTCCATCCGATGTACCCAATTTTTCAGTACATTGTCGATTGTTCAGGGCACAATAAATGGCAACTTCGATTTCGTGTTTCTAGGCATCACGTGAATTCTACCAGTTAGTTGAATTGGCATATGAGCGCAGCTTTTTCATCAATTTACTAGTCAGCAGTCGTCACAGTGAGCCCCCAGAAGCAGAAAGTGTGATAAGGATTACGCCATATCATCGCGCGAAGCGTGAACCCCTCCGAAGAGATGAACCCACCAGCTTCCAGTTTCGGCTTCAGTTCGAAAACCTACAACCGTCTGACTGGTAGCAGCGAAGCACTATCCAACCTCTACTGGCTATGCATTATCAGTACCCGAGTTGTTTAGGATGCAACTCACACGCCGGAAGGGCTTCTTAGCCATCCATCCGAACGCAGTCTTATAAACTAAGATAATCCCAAGATTGATGCCTCAATTAATCCTGGTGAGAGCACCGTCAATCCGGCCTGTACGTCAAGACCCATGAAATCATGTGGAGTATTTCGATTTATCCTGGCGTCAAGCACCAACGGACCAGCCGTATCGTCGAGATTCACAGACCCTGAAACGTCTCACAATAGATCCAGATACAGGACACGGCCGGTCGAACTTCAAGTTCCGCTAAATTCTGAGACATTTCATGAGAATATCCCGAACATGAGTGTCTGCGAACAGATAAACGAAATACCTCCCTAGTCCAGGATGCGGACTTCCAACCACTACCCCCTCGAGTCCAACACCAATCGGGTGGCCAGGTGGTACAAGTACCGCCTGTGGGCATCCATCCTCTCGAGGTAACGCAGTATGCTACATAACGCACTTGGCCATTGGACAGAAAAAGCCAGAGATTTACTGCAATAGGGTAGTACGCTAGTTTTAAGGGGGAGGTCCTGTGCTGCGACAAACTCCTTTGTCACTGAGTTGATCAACGCGGCTCAGCCCTTTGGTCGACCTTCCACCACACGGGTCTAGTGACTGGCGCAAGTGGCATTACATATAGCACCAAGACTTAACCCTCCATTTCACCTGGATGAAACTAGGGTCCTACTCTTGACAAGCGCCCTCCGCAAGTAGCAAAATCCCGCAAACTCTGAAACACCTACTTATTCTATATACGTAAACAATAAACAGAAGAGGCCCCAGGTGGGTACCTTGAGGCACTTCAGATGTTAAAGGAATGAAGTTAAACTCACCGCAAAAACACATTATTGGGTACTAAAATTTACACTTTCAGAGCTCACAGAAACTATGTTGTTTACACTTCAGCGAAATTACAGATATTGAAAAAAAAACCTACTCATGGCACTTCAAAATTAAGGTATTGCCAGATGAAAAAAATGGAATAACAAACAAGTAACGACATCCGTTATCAAAATCAAACGAACTTATTTATACTCCTAATAGTTCTAAGTAAGTGTTGATATTAAATTCTTACTACCATATTATTGGATAGAAAGACAGGACTTTCAAGAATTTCAAATGAGATATTTTACTCTAATATTCACTTGTTCCAAGAAGTTCAATAAAATAAATCGTCGTCAGCCTAATGGTTAACTGCGTGACGTGATAAGCGGGCCTTATTCCTTCGGATTGTGAGGGAAAATCTAATATAAATGAACGATTTTTCTGCGACCACGTACCGCGTATTCACAGGGAAGCGAAAGTACAATCCATTCCTTCAAAAAACTCCTTTCGATTCATTTAATTCCGAACAATCGCAGTAGCTCACGTTCCGGATGAATCAATGTTAAAGTGTTCTCTTTCAATCTGGAATGGGTTCAGACGCAGCAGCGCCAACGTCCGTTAAGAGCCTCCTCGAACCGGCCGGGGGCAATAATACCTTTCGAAATCTGTTAAGGGAATTCAATAACAATCCGAGAACAATCGGTTGATTCCAGTGCGCCTGATGAACTCGAACATTGTTTCCGTTTTCTAAACGAAGGCCGCCTATTAGCCAAACGAATGAATGTCGGGAAATGCTGTGCGATACAAACAGGGAATATCCGGTGGAAGGAGCTGGATGTAGGATTAGCGATTTTTTCATCGCGGTTTGGGGTTCCTTTATCTTTTACGATGTGCATTTCGGGAGCTGAGTGGTAAGGGTGGTATTAACGGGGAATTTGTAGTAGGTGTGAGATTGTGTATGAACAGACTTTATATTATGTATGAACAGACTGTATATTTCTTATACTGTTTTTATATTATGGCGCACATGTGACGAGATAAAATTCATGTACCTATGTAAATGTGTGGAAATAAAGAAGGCAGTTGAATTTGAGAACTGATTCGATGAACATCTAAATAACCCTTAAAAATTTATCACAGTCGGTAGGCTTTTTATTTATTTTTTTATATTTATATCATCCTGATACTCCTAGATCCTCTGTGAACACCCCCAAGAAGTTTTTTCAGCTTCTGCGAGTTAGGACTTCAAGTTGTGTTCTGGGTAGGCTCTGTTACTGCGATCTTACGCCACCTTAGGTCACAGCACTGCGAATTTTCGACCTAATAGTAAAATGGTGTCCGAAACCCGTTCAACTAGAAAATTTCTTTTCCACTTGAAGAGGATTTGAACCCGGGACCTTTCGGTTCCGAGCCAAATGCTCTTACCACTTGCGCGCTTGTTCCAAAAATTGGGTTAGTACTTTCGTTTCCCCCAAATGCCTGTCATTTCCAAATTTTGAACAAAAAATGGTATCAACCCTTTCAGGCCCAAATTAAAATATTTCCATCGGAATATACATTCTGTCAAGAAAGTACCGGGAATTATCCATTTAAATCTGGCGGGGCAATGAGGCAGGTAAAAATTTTTTTTCCTAGGTTGGTACCATTGTCCTTAAGTACTATGCCAAGCTTGAGCGGGATCTGTCAACTAGTGTGTTTGCAACAGCTGATTAAGTCAGTCGATGTCAGAGTGCGTGCCGATTTTTACTATGGGTGATTACGTTGAGCAAAGAATTTGTTTAAAGTTTTGTGTTGCAAATGAATTTTCGTGTGCCGATGCATTGAAAATGTTGCAAAAGGCCTTTGGTGATAATGCTCTATCGAAAACTCGTGCCCGAAAAAACCGAAAAAACCACGCCAAAGCCGCTCGAAAATGAAGGTGATGCTCATTGTTTTCTTCGATATCCGTGGCGTGGTGCACTACGAATTCGTTCCAGAGGGTCAGACGGTAAACAAGGAGTATTACCTAGGCGTTATGAAACGTTTGCGTGAGCGTATCCGTAAGAAGCGGCCAAATTTGTGGGCGAACAACTCATGGATTTTGCATGACGATAACGCGCCTTCTCACCGAGCTACGATTGTGACTGACTTTCTCGCCAAAAACTCAACAAACGTGCTTCAGCAACCACCGTATTCGCCGGATTTGGCTCCCTGCGACTTTTTCCTCTTCCCAAAACTAAAATTGCCCCTTCGTGGCACCCGTTTTGAGTCGATTGAAGCCATAAAACAAAATTCGGCGCGAGAG
The DNA here is from genome assembly GCA_034642435.1 of Megalocaria dilatata. Classification (NCBI taxonomy): domain Eukaryota; kingdom Metazoa; phylum Arthropoda; class Insecta; order Coleoptera; family Coccinellidae; genus Megalocaria; species Megalocaria dilatata. The sequence goes on from CM067854.1 coordinate 65,667,717, forward strand.
CTAAAGTCCATCCCGGAAAGCGCCTATAAAAAATGTTTCGATAATTGGAAGTGCCGTCGGCATAGATGTGTTGGAGCAAATGGAGCCTATTTTGAAGGCGACCCAATAAATTTTGACGATTAAATGTAAAAATGTTGTTTTAATTAAAAATTCCCGGTACTTTCTTGACAGAGTAGTACTTTATCCATATTCCCATAAACAAAAATAGATTTTTCTTAACTGGTGGTTTTCACATGTAACCACACGGTCTCAATAAAACACAGGGGAAATGTATTTGCTGAGAAATGACATAAAACAATTTTTCCTGTTATCTGAAACTTTAACGCCGTCATGCGGCCACCGTGACCGCAGGCCAATTGCGATCTATTTCTGTTTCCATCCTCTTCTAATACATCCCCTGCAGCGTCACTATACCAAAAAATTACTTTGGTAGGAATCGATTCAAATGATCTTCACATTTCCATTCTCGCTCCAGAACCCTGAAGCATACACTCATAATGCAATTGCCTGGTTTACGTCCATCTGCAAGTTTAGAAAATTCAGCAAATCCTGTTGAGGTATGTCGGTTGTTATTTACGGATGACATTTTGGTTATTGATGATTAAAGTAAAACAACATAATTTCTGCTAATTTATTTAATTTCACAACAATTGTTTCGTCATGACATCATGACTTCGTCAGCTGAGTATGATACTAACTACATAATTGAGATTGAATTCTTGAAATATTCAAATTGTACAGAAAAGAAGGTATTGGGAATTGACAGTAATTTGTTTTTTTATTATTACACAAAATTTCAGAAAAGGTTAAGTAAGGGGGATTTATTGAGGTCCGTCTGGTCGTTTAGGAGAATCTGTTTTTTATTGTATCTGTTGATGTCGAAGGCTCAGGTAATTCAACCTGAGGATCTATTTTTCTAGGTGTAAGGTTTTGAAGTTATTGTCAAAATCATGTCCTGTCTCCAAAAGATGATCAGCATATGTTGAATTTCCGTTTTTTCCAAGATAAGTTTTCTCGTGCTCACGTATCCTAGTGCCGAAAGATCTACCTGTCTGACTCACATATACAGATGGGCAAGTACCGAAGTTTAACCTATAGACTCCAGACTTTTTGTTTTTATGGATCAAATCTTTATTATTTTTTGTTAAATTTCCTAACGTGTTTCTTGTTTTGAATGAAATGTTGCAGTAACTCTTTTTCTTTAAATATCTTGCTATTTTTTCGGACTTTTTGTTTATGTACGTTGAAGAAATATATTTTATATCAATAGCTATTGTTGGATATACAAGTGATATTGACTGTTTAAATTGCATTCGTTTCAATATTTTATTTATAATGATAGGATTGAAACCATTGTTAAATGCAATCTGTTTTATAATATTCAATTCTCTATCAAAATTCTCTTGTCTCGTAGGTATGTTGATTAATCTAAATATCATGCTATTATAAGCGGCTAGTATTTGAGAATGTGGGTGATTAGAATTTGAATGGATCGTATTGTCTGTATGAGTGGGTTTCCGGAAAATTGAAAAGTCATGTTTATTGTTAATTTTTGAAAGTTTTAAATCAAGAAAATTGATGCTGTTATTTTGTTCTATTTCATTGGTGAATTTTATTGAAGGAGATAATGTATTTATAAATTCTAAAAACATCGCAATTTGTCTACTGGTACCGGTGAAAAGAGATAAAATATCATCCACGTAACGATACCAATAAATGAAATATTTAAAGAAAGGGCTCTCTTGGATTTTGGTTTCCAGGAAGTCCATAAATATTTCGGATAATATCGGACTAAGTGGGTTTCGCATAGTGTGACCATCATTAGCTTCGTAAAATATTCCATTAAATAAAAAATAGTTTGGTCCAAACAAACCTTTAAGATTTCGATAATCTCTTGTTTTATAACCGGATTAGTTCTATTTTTTACTGATAGCATTTCTATCAAATTTTTTAATTCTTTAACTGGTATGCAAGGGAACAAATTTTGCACGTCGAAAGAAATGAGTTTAGCAGACGGACCTCAATAAATCCCCCTTACTTAACCTTTTCTGAAACTTTGTGTAATAATAAAAAAACAAATTACTGTAAATTCCCACTACCTTCTTTTCTGTACAATTTGAATATTTAAAGAACTCAATCTCAATTATGTAGTCAGCACCATACTCACCTGACGAAGTCATGTTGTCATGACGAAACAATTGTTGTGAAATTAAATAAATTAGCGGAAATTAAGTTGTTTTACTTTAATCATCGAGCTGTATTTCCGACAAGTAGAGACCGATACAATCAAACATTTTGGTTATTATTTTGAAGTGGACAAATGTAAAATGTGCAAGGTGTTCTTGTCGTGAATTGAAAGATTTGGATCTGATGGGATTTGGATCAATATTCCATTGTGTCATGGGCGAAAATAGATTGGCTTTCTCACTTGTATAATATGTTTGCGATTTGACAATCCAAAAGACCGAAAAGAGAGTCAAAAAGATGATACTGTTTGTGCCATTTCAGAAATTTTCAAGCAAATCATTGTCAATTGTCCGGCAGTATATAGCGGGCGTTTTTTTAGAGTGATAGAACTTCAAATTGAAATGAAACACATTTAAATAAAGATTGAAGCCAGTTTTTTTTTTCATTTAAAAGATAATTTTATGAAATTTATGTTTTGGAAATAATTTCCGGCGTATGTCCACCACGACTAGCTCCGAGAAACAGCATTCGACCAGACCAATTTTGGACCACTTGTTCGAGTAATTCAGGCCTTATTCCATCAATAACACGAGTTATGTTGGCTTCCAAAACGTCTTTTGTTTATGGTTTATCAGCATAAACCAAAGACTTGACATAACCCCAAAGAAAATAATTCAGTTGAGTTATGTCGCATGATCTTAGTGGTCAATTAGTTGGACCATTTCTTGAAATAATGTTATCGCCAAATCTTTCTTTTCTTTTCATTGTTACGGTAGCAGCATGAGGTATAGTACCATCTTGTTGGAACCAAAACACTTCTGGGTAGATACCATTCAAATTTTGAAACAAATAATCATTGATCATCGATCTGTAACGAGCACCATTCACTGTAACATTAGGTCCAGCATCGTTTTCAAATAAATATGGACCTATGATGCCTTCTGCGTGTAAAGCATACCATACAGTGGATTTTTCAGGATGCAATGTAACCTGCAGAATTTCTTTAGGATTGTTTTCACTCCATATATGACAATTTTGCTTGTTTACATTCAACCAGAAATAAGCTTCTCACTAAACACAATTTTATGATAAAAAAAAGGTGCAAGCTGTTCTAGGGCCCAATCAGCAAACAAACGACGCTTATTATGGTCAAGTGGCTTTAGTTCTTGAACCAGTTGGATCTTGCATGGGTGTAGATCAAGATCTGTATGCAAAATTTTCCATGTGATGGATGCATGTGATCCAACTTCTTGTGAACGTCGACGAATAGACAAATCTGGATCATCATTAACCCTATGACTTACAGCAGCGACATTTTCTTCTGTACGTACACATTTCACAAAGTGCTCTATATGTTTCGCGAATAGAACACTGATTTTGAAAATTAATTTCAACATTTTGTGAAGGTTGTTGCGGCGTGAGTCTTTCCATGATAATTTGTCAATGCTTACTGAACAGAAATGTCAAAACAACATGACTTCCGCCTTCTGCCAAATCACAGTTATCCCTATCGAAAGTTCTATCACTTAAAAAAAAAACACCCGATACTATGAAAGGCAATTGTTGTATAGATGAAATGCTTGTGTTTTTCAGGGACAGGTTCGTAATGTATATGCCTTTGCAGTCATGTGAATATGGCTTGAAGATTATATCCATAACTGATGCAAGAAATAATTATTTCTTCAATGGTTACATATACAGCGATAAAGATACAGATGGAATTGGACTCATGAGTTAAAAAAAAACTTAGTAAGCCCACACAAGCGGTTTTGGAATTGACAAAGCCAATTTATAAATACAAGGAACATAATCACTCACAACTGGTTTTTCTCTGATGAAATGGTAAATGAACTTCAAACTGTAGGCCTTACATATGTAAGCCAACTAAAGAAAAATAAAAAAGTAAAAACCCCTAAGTTTAGCCAAACCAAATAGAGAAGTTGGCTCAACGCTGTATTTTACCAACAATACGACCTTGCTTTTTTATGTGTCGAAACAAAAACACAGCAGTTGTTCTTATATCATCAATGCATCAAACGAAAGTCAATAATTTAGACACTAATAAACCTTGAAGTTACCGGTTAATACAATTCCACGAAGGAGGAGTCGATACACTCGACGAGAATTGTGCAAAACATTGTACAAGTCGACGTACACAACGCTGGCCAATGGTTATTTTCTTCAGACTTGTCGATATTGGTGGTGTAAATGCACATGTACTTTATCAGTCCTATAAAGACAATCCATTTATTCAGACTTCCTCACATTGTTCGCTGATCAGTTAGTAGGACTCGAGAGAAGATTGCAAAATTTTCTTATACCTATTCAGTTGAAGGACAATATTAGAAGCGAATTGGAATTCCTAAAAACCTAATCCTTCACCAAGAGTAGAAACTAGGGAAGCATAAAACATGTTATACATGTCATTCAAGAATCAAGAGACAGATCTTCTATATTTGCCTTTCATGTCATAAAGCTATATACTTAGAATGTAGTTCTTGATTGTGTTCAAATTGCAAACAGAATTTGTAAATTTCAACGGTTGTGATTTTTTTGTTTGCAAAGTTTTTTCTAATTTTTCTTTATTAGTTACATTAAGTCAACTATTAAGTTCTGAATGTTATAATTATTTTGTTAAAATTTATAATTTCTAAAAAAGGAAATTATAACATGTCGGTATCTTGGATAAAATGTGTACTAATGTCAATATTTCTTTTTTATCATGGTAAAATTTTCAATTCCAGCAATATTATGATTTTTCCTTTGATTAATGACTCAACTCACATCATCTGTCCTATAAAAAACTATAGAGTACTGAGATTTTGTGGATTAGGCTAGAAATAAGAAACCGGTCATGGTGACCGCACGATTTTGATAGTGTCAAGAATGAATATTTGTTTGATTGTATCGGTTCGCCATAGACCATTATTATTATTATTTATGGCGAGCGGGCGTCTGTCCACCCTACCACTGCGTCCGCACGGACTATTGTGGTTCACCCCTAATTTATATAATATCTCCCCGACAAGATCCAGTTTTTCGATAAAACAGATAATCTTGTTCAGGGGTAATTTTTTCAGTTCGCAGAGGGCTACAAAAGCCTGACCAAAGACCTCGAATTTGTTGCGACTCACCGCTGGGCACTCTGAGACGATGTGTCCTCAAGACACAGCCTGCATTCATTGTCTTCAGCCAGACCGATTTTATGCAAATGCACTTTCAGTCTGCAGTGACCTGTCATAATTCCGACAAGTGTTCTTAGTTTGGCCCTATTCAGACCTAGCGCTAGGTTCACCATCTTTTTGTTCGAAGCTGTTCCAAGGAACACCTTCGAATGTTTCAGGCCAGAATGGCTCCGCCAGAAAGACTCTAGCCTTGAGTTAATTCTGCCTGTTATCGCCTGCTTAGCCACATCATATGGTATTCCCGGGAATGATTACGGTCCTACTAGAGGCAGTGCAGCTCCAGCAAACGCCAGCCGATTTGCCTCCTTGTTACCCAATTAGTATGAGTAGCTCGGCTTCCAAATCAGAGGGACTCTGTTATACATACCAAGCCTGTTCAAAGCCGTGCGGCAGCTCCAGACTGATCTCGAGATACTAGAGCTGGATTACAGTGCTTTTAGTATTGACTGACTATCAATAAATATTTTGATTTTGCCGTTTTATCAGGAGTTCTGATGCGGTCTCAATGGCACATATTTCTGCCTGGAATATGGTTGCGTTTTGACCGAGACTCAATGAGATGTTGATTCTCGGTTTGCTCCGATAGACTCCCGCTACCTTTCCGTTCGTCGTTCGCGAGCCGTCTGTGAACAAGTCAAGGTCGGTCCTCAATAGAACCCGGCTGGGGACGATTACATTAAAATGCCGTTCTTGGCTCGTGAGTTTTGACATCAGATCCGAGGGCATCGATAGGGTGCTGTTCGTTAAAAGCTCGTCCAGCAGTACTGAGCCTCCCATCACTATTACCTCTGGCCTGTCAATCGTGTGGTGCGAAACGCACCTTTAATTGCAAGGCAAGCCTCTGTAGTCGGGTGAGCTTAAGTTGGCCAAATGCTTGTTGGCCTTTTTTCCACCACGCTACAGCGCCACACATAATCTGTGGTCTGATTACCATAGTGTATAGCCAGTACATCTGCATGTGCTTTAGGTCCCAGGCTTTACCACAGATCCGCCTGTAAGTCCAGAAATCCATTCTGGCGTTATGAGACACTTTATCTAGTTGTGCATTCCAACTAAGAGTTTTATCCAGGAGTATTCCCAGGTATTTTTCCTCAAATAAAATTTTTTTTAGTGAATGGTACTATAACTACGTTTGTGTGTTAAGAGACATGCCTTCCCTTGTACCTCATTTGTCAATAGTGTATCTCTTATATCTCTTGAAGGACGGCTGATATCGTCACCTCCGATTTACCTTTCACTATGATTGCCAGGTCATCAGCAAATGCTTGAACTTCGACTCCCCACAGCGAAATCGCAACCAGGTCATCAACGAGAAGGGTCCACAGTAAGGGTGAGAGAATACCTGCCTGCGGAAAGGCCTTCGCAGCCTTGAACTCGAAGACCTTATCCTGGTATGAGGTCGTTATTGTTCTGCCGCATACCATTCCCTGTATCCATCTACAGATTAGTGGGTCGATTCCTCTCGCAGCGATAGCCTCAGCGAGAGAAGCCGGCAGCGTATTGTTAAAAGCACCTTCAATGTCCAGAAACGCTGTTAGTGTTATGTCTCGATTATCGAAAGATTGGTTCAATTTTCCGACCAGATTATGCAATGCAAGTTCTGCCGATTTGCCGGCCTGGTAGGCGTACTGATGAGGGCTAGGGGGACTGTCAATTAGCACCTTTCCCCTGATATGGAGGTCATGTACCTACTCACCTGACGAAGTCATGTTGTCGACGAAAAAAATTAAATAAATTAGCGGAAATTAAATTGTTTTACTTTTATTCATAAAGAATATTTGATGCCGGTGGTTAAAGGTTAAACAAATGTCTCATATAGTTTCGGAGTTTCAGTATCACCGGCTTGCTAGTTGTAAATGGGTGCCACCTTCTTTAAGCAGGATGTTATGGTCATGAGCTCTAGGTGTAGGAGATTTATAATTTGAAATATAACTTAAATGATTTATTGAAATGTTACAAATTGGATGGTTATTAAAATGGAAATAAGGGAAAATTGTTTGCTTTTAAGAATAGGTTCACTATCACAGGCTAGGCTTCAATATAAGATTATAGTTATTTCAAATATGATAATCTATTGAAAATGTATAGTATGCAAATTATCAAAAATTAAAGATCCCAGATATCACTTCACATAAATTTGCACAATACTTACGAACTAAATGAATTATACACTACCTCTTAAATATATATTTCAATGTACTGGTTTAAAGTGGAAAATACACCCACCTTGATGATAGATAATGATCAAACCTCGAATACAACCCGAATTATATCAATATAACAAGCTGAAGGTATATTCATAAACAGGGTGTTCGAATCCCTGCTCATCACTGATGAGGGTCCAAAGCTGATCTTAAAATTCTAAAATCCCCTTATTCAATGTATGTTCTCAACCGGGTAAAAGTTTCCAGTTTCTTCAATGGAAATATTACGAATTATATTCCCTTTCAAAATGAATCAGATGGTAGATCCAACGTTAATTGTCTGATATGAAATGCTTGGCTTCAGATGAAGAAACAAAAGAAGATGGCCTCCTAATTAATCCGAAAATATCGACCTTATTGGCCTAATATAACTCCAAAATCAAAATCTAAGGCACCAATAATTTTCTCCAGGTTTGAAGAATCCTCCGAATAATTCAAAATTAATTGATACTATATTTTTCGAAAGAAAGTTTGGCAAACCAACTTTTAGCTCATTCAGCTCCACTTACTCATCAATCAATAAAACAGATTCAACTAAACATGCTCAAAATGAACGCCGATCTCGTCGCTAAAGAAAACATAATCACGTCTTAATTCTATAATATTAGCGGTCCTAGAGTAAGAAGTAAATAAATGCTGCACCATGGACACCTGCAATTAACTTGACAAACTGTATCGTAGATGGATCTGTACGTCAATATTTCAAAATGTTTGGATCTCAACGGCTTAATTGAAGCATGACACAGAGTCCTACTTCACATATTGTCGCCACATTGGTCGATGTGGTCTTCCTTTGTACAGCAGAATCCACATCGGGGTGAGGTACCATACATGGACTATGTGCTGACTCTGTGAGTCTTATTTCATTGGGAACTTGTCGTTTGAATTTTTTTATTTGGAAAATCGTTCCATCACTTCTTTCTCCTCGTTTTTCGCGCCCATGGATCCCCAGTAATCCTCTGGCTACAGCTATTTCATAAAACGATTTCAACATATCAGCTTCATCCACATGGCCCAAGTATTCATTATATTCCTTCACTAAATCTGGACATGAGATTTCAATGAGTGTACCATCTTTCATTTTCTTTTGAACGGAGTTTGACTTTTCAGGAATGTGAAGAGTGAGTAAAAAATAAATCCCCTTTTTGTCTATTCATTTCATGAAAACCAATAAGATGTCTCATTTTGAAAATCCTACTATCTGTCCTGACAGCTGTCACCTTTGAAAATGTCATATTTTGACATTTGACAAGCAAAAACTATGCCGTTACTAAAAATGAACACGCTTCATGAAATTTTAAAAATTCACTACAAAAATGGTGACAATTTTGCAGCCATAGTTCGCACTTTTGGGTCGTCGTGAAGCACTTTCTTGGCTGGCAATAGTGAAACTGGTGGAAAAATCTGAGCTGTTGCGACAAGTTAGAGATGCGGAGAATCGAAACCGTGTGTGTCGCTCAAGAACAACTGAGAATTTTGCTGTTGAAGCATGCCTTGTTGACGAAAACCGAGGTTTGTCGATTAATAGTCGATTTTTGGAATTAGGTATTCCACAAATTACATGATTACCGTATTTTGCATAAAGACTTAGGTATTGAGGCTTGTGGAGTTCAGTTAACACAAGAACTCAAGCCGGACTGATTAGGTCCTTGAAATGCATCAAAATGATTAGAATTCTCACCGGAAAATCATCTTCAGTGATGAGGCCCGTTTTCTCCTAGGCTACGTGAGTTAGCAGAATTTTCGCATTCAGGGCTAGGAAAATCCAAGAATGATTGTTGAAGCGCCTCTCCATCGTCATCGTGTCATTGTTGGGTGCGGTTTTTGGGCTGTGATAAGACCTTACTTATTCGAAAATGAGGCTGGTGCAACTGTAACGAAGAATGGTTTGTACTACCGAGCTATAACTTATGATGTTTCATGGCCGGACTTGAAAAATATTGATGTGCACGATATTTGTTTTTAACAAGACAAGCGACACAAGCAACGAAACGATCGCAACTTTTGCAAAGAAGTATCCTGACCATGTTATTTCTCGAAAATATTATGGTAATTGGCCAGCGAGTCAGAGCGATCAAGATGTTTCACCACATCTTTCCTTTTTTTGAATGCATAGTTCCACTCGTACGCAATTATTTTTCAGTGCTTTCAGACAAGAAGTTCCATAAATAAAGTAAAATTAAAGAAGGATTTTTTTATCTATTGAAAAACTCGCAAAACACACTTGGGATGAATTGACAAAATGAAGTACAACTAAATGCGTATTTAAGACAGTTCTTAGCGATAAAAATAATTCAAATTCCTCTAAACTGGCTTTCTTAATGATCTCTTCACAGTACTTTGTTTGCATCGAAAGAAATAATCAAAACGTGATGACCATAATATTTTTCGGTATGGAGTAAGCATTAATCAAATTCTACCCGCTTTATCTTCAGAATTTACGAATTTGTCTAGAATATTTTTTTCTTGAAATGATTTATTTTGTAAGATTCTATCTGCTGTTTACCTTTGAAAAAGTCCTGTTTTGATTTGAAGAATTTCGGATAACAGAAAGATAACATTTCGTTTCCTCAATTTTCAGTAACGGCTCATTCATCAAATGTTACAACAAAAAATAGAGAACTTATGAGCAACAACTGGATTGAACAGGTACGACAAACTAGCTAATCTAAATTTGAATATCAAAACAAATTAATTATATTTCTTCTATCAAGTAAAAGGCCTTTCTATTCTATTTTATTCTAGCTAATCTAATTTAGATTCTATATTAGTACGAGAAATTTGAAATGGCTCCGATACCTAATTTATTCAGAGGCAGCGAGTTTCTGAGAATTTGAACAAATTTTTTGTGACATTTGTGACACCAAGACTTTGGGGTGACGCGAAGATTAGCATATGTAAAATGAAACTTTAATCATTTCCATAAACATAAACGTCAATGTTTCACAATCTGCGGTGGATGGAAAAAATGGAAAACCATTGAAATTTAGCAGCTGCTCCGTTCCAAATACGTTATCCAAATTAGAATTGCTAAATTGTGTTTATCTGGCTTCGCCAGGCACTGCCTGAATTTAGTTTCCGTCGGTATCAGACAAGTCCGGCGAATCAAGATATATGACCGCAAACCGGAAAGAATCCATTGCTCTTTATTGTCGCCCGAAAAATCGGTACGTTTTGTTTCCAGACGGAAGAATGAACTCTTTTTCTATTCAAAAAACCTATTTCTTTACTCCCCCCTGACGTTTAGTCGATTAATCTGTCTGCTTTATAATTTTTAACTCAATATTGAGAGAAAAACATTTCTATTCGTATACAGGATATTCCTTAAAGTAGTCTCTTGTGCGAAATATTTCATATAAAATTCTTTAAATAAGAGAGAAAGTTTATTCCAATAGGACTCTGATATACCTTAACGCACTGTCGATTAACACCTCCAACTGACTCAAATAATTGGTTCCGAGCCTAACTCTCGAAGTTGAGAGAAAATAAATCAAAATTCGATAGAAATTTCCTGAATAAAATTATATTATATTTAGAATTATTTACCGAAACTTATACAATATGTATTGAAAATAAGGTATTATAATATTGAAATTTCATCAAAATTCATATAATAAATATAACATATCTTCCAATGTCTAGAAAGAATCACATTTCACATTTAAACATAAAAAGATATATACAAATGTATAGTATGAATAATATAATACATTTTTTTTTATTAGAAGTAGGAATGAGTTCGTGCGGTTTTGATAACAGATGTGACCACTAGTTTATTATTCTATTGTTTCATCTAGCAAAACCTTTAATTTGAAGTATCATTATTAAGTTTACTTTTCAATATCTGTCATTTCGCTGAAGTATAAACAACGTAGTTTTTGTGTGCTTTGAAAACGTCAACTTTTGTATCGGATGATGTTTTTGCGGGAAGTTATACTTCATGACTTCAATATGAAGAAAAAGGATACTGAAAGTCATGACATTTTAGTGGATGTTTGTGGTGACGACGCTCTAGCTGAGCGAATGTGTCAAAAGGGGTTTGACCGATTTAACACTGGAAATTTTGATTTAAAACACGCAGAACGACCCCTATCGCCACCAGAAATTTGGTTCAAAGAAAAAGAGGCAAGGCTCGATGAAGATCCACCACAAATGCTGGAGATACTCGCAAAAACACTTGGAGTCGCCCAATCAGCCATTTGCCATTGTTTAAAAGCAATGGGATTGATCCGAAAGGTACGAAATTGAGTGAATTGAGTGAATTCAATCTAAGAAACATAGAAAGCCGTTTTTCACGTGTGAACAACTGCTCCAAAGGCAGAAAAAGGAGTTTTTGCATCGAATTGTGATTGGCGATGGAAAAAGGGTCCGTTATAATAATCCAAAAAGTCGAGCGACGTATGGATGCCTCACCGTCAACTGACAAGTCGAACATTCATGGTGAGATGATCATGCTGTGTATTTGGTGGAACCAGCTGGGTGTGGTGTATTATGAGCTACTACAATCGAACGAAAGGTTTACCGACGACAATTGATGCATTTGAGCCGAGCATTGTGACAAAGATGGCCATAATACTTTGTCAGACACGACAAACTTATGTATGGTGTCTTGGGCTTTCAGTGCAGCCGAATCAAACAACTTCCGCAAATAAGAAACGGAATGTGGTTGCAGCATGATGGAGCACCCGCTCATTATTCTCGTCCTGTGAGAGAATTTCTGGATAACCAGTTTCCCAATAGATGGATTGGGAGGGGCGGACCGACAAAATGGCCTGCTAGATCACCAGATCTCAACAAATTATATTTTTTTCTGTGGGGATACATAAAGGGAATCCTATACGATGATGCTCCAGCCACAGCTTCCAATATGCGATAAACAATAGTTAATGCTTTTCGAAGTATTAATACAGCCGTGCTTATGAGGGTGAATTGATCGTTCCAGTATAGGATTGCTTTTTGTTCGAGAGAAAGCGGACGACACTTCGAACATCTCACCAACACTCAAAATTTATTTCATCATTTAGTCCTCCCAAATAGTTTTCTTAGAATTTGACATTTTCATGCCTAAAGGTGTGAAAATAACCCCAAGGTTGTTTTGGAAGAAATATGAAGAATTCTATTCTCTGCATCATTGTAAAAAATAAAAAGGGCGTAACATTTGAAAAAATCCAGTAATATCAATTTCAAGTTCATCATATTTGGCAATCAATAACGGACATCCTGTGTATTGCAAATTAATCTTTTTGTTATGATGATTCTATGAATCTTTCAATAACTAAGAATTCATATCACATTCGTGTTACATCTTGTTTTGCAACTGTTTTAGGTCTTTTAGCGGAGTGCTGTGCGCTCAACTTTTTCCAGCTTTCTCTGAATAAGATATGTGCGGTTAGAAAAATATTTTTAAGATTTTGCATTTTGATAGAGACGGCGAAGGATATTGAAAATACCTGAAAATATACAGGAAATCCATTTAAAAAATCACACGTTTGTTGAATATCGTTTTTTGGGAACATCCTGTATATTGGACAATAATTCATTGAGATTTAGAAGTAGAAATACAAGAAACCTGTTTTCAAACGAATTTTCTAAGATGCCTGGTTCGGCAGCTATGGCAGAAGAACGCACTATTTCAGGACCCTGTAAAGAAAAACCTACTTTTCAAAAATTATACAGAATGTTTTTAACGAAAGGATAGAATAAGGAAAAGTTGGACCAACTTATGACAAATTTTTTTCGATCTTAAAAAAACTAGTTTAATCAAATACGTTCTGAATTCAGAACCAAAATAATGGAAAGAAATTTATTAGTTACCAAAAAGATGAAACTCAGAAATTAATCAACTCAAATGTGTCTAATGGTGACACTAGAAAGATGAGTTTCAAAAATTCATAACTTACGTGTAAAGAAAATACAGGAACAGACGCAAATCTCCGCAAACATTATCCTATGATAAAAACAGAGCTTCAAAAATAATACATAACTTAGGAAGGAAGCACATACTTATACAGGTTGTTCCTTAATTAGAAATACAAACGAAGAGGAGATATTCCTTGAATACTTTTGAGAAAAAAAGTTCCATAAACATGAGACCTGGAACGTTTCGTCTTCGAAATAAAGGGTGTTAAAGTTTGAATTGTTTTCAAGTTTTTGGAACGAAGTTCCTTATCGCGCGTTGCGAAAGGGGGCTAGACGAAAAAAATTAAGACCAAAAGTTGTAACGACACGTTTTGCGGCGTGCACGTGTTTCTCTCTCTCTGTCTCTATGTCGGTCATTATGAACAATATTCACGACTTCCACGTAAAACGTACAAGTGTTGCAGATTTATGTGCAGCAGAGTGTGTAATGGAAAACGGCGTTACTTCAATCATGGCAGTCATATATGTCTCACCAAATAACAAATTAATAGATACTCAGGATTTCATTCATCGAGCACTGCTAGAGTATTCTAAAGATATATCTCAAACGCTCAGCAGATACAACAGGAATTTAGACAAATGTTTCCTCATTTTGGCCGATGATTTTAACATCACCTTCATTAATGAAAAATCAAAACCATTGCTACAGTTTCTACAGGAAGAATCTGATTTAAGAATAAACAATAATCCAGCAGAATCAACTACAAAATAAAATACTACCATCGATGCAGTTTTTTCAAGACATTTAAATGAAATAGAATCCCAAACATATGTTTCCTACTTCAGTTACTACAAGCCAATTATTACTAAAATTGAGCCTACTATTTGAGTTTATATTACATTATAATTGTTAATAATAAAAAATATTATTATAACTTAATGAAAATAAAATTTTATTACAATTCCTTCACTAATTAATCGAAAGGAACTTCGTTCCAACCGAGTGTCCCTTGACACCTCTCAATTTTTTCTCATAGTATCTGCATTTCACCAGCTATTCAACTGAAATTTGGCATACATATTACAATTTAGAGTTTACACTATGTGACATGATAACTTGGATTGCAAATCTACAGGGTAATTTTTTTTCTGGAACACTGTCCCCTGTTTTACTCCAGAACTTTTTTCTGCTAAGCCACTGTTAGTTTGAAAATTTGTGAAATTGAGCTTTGTTGTTATACTAAACTTTATTGTCTCTTGTAGTATTGTCGTATCTGCTATCGATTTCGAGAAAAAATTTCAAACGGTTCTCTGGAAATCTTCAAAAATCTAAATTGTCATTCAGTTAGTAAGCTGCGGTGAATAAATTCATTATTGGTTTTTATGTTTATTTTACCGATTTGTAGCCATGATTCATAAAGATTCAATAAACTCGTAAAATACTACAAGGAACGTAAAACTCAAAAATTAATCATGAAAAAACTAAATAACAAAAAAGGAACTGAACTACAGCAATTTTGAAAATGTCCTCCCCTAACGCTTATAAAAGCTTCTGTTCTTCTTCTCATAGAAGATGGAACTCTTTCAAACACTCATGGATTATTCCCAACTGTATCAAACGAATTGTCATTTTTCACTTCGTCTAAGGTATTCACTGGCGTTAAGTACATTAGAGATTTCAGATGGTCCGGTCAAGATAAATCTAAACTATTTATAACTGGGGATCTGGCGGGCCATGCTTGATGTCCACCCCGTCCAATCCACCTGTTTTCATGATATTCGTTCAAATACTCCTTAGGCAAAACTGTAAAATGAGCAAGAGCATAGTCGTGTATATTTCACGTCGTATCATAAAAGGTAAATCATCCAATAACAAGGGCAAATCGTTCTCTAAAAATTTCTGTATGATTGACCAGTAAGTCGACCTGGCTAGAAGAAAGGACCAATCAAATAACTGCCAATATTACCATCCCACACAACTAATGAAAATTGCTCTTGAGAATGAGTTTCTACAATTTCATGTATTTTCTCCTCAGCCCATATGTGTTCATTATGAAAACTTATAACTGAAGTTTTTGAGAAACGTGTTTCATCAGTGAATAGGATTTGGCAATCAAAAAAGGGATTGTTTAATAGTCTATTGAGGTACCACTGACAAAAAATAATCCTGGGATGAAAATCTCAAGGCAGAAACGCCTGCATCCGCAAAATTTGATGAGGATATAGCAAAGAATCCCGCAAAATACGCCAAACAACTTGATGATTTGAAGTAAGACTAATATTTCTTGTACTGGTTCCTGGATGTTCTTCTATTTCGTTCAGAACTGCCTCTTTGTGTCATGGTGATCTCACACTTCGTGGTCTACCTGCATTAATATTTTTCGTAGAAATAGATCCAGTTTCTGAAAGACGCCTGTAAATCTGAGAGAACATTCGATGACCTGGTATCACTGTATTGAGATAGCGATTCATGCAAAGATCCTCTTGAATTTCCATTTTCAAGATCATCCATGAAATGCATGTCAGCCATTTCTGAATTTGTAAAATTTGGCATGTTTTGATATTATCTTTACATTTCAAAACACAGGAATTTAATTTGATGTGTCAAAATCAATAATGTTGTTTATTCACTACTAACACTAACTGAATTTTTATGACAATTTAGATTTTTCTGAGGATTTCGAGAGAATCGCTCAAATTTTTTTTCTCGAAATCGGTAGCAGATATGACAAAACTACAAGAGACTATAAAGTTTAGTATAACAACAAAGCTTTTTTTTAGCAATGTTTCAAACTAAGAGTGGCTCACCAAAAAAAAGTTCTGGAGTAAATCAAGGGACAGTGTTCCAGAAAAAATATCACCCTGTAGATTTACAATCAAAATTTGCATGTCACATGATTTTAACTCTTAATTGTAATATCTATCCGAATTTCAGTTGAATATCTCGTCGAATGCAGATACTATTAGAAAAAAATTCAAACTTTTACCCCCCTGTATCTCGAAAACGAAACGTTTGCAGTCCCATGTTTGTGGAAATTCTTTCCTTAAAATTATGCAAAAAATTATGTCTCCCTTTCTGTTTGTACCTTCAGTTCAGGAACCACCGGTATATTTTCACCGAAACAAATTTCTCCTATATTAATGTTCTTGTTCAATTTCGTTTTATTGTATCCTTTGTTTTAAGAATTTTCAAGGAATTTTGGAATAGTAAACTTTTCTATATCTGAATATTTATGTATATACAGATACTCGTATGTATTGTACTTATACATTTCTATGTATACATTCATGTCATAATGTGAAAATAGTTTTTTCCTGGACATTCAAATTTATTTTTTAATAATTACTTATATTAAATTACAAATTCAATATTTTAATATATAAGTTTTTTCGACGAACAATTCTGAATTCAATTTAATTTCGTGGAGGAAAAAGTTCACCCGTAATATTCAGGAAAAGAATTATTGAAGTTTATTTTTTTTCACATCATTGAATTCATGAAATTTTCAACATTTCACGATTAACACGAATTCTACTCCTCAAGGATGATATTACATTTGCGACTTGATTTTTTATATGATTGAAGACATGGATGAAATAATCTTTCAGTTGTCTTTATTGTTGCAGAAACACATCACATTTTGTTCCTTTATTTTCTGTCAATTGAGTTTTATATATTCTTTTTGATAAATCTGATGGTAACTCATAGCACTTTCCTGAAAATTGTTGTTTTTTTTATTAATTGACAGAAATAACAACAGAAAACCAATGAAGCGTATGGAATGATTCAAATCGAAGTCCAGTCCATAACAGATATTTATACAAAATACAGGGCTCCAGTGTTTCGAAGAGCTAGTTCTGCATATCAATCGACGTAATGCCTGAGGCTTTACTTTAGATGCAATGGATCTGACTACAAGTATATCAACACCAGTCGCTAACAACTAGAGAATCCACGTTTGAAAATCTACTCAATGTGCTAAAGGCCTGTTAGTACTAGAGATTTATCATTCGCCTATGACTGAAGGAATTACCACTATCCAATTAACACATAACAAAACTTTCCAAATTGCAACCGTGATTAATCAGTCACTGGCGAGGAGGAATTTCAGTGGGCCCCAAGAATAATAACCGTATTTCGAGATTAAGGCATTGTGACATCGACTTTATGTTTTATTCTCAAGCAAAACCATATATTTTCGGTCAGTATTGCGTAATAACTAGAAACATATGCTGCATTGTCTTTATACCTCATTTAAAGTAGGATTGAATCGGCAATCCGTTCTAGTATAGGTTCAGGATAATAATTCAACTAACATGGATTCTGTATCATTGTTTTTTCATATGAACAATATTTTGTTAAATAGTTTATTTCAATAAATTCTATCTCTAGTGAAAAAATTTTATATATTATGTACAACGAAAATCTCCATTAAATATCTTTTTTAGAATGCCATCTTCATCATTGAAGGTTGGGATCTACTTCGACGAACCTCTTACGATCTTGGATAGTTCCGCCGATATTCCCATGGATTTGTATATATACAAATACATTTAGTATAGGAAGGTTTCTACAGTTAGCAACTGTTAAAGTAATTAGGAATATAGTTCATTATTTGAATGCATCGATGGCGCTAGTGTTTGGTAAGAACACTAGTGCTTCTATGCTATGCGAATAGTTCACAGTTGTGTTCGTTGGGAATTAAAGCATTGCAGTGACGATAAGTAATAGGCTTCGAAATATGTATATCTCCTGCTTATGCACCGATGATCGGCGATGCCTATTCGAGTCAATTTGAGTAGTGAACTGTTAGATAGAAGTAAGTTGCACCATCCTAATTCGAATAACTTTCTGTTATTCTCGGGTATTGATATTGATATTGAAACAGGCCTGGTTCCCCTCGACTGTAATCTATCTGTCCAAAAGGCAGATATGTCATTACTAGGGCTGTACTAGCTACTGGAGGGGGAGAAAATGACGTGTTGGATTAATCGAGTTTGTGGTTTCCAGCATGAAGGTGACCGCTACCCTTCAAGATTATGTATGAAAGTGGGATTATGAAAACCCCAAATGAGTATGGCAATGCATTTCCATCAAGAAAATGCCGAATCAATCAAATATGTATTCATACACCTTGCCGCCCATCTGAAGATGGACACACGAGGACAGTGTTTGGAACCTGCATGTCTAGCCAGAAAGGTATTTCATTTATCTGGTTACACTTAATTCTCGAACTAGAATTGATAGAGATACGTCTCGGAGATTAGTGTGCATTTATGATACTGCTAGCCGAAGGTGTTCGAAAGAGGATCCATTGAGATACCTTTCAGTAGTTTGGACGTCTTGACATTGCTTTTGGAAAAACTCCTAGTTGTTCGGGAATAATTGCTTCCTTCGTAGTGGGAGCATTTAAATTACACAAACGCACTGATTAAATTACTGCTGACTGATTGAAAACAATTGGTTATTTTTCATCGAATAAAAATTCAATGAGATCGGAAAATTCTGAACGAATGCCATTTTATTTGACACGAAAAACTGAAATGGAACAATTTCAATAATTCAGCCCAAAATACCAATCAAATCTGCATGCTTCGATGAAATGAAAAAAAATTGTCCAAATATATCATGAATATTCGATAGACCGTTAAAACAAATATTCCAGTTCAGAACACACTATTCCATCCAATTGTCCGTAGAGAGCTTTTCAATATTCTCTCTAATGAAATGGAAAATGAGTATCGATAAACGAATGACATTTTAGAGATATTTGCTACCGGCAAAATATCAGTCACAAAGGAACATTATTTTAGGAGGCCGATAATACTTTGCTTTTGAGAAACTGTCAATCTGTGAATTTTCAGCACGGTTCATATTTTTCAAAAAAATGTAACCTGATATTATAGGTTTTCTGTATCAAATTTTCCCTTGAGAAAGTCTTGATTTGGACAGCTCCTGGTGACTCTGTTTATATTCGACATATGAAGTAATTCGCGTTCAGTAGGGCTACCGTTTCATGAATTATCTCCAGTTATTCCATAACTTGCAAATTCCTCTTGAAATCAGGGTAGTTTCTTTGCCGCACCAGTTGCCTCTACTGCAGGTGCGATTTTTACACATGTACTACAGAGGTGCAGATCCGCCAATTTTTTCTAGCAAAATAGGTCATTTTTCTGGAAAACAGTGAAAATTTTAACTGCGTTAATATTAATTACTTTTCATTTTAATTTGTCTACAGAATTTATTTCCAAGTATTCCACCCAGAGAAATAAAAAATAATATTGGAAAACTGTTGATTGAAAATAACACTGATCCAGTAAGAAGAAATGATATTTAAAATAGTCTTGAAATTTGTCTAGAACAAAACCATTTTCGATTCAATGATACTATTTACAGTTCAGATGAAATTTTTATGGATAATCTAGAAATAAAAATTCACTTAAATCCATTGAGCGAATGTTTTCTTTATTTGTTCAGATATGTAGATGTTACCATTTGTTGCTTCAATGGAACAGATAGACACTTCTGCAATTTTGATTATTTCTTCAATAAAATTAATTCAAATATCAAATTTACTTTTGAGAAAAAAAATTCTAGTATAAATTTTCTTGATCTTAAAATTTTGAGAAAACACGATCCGTCTATATTTAGTGTTTTTCGTGAACCGAGGTCTATGGATATCACAATTCATCACACATCGAGCTCTCTTAATAATCAGAAAATGGCTGTATATATCACTGTATGCTCAATAGACTGGTTAATGTACCTATGAATTGGGATAAATTTTTTGTAAAATTAAATATGATCAGGCAAATTGCGTTCTAGAATGGCTATAGTGCAATTATAATAGACAAAATTTCAAATAAAGAACAAGAGAAATTAGCATTGAAGTTAGTTTACCCTGTCGCAAAAGATTTGACTAAATATACATTTCCACTCCTTACGTGAACAAAATATGCGCAAAAAGCACTGAATGGAACAGTTGAAGGAGGAACCAAAACGGCCGTATACTAGAGGCTTTCACCCAAGAAAACTCAGACGTAGTAGTTATGGTTCCGGTCGAACCAACCTACCATAATTACTCAACCGGCTGTCCCGATAATCTGGACATCGCCATCATGAAGAACATTAATCGTGGAGTTCAATTAACTACAATCAACGCACTTAGTTCAAGCCATCAACCTGTACTAATGCAAGTAGGAGACAACGCTTTGAATATAGAAGCAAAGCGACAGGACAGGAAATTCTCAAGCATTGTTGAGGAAAAGTTCCAAACCACCGTGGACATCAGCAACGAAGACAAACTCGAACGAGCCGTCGCAAGATTCGAGGAGTAGCTCAGGCTCTCAGTTGCTACCAAAACTAAGAAACTGAACCAGAACGAACCGTTCAGAAGACTCACGATTCCCCAAGAAATCGTGAATCTAACCAGGGAAAAAACCGAGCGAGAAGAAAGTTCCATCGGTATAGTCTCCAGTCCGTCAAGAGGATAGTCAACAAATTCCAGTGGGAAGTACGAAAAGCACTGCAAACGTTCAGGGAAGAACAATAGCAGCTATCTCCACACTCAGGACAACTCACTGTGGAAGATGTCAAAAGTCCTGAAATCCGAACGAAACCCACTACCACCCATACACGGTTCAGCTGGTCAAATCGTGTACACGGAGGAGAAAAAAGCCGAAAAATTTGCCGACAACCAACAACTCCAATGCAGATCCAACATAATCGACGCCGATTTGGACCTTATGAAAAGAGTCGCAGAAACTGTGAGCGAAATTGTCGAATCCGAACTAGCAGATGTAGATTCCACCGAAACGATTACACCGTCAAAAATCTACCAGATAATTTCCATCTCAGGTTGAGGAAGACCCCAGGAGTATCCACCCTGGTAGACATCTGTAATGTAGTATTCAAACTCCGGCATTTCCCAGCCAGATGGAAACAAGCGACTGTGATGTTCATTCCGAAACCAGGTAAAAATCATAAGTTCCCTCAAAATCGTAGACTCATTAGTCTACTGTCGTCTATCGGGAAAATTGTCGGAAGACTTATTCATCCCCGCTTATCTGACTTCGCCATCAGAAATAATATTTTTCCGATGAACAATTCGGGTTTGGACCCTAACACTCCACCACTTTACAATTACTCAGAGTCGTAGAACACGCCAAAACTAGTTTTGAATGGAAACAAGTAACCGGTGCAGTATTTCTCGATATCTCGAAAGCATTCGACACAGTTTGGCACGACGGCTTTGTCTTCAAACTTCACGAAGCGAAAGTACCAAATCAGCTGTATCAACTCATACACTTATTTTTACGAAATACCTCCTTCCAAGCGAAAATTTCTAACACGATCTCTCAACCTAGACATCTCGAAACCAGTGTGCCACAGGGCAGAGTACTCTCCCCACTTCATACGCTCTTTACGCAACGGATATTCCCAAAACTGACCTGGCTGGCAGTCTTCGCAGACGACACAGCAATATTAGTCCGATCCAAAAAGCCAGAGCTAGCTACAAAATATCTCCAGGAAGTTGTCGACAAACTGGAAGAATGACGCTGCAAATGGCTTATCAAAGTCATCAAAGTCAACCCTGAAGAGAGTTCCGCTATGCTTTTGGCACACAGAACAGCCCCCCCGTCAGGACGCGTTGAAATATTGGGCGAAAATATCCCTAAGGATATTTTCGCCCAAGTCGCAAGTCAACTACTTGGGTGTCATTCTTGACAAACGACACTCATTCAATCAGCACCTGGACCATGCCGTCGTAAAGGGAAAAATGGTGCTAGCACGACTGGCTCCACTACTTTGCCGTCGCAGTAAACTGACCAACAAAACCATAGTCAGACCGACAGTCACTTATGCTTCCAAATACTGGGCCTAAGGTCTCTCTGTGTCAAAGTTTCAACAGTTACAAGTTGTCCAAAATAAAATACTCACGACCATATTCAAAGTACCCTGGTTTGTTCACAATTCCCAACTCCACCGCGAGGCGAACTCACCACCGTTAAAAGAATTTATCTACGAAACAGTCCTGAAAACACTCGTCAAAGCAGCGAGTATGATAACTCATCGTCCAAATACAAGCGACCCAAGATTGTACTCCAACCTAACCAAAATGACCATCACTTAATCAGTGGTTCTCCTAAATCAGCACCTAGTGAAAAAACTTCCAAGGAAAGTCCGATAAATAACCACCCGATGGAAGATTGACACAGTCCCAACTGTCAGGAAACCTCCTCCGGTGAATCCCCCTGAAGGAGGCGGACGCCCAAGCCACTATCGTTGCCTCTCTTAAATCCAGATATAGTTAAAGGAGTCTAAGACTCGAATAGCTCGAAACAGGACTTTTAGTTGGTACACTCCCTCTTTTTGCTGAGTTTTGGCAACCTAGCTCACTGAGCTAGTTTGGGAGAGCCCAGGAAACTGAGATGTAGTGAACCCAACACTGTTTCAACTCCTTATCAGTGGAGTGGATTCGTCCATAGGAAGGATTCGATCTGTATAATCTACAAATCAGTTCGCTAGAGCGAGTGGAAACAAGGTGATCTACGAGACTACTGGTGATGACATCTGGGGAGTAGGTAGATTGAGACCTTGGCGTTGAATCACTAAATTTGACTATTGTTCTTATATATATATATATATATTTATGTATATATATATATATCTTAATATATATATATATATATTTATATATATATATATAAATTTCGTGTAACTTTTAATGTACCAAGTCGACTACACATAGATCGGAAGACATCCGAAGGCAACCAGACCAGCAGTCAGTATTCCAAAACGGTTCCACTACAGCGTTGGCTTCCAGTACAGACAGAAAAAGTACAGTAAGCTAATTTTGTATACATTAACATTTATGACACATGTTTCATACTTCAACGTATTTTCTATACTTGTAGTATTCTTTCAATCCCCGAAACCAGGTTCAACATTTAATACAATCATTTAATACAATCCACTTATCTCTCATCTAGTTTGTTGCTCTATATTATTAGTTATATCTAATAATAATTCCAACATCAATTCTACACACACGCTACATATATTGAGTATATCTTAGGGAATCAAATCCTACGTTGATTCCGAAATACGCAGGCGATTTTGATATACTGGCAATATTTCTACCAGCGACAAATCTTAGGGAATTTCGATCACACAGAAATTTCATTTGAAATAAACTCATTGCAGATTTGCAGATATAAATACCTCGAATAGGTTTGTTAATTAGCGAATTCAGTTCAATAGTTCCACAGTTATTCATTCGCGTTTGGAAACTTTTCATATTTCTCCTAATATTTTTGGAAATTCAGCGTTTAGGAATAAACTTATAATAATATTAATGCGCATTCGAGTATGTTATATGAAAAAAATTGTGAGCAGATCAGCGTTAAGTAATACTTTGAACATTACAACTTTCGAAAGGATAGAGACCTGGAAATTTCGGGGGTTGATTTGGAGCTTGCATATCTCAGCCACGTTCGTTACTATAGTACACGTAGTGCAAAATTTCATGAGAATCGTATGATTTGAAGTTTAAAAACAAACATTTTATGAGCGGAGTTGCGTTGAGCACTGAAGAAACCATAGCAACAGTCCAACACTCTCCTTTAATTTTACCATTTAGATGTAAATAAATCACATAAAGAGTAATGCAAAATTTCGTGAAGATTGTATAATAAGAAGACAAAAAATATATTTTGCAAGCAGATTAGCGTGAAGTGTTACCGAAACCATATCAAATCTCCCACGATTCTACTTAAGCATTTAGATATTAAATAAGGATAAAAAGCCTAACGCAAAATTTGCTGATGGTCGAGGAAGATATGAAGAAGCGTGCAAATGCTTCCTACTTCACGTATGTGCTTCTTACTTTTTTTTTAACTTTAACACATGAATTTATCAACTGAAATAAAACTATACTCATCTGAAGATTGACAATACCCATCAAAAACTGGTATAATGGCTTAAATTTTGAATGAATTATTTTATTATTTCAGTGATCTTTCCAAATTTTAATCTAGTTATACTTCAGTGAGTGAACTTATATATAACATACCAGTATAACATGTCTTAAAATGAAAAATAGACTTCTTCCAGACAAGTAATTTTTTTTTATTTTCGTATATATTTTTCAATATATATATATACTACTCTGTCAAGAAAGTACCGGGAATTTTCATGATGCGGAGGATCTTCCTATTAAAATTAAGAGCTTATGCTTGGAGAGAATTTTTTTTAGGTGTCTAGCAACCCATTTTTCCGTGTCACTCGTAAAAAAAATAATCGATTTTTTTGACCCAACCTAATATATATATATATATATATATATATATATTAGGAGTACAAATAAGTTTCCGCCGTTTTATTGTAGATGGCGCGGCACGGAGTTTCGGTTAGTTTTCGCAGATGATAACCGGCTTAAATAATAGTTTGGACATTCAAGAACAACATAACCTTTTAATATCATTGATTTTATATTGGTAAAATATAATTTTTATAAGTTGAAAATGTCAAAATTTGAGCCAAGTAAGCGTCATTTGCGGGAAATATTAGTTTACTTCTTTAAATTAAAGAAATCTGCTGCTGAGGCGCATCAATTGCTCGTAGAAGCATATGGTGAGGGTGCTTTGAGTGAGAGAACGTGTGGTTTCAAAAGTTTAAAAACGGTGATTTCGACGTAGAAGACAAAGATCGCAGTGGAAGGCCAAAAATTTACGAGGATGCAGAATTGGAGGAATTATTGGAGGAAGATTCATCTCAAACACAAAAAGAACTTGCTCTAACATTAGAAGTCACTCAGCAAGCAGTATATTACCGTTCTTCTATAATAAATATTTAATTTGTGTTAAAAAACGGCCGAAACTTATTTGTGCTCCTAATATATCGAATTTCGATAAATTTTTACTATTTTTTGTATATATTTCGTTTAAGACCATTTAAGGCCCTAAATTCTAAACTATCAGACAACGATAGCAAGGTATTAAGCTATTTCCTGGAAGAACCGAGCAAAAAACAATCATGTAGCTAAAAAGAATGGGATAAACAAAATGAGATACACCACTTGAGACTTTCCCTACAGGTACAACTTTAATCTCCAGAAGTGTAAATCTACCTCTCACGATAACACGGCAGTGGTGATGTTTTGATTCGACGTATCTGGCAATCAATACCAAACTTTTCTCACATACATAGGTAGGTGTAAGTGCAGTTAGGACCCTTCGTGTGCATAATTGATAAGCTACGCTTGAAATAGATGGCTGACGATTCCACAGCACATGCAGTCTAGCAACAAAAGAGTAAGTTCTAACCTTAACATTCAGTGAATTGTATTTGCTAGCATTTGAATACTATTTGTAATCATTCTTAATTTTGGGAGAAATTGTATAACTGCGCTGGTTAAACTAAGCGAAGTAAGTGTAGTGGGAGAGCATCAGAGGGTTGGTCAACAAAGAGGCAAGAAAACTAAGATGCAAAAGTAAAATATAGGTTAAAAACTAGGGAGCACATCAATGGATTTCGAAAATTTTAATTACAATTTTGTAGAGTCAAAACGTGCAAAATGTATCTCCATTCAGACCCCTCCTTGCGTAAAACGTTCTTTATGTTTCTTGAAGATCTTCAGGCGCGAGGAAATGAACTTATACAGGTGCTAAAAAGACAGTCGGAAGCATAGAAAATTCAATGTTTATCTAGAGGACCACAAATGTCCAGTGGAGCAGTGGAAGATTGAAAACCTTAGAGCGATGCGATGACAAATAAATGACTGTTCTCTCTCGGTGGCTGTGCGGAGATGCTTCGATAGAAACGAAGCTCTACACTGCTTCAGTTGAACAATCAGAATCATTCGCACTTCAAACGTGAGATGTGTTAGATCATATTGGTTGAAAATAAATACGACAGACAATCTTATTCCATTATATGCGAGGAATTGATTTGCCACGATTAATGACACAAATAATTTCCTCTGTGAGAATGAGCACTTAGAATTCTTTTCCACCATAACTGGCTTGCAAACAAAAACAAATTCTAAAAAATCCAAAATCGAACGTCAACAAATTTAAATTAAATAATTATAGAAATTTGGTAAATGTAATGATTGAAATCAAAAAACATCCTAATAGTATGAACAAAAAACAAAACGTCGAAAAATTGAGTGCAATCCATCAAGACATTTTGAAAAGCGTTCAACGCCCGGTATAAGTTCCATATATATGAGTGTGTGTTGTTTTTCAGGTGCACACTTTTGTTTTTATTCCCTCACTGCAACAGAGAACATGCTAGTCATAATTTGCATTTCACCTGTGTTTGGTAGTCGCAAGAACTGATAGATTTCCTAACATCTAAAAGAAATTCGAGAAATTTTATACTACCTTAATTTCTAGGAAATCTTTGGGCATAATGCCTTTTAAGAGCATTCAAATTTTATCAATCAGAACACTGAAGTAATAATTTGGATGTAGGTGATATCTGTTTTTAATTTTTGTATTATGTTATGTTTTCATACAAATTTATTGTTGTTGTCATGTAAGACTTTAAAATCCTATTTTCTAGTGCCCTGAGGATGGCCTAATTTAGGTGGAAACGTCGGCAAATACAACATATTTACCTCCAACAAGTATTTTACTTGAACCAAATTTCTATAATTATATACGCTGAGGTCACAGATTTCATTATTTGAAGTAAATGTTCAAAAATTTATTATAAAGAGATAAAAACCATAAAAACCATTGGAAGATAAATCTGGTGATCTGGGAGGCCCTTTGAACGTTCCTTTCGTAGAAATGACACGGTCCGAAAGGTCGTCCTGAGATATTGAGTGATTGCTCGTGCGTTGTGACTTGAATAACCATCATGTTGAAACCAGATATAATCGAAATTGATTGGGAGTTGTCGAATTGTCGGAATAATTTGGTTCTGTGACAGCTCCAGATATTTGGCAGCGTTAAGGTTACCATCAATAAAGAACTATCATGTAATTCCCCAGAATCCCAGTCCAAAAATTAAGTTTTTGGGGATATTGGGTACGCACAGGAATACTCAGATGCTTATTCCTCTTAGACGAATATCTTACTACTGATGGGTTATGTTTTCTATTCAAGTAAAACGAAAACTTATCAGTGAATAAGATATTGTTAAGGAATGAACTATTTGCATTTACTTTTTCTATCATAGTTTCACAAAATTCCATTCGTTTTATATGGTCTTCTGGAAAAATTTCTTGGTTTTTTAACCTTGTTACATCGGTAACCATTCCTTTTCAAAATATTCCGAACACTTCTATCGCTTATATCGACTTGTTCAGTAATTTGTTCGCTCGAACAAGGTGCACTGGTTTCATCACCAGCACGCATATCTATTTATTCAGACGATTTTAACTTGCAATCTTGCAATTCCTGCATGTTCGTAAACACCCACATTTCTCGCATCTTTTAATTATTTTATATGTAGCCGAACTTGAAGGAATCGGCCTATCTTCAAACACAACAATACATGAATTTATTTTCTCTTGAATTGATTGACCACCGAAGTACCATTTTATGATCTGATTTTATTCTCCTTCACTGAATATTTCGATTTGCTTCATTTAAACCGATATGGACTAACGAACTCCACGTTTGAAGTGCGAATGATTCTGATTGGTAAACTGAAAGCAGTGGAAAGCCTCGTTCCGATAAAAGCAAATCCCACTGCCATTGAGAGAGTTTATTCGTCATCGCATCCCATCATTGCTCCACTGGACATTAGTGGTCCTCTAGATAAACATCGAATTTCGTTTCCCACTGTCATTTCCATACCTGTATCTATTATCATAAGTACAGCAGAGATTTTCGAAAGGCTCAAAACGATATTTTTTTCTCCCAACAAAGACAGATGATCTCTTCGCCTCACGTATCAAGAAGGTCATGTGTAAACAGAAAACAATATTAAACAATTAAAGGAGTTCCACAATGTTGAAAAAGCGGTAACTCGGGTAAAGAAATCAACATGCCAACAGCAGGGAATAGAAAATATTTTTGATTTACAATAATTAATTAACGATAATCATTTCGTCAACACCGTGACTTTGTCAAGTTTATATTTTGAACTAACTCTTAAAATTACTCATTCACTTCTCATATATCTAATAACTTGAAAAAAAGGTCGATAAAACTAACTTACACTTTTCTGGAAATGAAGATAAAATACATATGCAAAAAGGGATACCAATAAGCACCAATCCACAGAAATACCGATAAAGAAAAATATACTAAAATGAGAGATATGAATAACCATAAAATATATTGGAGCAAATGATCGGAAATACCTCATTAAGTGAAGATATTCAACAATGGGGATCTTGCGACATCTGTTTGGTAATTGAGAAAAATTTTAAGATTCTTGTACTTCTAATTACTACTGCTTCCAAAAGCGTTAGTCTGGTACTTTTATTTTCATTAAGGATAATTACATAGATATTGTTGAAATAATGTCCAAATTCTTTCAAAGGACGGGCGTATGTTGAATGCGAAATGTCTGATGTGTAACTCCGCTGGTGTTCGTGAATTCTATTCTTGAAGGATCTTTCTGTTTGATCATAGGGCTTTCAATACAAGTCAACCTGCAGACTCCAAATCTATTGTCGTTATTTGTTCGATCTTTGTTATTTTTTAAATGAATACCTTAATTATTAATCAATCTAAAGGCTACATTTGAATCAAACTCAATTTTAAAATACTTATCTGATATTCTATTCGCGTAAGGAATAAGATACATTTTCATTCCTTACGTGAATGGAATATCAGTTAATATTGCACAAGTATTTCAAAATAAAATTTGACTCGAATGTAGCTTTTATTGCATTTCAATAACGACAATTGTGACGGTTTACTTTTGCATGTAGAGATAAAGAACATTCGGGAAATGGGTGTTAAAAAGTATATTCGGATTAATTAGTCGACGCTAGTCGATGTCTTCTCAGGATTGCAATCAACTATCTGTCATCTGCATTCAGTTCGTGTACAAGTGTTACTTTGAGTGAATGGAACTTTTATTTCTTTAACAGCCTCTGTTTCTTTAATCGGAAAATTCCTGAGACAGTAGCTAATTCATGGGTGATTTATAGTGCCATTCACACTAATCCCCATTTGATACGAGAATATTCGCAATATCCAGAAAAACTAAACATTTCGACAAGAGTATTCCGTAATAGCATTAAAGAACACTTTTTGTCCCTCACAACTTAAACGGCCAATCTATCCTTTATTCGTTACGTGATACAATCTATCTGATTATAAGTGATGGAAATATTGAAAACTACAGCGAACAAGATATCCATCTTCAGCGAGATGGA